>JABBOT010000014.1:8128254-8315974 GCA_016165875.1 Acanthopleura granulata
AGCACGCGATGAGAAGTCTATGTTTAAATGTGTAAATATATTCGGCCCATTGTCTGATATCGGACTTGACAGGCCATGGCAAAATTTAGTGCCAGCCTGTGGGCTTTGTTATCAATGGAGACACACCTCCTTCGGGGCCCGCGAACCTTGACCTTATTTGGAACCTCAATGACATTGTCAACCAATCAAAATCTGCTACCCAAAATGAGCGCGCGCAATTTAGCGCGTCTTCCAGATTTGGAGGGAAATTCAACACTGAGACGAGCGACGAACGTTTGTGGATGTGAGTAAAAATTTTCATGATATACCGTATGAGCGAATATTACGTATTCTTCTCACGGGGAGTGGTACTTTTACCCGTGTACTTAACTGAGCACAACTCTGTTTGGGTGGGATTTATTTTTTTTATGAAAAACACTGGGAATACAGTGCTAGAGTGATCGACTGATCCTGTTGGCCTAAAAATTCACTTTGACTGGGAAACTTTACGCGCAGTGTTGATATCAAGCCTGAAAATAACGCAGATAACTAGGCCTAACAAGGACAAATATCTAACTATGTGCATGTTAAGTACGGTTCAGTGATAGCAGTAAGTCAACAAATGTGACAAATTATTGAAAATTAAGTGACGTTTTTCACCGTAGACACATATAGCGATATGCCTGACTGGTACTAAACATCCGTGAGCAAATTGGTCACCGCAGAGCGGGAACACGGAAATTTCCCAGCTATATTCCGAAGTGGTTTGTAAAATCGCGCGAATTTAATAACGATCACAGAGGACACCGTTTAATAACCATATAATTTTGAATGCAAATTTCAGTATGTCTCTAAAATTAAAACCTATTTACATTTTTTGTTGTTGAAATTTATTGTTTCGTACACCGGTATTCCTCTTGTTTCTTGTAAGTTGATCGGTTTCTTGTTTAAAACTGACTTTTATTTTTTGTGTGTATTAGCTCTAATTAAATAGTAGCAGTATGCTATATCATACTGATAATGCCATACACCTAGTGAAGAGTTCAGATATCTCGAAAACTATTTTCAAAGGATTATTTTCGTTACCGTATGCCTACCGATGATGTCTTTAATAGATATTTTAGTTATTGCTTCTTTCTCATTCTTGCATTTGGCTTTTTGGAGTAATATTGTCACACACCGCCTCTCGATTTGTGTACTGGTACAGTTCATTCGCTGGCCACCTATCTCTCCCCCGCAAATCACCCCCGTAAACAATCTTGTCTGACACAGATGGTCTGCACCCAGTGACCTTCAATATCGACCGACGCAAATCTTAAATTTGACCATTTTCGATGGGCTTGATGGTTTCACGATGCAATCATGGATACAACGATTGAGAAAGCAGTTTAAGTTATTCCTGTAAAGACGCAGTTGGAATTATCTTAGGCCTGTAAAACATGTGTCTATAGAGAAGAAAAAATATACATAAATAAGGCAACCATGTGCCGTCTCTGACTGACTCACGCGCCTGCGGGGTAAGGCATTGTGCAGCTGGCGCTACCCGCGTGGATTTAGTCACCACGTGGGTTTACTATGAATGAGGGATGTCTACGTGAAATTTTTACTCTACCGGCGGAGTAGTCGAAATATTGAAGGTAAGTCTGCGAGTAGTGGTGGACTTATACCGCATTGTGATTTGTGGACTGATTGACACTCGGACTTTCGGATCTGGAAGCCAGCGAATGGTTCAGACACGTTGTCGTTGTGGTTACCGGTACGTTGTAAGAAAACCACGACATATATGGTAAACAAGAGGCACACGTATCACAGACAGCATGGCCACACGCACGTGGTTGTTGTAGCAACACCAGAAACACTGACAGGGGCTTGCAGACCAAACAGTGGATTTACTTCCACTCGTATGTTTGGTATGATCAGTAATGTCGTCGAGGAAACAATAAATAATTCGGATTCTTCTGTATCAGTATTTTCTGTTTGATTGGAACGTGATATGGTACCTTCTGTAATGTGGCATTTTGGCAGTAGTAAGGATGAGGGTGATATGTAGGTGACGTCAATTCATTGAAAAATGTCCTTTTGTCAATGAACATCAGAAAAGTGGGTCAGCGAGGAACAACAGCGCAACCTATTCTTTACATATTTACATATATATATATATATATATAAATGTAATCATTTTCAGTAATGTATGAAGGATGCCGCCATCGTGTAAGGGAAATATTCTTCAGTACAGCATAAAACACGAATCAGATATATAAATATAAGGATGCCTTTCACATTCAGGTTAATAAATTCCATATTTTGTTTTTATATATTGTATGTTATTTCCCTTTCGAGTTGTTTCCTTCCTCGTGTTCACCAGCTGTTTATTCTGTAAAGGATATTTTCAAACAAATCAAAAACAAACCAGTCACATGAAATATTTCAGACTTAAACCATAGTCCTGCAAAGCAAAATACCTGAATATTTTTACACGCTGTCTGATTCTGAAAACAAAACTTCAAAGTGCAGAAAATGTAACCTTCAATCTCTAGCCAACAAACTGATTGTTTGTCATGTATTTACAAAATAGTAAGAATTAGTGAAAATATTTTGGAGCTTTTAATATATGCATAGTTTTACCAGCCCTTTTAACAGTTTTTTTTTTTTTCACTCCATTCTCAAATTCTGTTGCGGTCATTATCCAGAATTAAATCATTGTGACCGCGGTCAACTGGAAGTAGCTTACCATGTACTCTCCCAGAATCTGACCCAGCTTTGTCACCAGAACTCTTGGTACAGTGTCAGGTTTGTTGTGTCTGCAAATATGAGGGTGATTACAGCGTGAGAGTTGCCTCACTTTACAAACAGTCTTCTTTACTGACACCTTTGAGATGCCAAACAAAGGCTTAAGTAGTAGGTTGTTATCACAATGAAATGTTCGTTCCTCCCACCCACTCACACCCCACCTGCACCTGACCTCCACCTGACACCCATTTCCTGGCATGGTAAGCTCTTGTCTGACATATTACATAACTCTCCATGGGGTGTCTGGGGGACAGAGACAGTAGGCATCACTTGATAACGATGTTAGTATCTACATCGAAACGTCGTGATAATAAACCAAGAAGTTGTACATCCATAAGAAAGACATTTTCCAGTGTACAGTAGGCAGAGATAATAGCAAAGTGCAAATTAAAGATGGCACCTTCAGGTGTCCGATACTCTGTTAAAATCAGTATAGAAATATTTTTCTTGTATTTTTTATTATAACATTTCAGGAAAATATTTAATGGTGTTCTAAGTGCTTTTAGTTCAGTACGAAAACGTAGTTTTTTATGGACATTGAAATATTTTTCGTATTTTTTATGTAGTATGAAACATTTTGTTTAGGGTACATATTTTTTTTACATCATTAGAATTTTTAATGACCTCTACATCTGAAATAGACAAGATAGATCATATTAAAAATGTCAATTTATTTTGTCAATTTTTGTTCGTTTGTTCTTTTTCCTTATCTTCAGCCACTAATGACAAAAAAGAATTCTCAACAGCTTACATGACAAATTGTCATGCGTGTCACTCTTGTATATCAACGGAAATAATCTCCATGTTATTATCAGAGCTCTGTGTAAGCTTTCCGTCCCCCTGGTGGGATAACAGGTGTATCGTTCCAATCCAGTGTATACATGCTCATTTTAATCTTTATTCTGATAAACTGAACCAGTTCTTAATACGGCCATTGACCGTATTAAGACTAAGAAAATGTTGGGGAAAGAAAGATTTTTGTGCTGCGAGCTTTTTGAGAATTGGATAAAAACTTTTGAATTTAGTTATTTGAGATGTGGTATAACGATTCCAGCAGATAACAAAGCTGAAAGAACATTGACTGTTAAAGGCAGTCGCCAAACATCAGCATTGTTGGCATTTTGATCTAATTAAGATGCCTGCTGACCTCCTTACTTGACCCCAATCCTGGTTATAAACAAATACAGGACTTAAATTGCAGTGGTAAGATTCTTGGACGATAAAAGTGTCAATTATTGTGAGATAATATGATCTGGGATTGTCTTGCTGTATTTAAATCCAGAGCGAACCAGAAGTTGGTGTGGAGTAGTCTTATCAAGCAGCCTGTTTGACTCATCCACTGACTGACTGACTTACTGACTGTGAGAAAGGACAAAATGGATCCTTCAAAGCAAATGGCTTCTACTCCTAATGGCAAGATCTCTGGAATGCTCAGTAACGGGGAGTTGACCTCTGGGAAACCTGTGACACCCATTGCCCCCATCTGGGTGCCAGCTCCGCTGGGGTACCACACGGGGAAGTCCTCTGTCCGCAGGAAGCTGCCTGATGCTGATCAAGTGGAGATTGAAGTCACAATGTCAGAAGACAGCAGTAAGTGTCTTTGTTTTTAAAAACCTCTGTTTTTCAGATGTTTTAACTGGTTCTCTCAGGAGCTGAAAAGGTTTATAATGTGCCCAACCATCTTTGTTCGATTTTTTGTTTTTGTTTTTTGTTTTTTCTGAATCATCATTAAATACTCAATATTTAATATTACTCCAATATGGCTGACAGCTTTTGCTATGTTTGAGTTATTATATCACTTGTAAACTGTGTGAACATCGTGCGTGCTTCTCTACTTCACTTTTAAAAAGTTAGATTTAGATTATATTATTAGATAGCAGTTTTTCCCTGGATTCTTTGACAAGTTTTTTTAAATGATGTGCCCAGGTCTTTGTGTAAACTTTCAAACATCGGAAATAAATTATCATGTAATCATGAATGTCAACTGTTTTAAATAAAAAATAATTGTAGTATTTGTTTTTACATTTATTTTGAGCTGGTCACTTGGACAGGGAATTTGTAGAATACGCCATCATATGTTATGCGTGAAAAATTCTCAAGCTCGGTCAGCTCTGTTCTTAAAATTGTGAAATGAGGAAGTAAAGTGCTCAGCATATAATACTTATTGTTCAAATGAAAAACAATTGCAGTATTTTTTTATTACATGTACATGTATTTTCGTTTTTTTTCTCTTCAAATGATTATATTTAAGAATTTGTGTTGTAATCGGCAGACAGTGATTCAAGTAACCCGTCGAACAGTTCGTGGAGTAAGCTGCTAAGCTTGCCGCTGAAGGTTGAAAGCTTTGTTGAAGAAAAGAAGTCAATGATGTTCAAGGTAAGAAACAAAGTTGTCCCCTCGAAGATGAATAACAGGCAAGACCAGCTGTGGGGGATATCAATTGAGCTAAGTTTTGAATTTGTACAAAATCCACTTGGACATCAAGTTCACAGGTAGGAATCCAACTACCCTCATTGGTTAAAGGGAAAGGCCACACAAAAATGAAGTTGTAGAGAGTGAAAAGAGCATTCAGAACTGTATCTGAAAATATCTTCACTGAATTTTATAGACTTTTTTTTTTTTTTTTGAACAAATTAAATGAGGTCAAATGTTTTGATTGTATGGTGGACTTTTTGGACCATATTTATAATGTGTTCCACCAGTGACGTCTCGCCCACTTTTCGCTGGCCCTAAAGCGGAAACTTAATGTCATGTTAGCTTTTTCATACACAGGCAAACATCAAATGAAAAGTTTTCACAAGAACTTTATTAAAAGCTGAGCATAAAAGTGTACAGTAAAGTCTGTGACACCACTGTTGGTCCGCATTATTATTATGGTCCATAAAACCCACCATGCAATCAAAACATTTGACTGCATTTAATTTACTGAAAAAACATGTAATAAATTCAAAGAAGGTTTTTTAAGATACTGTCCTTTCTCTCACCATAACTTCATACGTGATCATTCCCTGTAACTGTTTCAAGTATGAACGAGAAACTTTCTGTTCATCAGATGCACTTTTTTAATTTGACTTTGGAGACGGCCAGTTTCAGGGTTTAAGAGAAAACAGAGTTTTTTTCAGTCTACACAGAAACTTGCCTTTAGAAGAAAGCTGGAACAAGCATCTTACAAACATTTGAAAAGGTTCAAGTTGAAGAATTTCAGTACAGTAATGTCCTGTTGGCTCTCCAGAAAACTACATGTACATATGAGTGGGTAAAAAATAGGTATCCTGTTTGAAGCCCTTGCACTTTGACAAGATTCACAAAATATAAGCTTTTATGAGTAACTTATTGGTTCCTAATTCGTCAAATGTTTACCACGTAACTATAAAATGTGTCTTGATATTTTTTGTGTTACACCATGGCTAGATGTATATCTGATAAAGCATGTACAAATTTCAAGAGTTGAGGTTACCTGCCAAAGAGGATTTAAAGCCAGGGTAAATTTAGGTAACCATTTTATGCCATATTTTCCATCAGTAATTTTTTCTGTTGTCACATATGGACAAGTTTTGACTTTGCACGCTGTTGACTTTGCACGCTGTTGACTTTGCACACTGTTGACTTTTCACGCTGTTGCCTGAATTATCTCGAAAGAAGGCCAATTGATTAACTAGGTAAAAAAAAAAACACTCTTTGTGTTTGAAGGTAAGAATGTAAAAAATGTCAATAAGTTATTCTTCCAGTATTGGTGTAGGCATGTACAGCTGTTGGTAAAGGGGGCGTTAGTGGAGTTTAGCGAACTGGCGCAGCTCAATGACCCAGGAGCCTCACACCAATGAGTTTGTCCAACTCACGCAGGCTTCTCCTCTGGCCATACAGGAAAAGGTCTGTTAACAGCCTGCAGATATTCGTGGGTTTTCCTTGGGCTCTGTCCGGTTTTGTAACACCATAATGCTGATTACAGTCGTATAACTGAAATATTCTTGAGTTCAGCGGAAAACACCTATCAAACAAATAACTACTGTTGATATGCCGTGTGTTGCAGGTTTTTGTGGTGATATTCCTGGCGCTGTACTGTGCTTACTTCACCTGGGCCGTCGCCCTTGATTACCAGAGAGCCACGCCCCTCATCGTCATGACCAGCTTACTGGTGGCCGGTCTTCTGTTCTCGTTGATAAAGTCTCGCGTTGACCCGTCCCTGCACAAAAAAGCAAGAAACCTCAACTTGGCTCTGGATCTGAAGTGGCACATCTTGAAATGGTAGGTACATCAAAAATTCGCCCCATAAATGCATTTTTGGAGGCAAATTAATGTCATAAAATTGAAGCATTATTTTCAGTGTTACACACTAACAGTAGGATATAACCCTAATTTTCAAATAAACCTAGAACACCTTTCTGAAAATGGTTAAAACTCGGAATCTGGAGAAAAAAAAAATTATTTTTAACACACAGATTTAACAAATTTAGAGTAGCTGTAGAGTATGACTGTACCACGGGTGGAACAGACGGGGACATATTCACACCTGAGTCTTGTCAAGGTCTGACGTGTCAGCATTCTTGTGACTGCCAGATGATCATACTTCTGAATCATATGATAAAAGAAATTCATGAAATTTTGCAGTTATTTATGGTGACTTGTGTATGCCTTTGGCCTATAAACTCAGGTGAACTTGCATAAAAATTCCTGTTTTTCAGAGTGAATCATCTATTATCTTATTAAAAGGAAATTTGTGGAAATATGTAAAGATGGACCCTTTCAAATCTATATCTGCATTAAATTGCATATTAATCAGCTTATGTAGCTGTAAGGGGACCTCCATGGCTGAGGTGATTTATGCTAGTGCAGCACAATGACCCAAGAGCCTCTCACCAGTGCAATCGCTGTGAGTTCAAGCCCAGCTCATGCTGGCTTCCTCAAATCTGTGGTCGTGTATGTGGAGGACTGCCAGCAATCTGCGGATGGCCGTGGATTCCCTCAGGGTTCTGTTTGGACCCTTCCTACCATAATGTTGGATGCCATCGTCTAAGCGAAATAATCTTGAGTACAGTGTGAAACATGAATCAAATAAATAAATAAATCATTGTGAAATTATCCCATGGCTACATACAGGTAAATGTGGCACTTTTGACCAGTCTTTTTCCAGATTGCCATAAACTGTCTTTTTTTTTTAATGTACTTAAATTCGTAAGTTTTGTACAGTTTTGTATTATTTGTTTCAGGGTTGTATATCCCATAATATTATTGGGTGTTGCCGGGGTGATAACGTGTAAGGTTTGGAACCGCCCTGAGAATCTCATTTCGCTGGGAGGACTTGTTTTCTTCCTGTTGCTGCTCTTTATCTTCTCTGCCAGATCCTCTGAGGTAATAGCTGTCGCCTCTTACTGAAGGAGTTATCCCCCTTTTACTGTGCTGGCCTTTTTGTTTCCAGTCAGGGATAGAAAAAAAAAAAAAAGAAAGCAAGGAAGGAAAAAAAAAAAAAGAAATACCTGTAATAAAGCACAACATTACACAACAAGCACTACCATACAACCGAATTATTCAAAACAACTGACAACCAGGCCCAATTATACTGAATGAAAATAGTAATGAGACCTTTACAATTGTGTTAGGTATACCAGTCACATGTATGTGTTTGTTATTCAGCCTTATTAATTTACCGTAAGATGAAAGATGTAAAATTTAAATCTAAACTAGGGTTTAAATTGGCAGCAATAGATGTTGGTTTAACTTACTAACAGAACAATTTCCCTCTCAGGTAGCTAAATGGCTGCGAACTTTATTGACGTAAATGGCACAAGGTCATCGCAATTCCTGTAAAAATTCTCTCTCTTTGAATTTTTAGTTTTTTTTGGGAGGGGGGGGGAAATGTTCATTCTAACAGATGTTCAAACAATGTTAGGTTTTCTGAACATAATGTGCACTACTTTTTCCACATTTAAAGTAAACATTTGAATGGCGTTTGTCGATTCACTCTCCGACTGTATACTTATAAGCACATCTCTTTAATACAAATGAACCTTGTCGTTTTAATCTGGCAGGTGAAATGGCGGCCAGTGTTCTGGGGACTGGGCCTGCAGATGGCTCTAGCCATGTTTATCCAGTGGGAACCCGGACACCAAGTGTTTAGATTCCTCGGCAAACAGGTTCAGACGTTCCTTAGCTACACAGACGAAGGTTCAAGTTTTGTCTTTGGGCAAAAGTTCACAGAACATCCATTTGCGTTTAAGGTAAGTTTATCCCTTTTTTGGATTCATATTGTTGTTCTTTGCTTTTTTTTTTTTTTGGCCTTCAACTTATTCTTATTTTACTGTCTGTTAAAATTTTGCTAAAAGATTCTGAGACTGCTGAAAGGCTAAGTTTCTTATCTTATTTTGGAAATATCTTTGACTATTTTCAGTTTAGGTTTATAGTTAAAATTACTTCTTGTTTAAAAATCTTGAATTGTTTTATGCATTTTGTGTTTTCCAGTGTTTTTTTATTTTTCCATATAAAGTACCATTTTATAAACTGCTTTTTATTGAGACCTAAAGTTTTGTCCTTGAAGAAGTTAATCATATTGCATAATTTTAGAGGTTTTATTGATCATAAAAAGATGTTCTGGGGTTTGTTTGGAAGATAGGATGATATCGGACTGGAAATGTCAGTTTCAGCACCAAAAGGTTTATATTTCCATTTTTGTTAGCTGCTAAAAATGCTCGAGGTGGGGGAGGCACATTCTACGTGAAATACATCACTGTGTTCCAGGGGGTTTTCTAGCCAATTTCTTTTCAGAAACTCAGTTTGAACAAATCAGAGAAATCAAAATGTTTTTTAATTATCAAAAACTCAATTTGTTTCATGAAAAATCAATACAGCATTTGCCTAGAAGTTAATTTTTTTTTGTGGATGTTTCTTGTTGTGGTAACCACAACAAGAGAGTGACTAGAAAAAAAAAAATCGTGTTCATGGTAAGCCCATAGAATAACTGCATGTTTCTTCCCCTTTGTTTTCAGGTGCTACCAGTCATTATTTTCTTCAGCTGCTCCATCTCTGTCCTTTATCACCTGGGCATCATGCAGAGGGTCATCGGGGCGATCGCCTGGGTGATGAGGGTCACACTGGGCACCACCGCCGCAGAGTCGCTTAGCGCGGCCGGGAATATATTTGTAGGCCAGGTCAGTGGAAAACATGGCCATGATAGCCTGAACTGAAGTCCTGTCAATGCTCAATCATTCTTTCAGTCTTTCAGTTTCTTCTGGGATGCTTTGCAGCGAAGTAGTTTAGATGATTTCAATTATCTTTCACTACCTAGGTCTTTAACTACCTATGTTTGTTTTAATCCCAGCATCAAATTTGGAATCCTCAAATGACTCCTGGATTTTACATTCTTTCTGTCTATTAGTTTCACGAAGATATCTGCTTACATAGTCCAAAATGAATGTAGCTAAACTGTTTTTATTAGATAGAATATGAAATTAGGATGTGTCAGATATTTTCCTATTTTGCCTGTTCTTATTTTTTTTTAGTTATTTTTGTCAGAATAGCGTGTCTTTAAGACATTGAGACACCCCTCTGGTTAAAACCAGGCTGTTAAAGCAGGATGAGAATTTTCAACTGATCTTAAGGGATATGAAAGAAGCATCTAATGCACTAAAATGGCCAATAACAGTCATTTTACGTTCAGGTAGTAGAAGAAATATTGGTGGATTTTTATGGAAAGGTTCTCTTCCCTGTAGGAGGCCTCTGTGGTCCAGTTGTTTAGCACGCTAGCGCGCGATATACATATATATATCATTGTTCTGTTACAGACTGAAGCCCCAATTCTGATTCGCCCATATTTGGAGTTGATGACCAAATCTGAGCTGCACGCCGTCATGACTGGAGGATTCGCCACCATAGCAGGCGGCGTCTTAGCTGCTTACATTCTCTTTGGGGTAAGAAGATAATAAATGTTGTTTGACAGTTGCAAGCTTAATACTCACATACACAAACACATACTACATATATAAATATGTGCTGTCCAATTCAAGCGATGCACCCGTTCTAAAATGTATTTATTTGTCCAAATGTTCCTGGTCATAGGTTTTCAGTACAATCTACATGTACTAAAATTACACTCAACGGCTGTTTACAGAACCAGCTTGAAAAGGAGACAGCAATTTGTTCATTTGCAAATGTTATCTAAAGTGTAGGCTGACTGTTTGTTTGAACAGTATAGTTGATTTACGAGCAGAAATTCCTTTCCCAGTAGGTGTCGCTGCAGTGACTTGGGACTTCTCCGCCTTAAATTATGAGCGTGACATCCAAGATATTACTTGCTGTGGTTTCATTTCTGACATGTCAGTCATAGTCATAAAGATAATTTGTTTTTATTTCTTTGTTCTTACTTTTGTATTGATTATGATTGCTTTGATTAACTTGATTTCGTGTCTGTTCCAGATCCCGGCGGAGCACCTGATCTGCGCATCAGTGATGAATGCTCCCTGTGCTCTCGCCGTGTCAAAGCTCTTTTACCCGGAGACAGAGGAGAGCCAATTGGCCAAGGCCAGGGATCTGCCCAAACAAGAGAAGTAAGAACACATTCCATTCGTGGGCTCTCAGTTGGCATGTCAGTCTTCGCGCCTGTCAGGGCTGACTCTTTTTTTCCAGATTTGTCCGCTTCCTTTTGTCATGGGTTTCAAAGCCGCAAGATGGCCTCCACATGTAACAAGGGATTCCTTTCAAGGCAATGTTCTCATATCTGACTGGATAGAAGAGCTGATTGCAGCATTCAGCACAGCTATTTTTATATTGAAGTGTAAATTTGAAACACAGCCTCAAAATTTCGTTTGTTTGTGTTTGTATTTCTTACAGTGGTCCCATCAATTCAAATTTGGGTCACCTACTAAATGTTTTTTTTTTTTTATACAGATGCATCAAAGTTACAGCTTTCAATACCAAACACGACATGCGTGCGTTGTTAACGAGCTGTAAAATTTGAATCAAGTCATGAGTCAAGATGAACCTCTGATTTTCTAATCAATCTTAAGATTGTCAGCAGATCTACAACTGCCAAAATTTACCTCGCCACACTTGTTGGGGTTAACATCAAAACTTAAGTCTGTGATGTACATTTATGGGCAAATTTTGAAGTGAAACTCATAATGCATGCAGCTGACATTTAATAGTTTATGCTTCATGGGCGTCAGGCATTTACTGAGAGATGAACTGCAATACCGCTCAAACCATATGTTATACTTGATGAACCTGAATTAAACTATGTTGTCACAGGCCTCCGTGGCTGAGGGGTTAGCACGCTAGCACAGCACAATGACCCAGGAGCCTCTCACGAATGCAGTTGCTGTGAGTTGTGGTCCAGCTCGTGCAGGCTTCCTTTCCAGCTGTACGTGGGAAGGACCACCAGCAGCCTGCAGATGGTCGTGGGTTTCCCCCCGGGTTCAGCCTGGTTTCCTCCCACCGTAATGCTGGCCGCCGTCGTATATGTGAAATACTCTTGAGGATGTTGTCAAACACCAGTTAAATTAATTAAATAAATAATGTTGCCTGAAAAATTAAAAACTGCCATGTCTTAGTTTTTTTGCTTCCTTGTATATTTCAGAAAGGAGAGAAATGTGCTAGAAGCGGCTGCATCTGGCGCGTCCTCTGCGATCATGCTGGTTGCTAACGTTGCAGCTAATCTGATCGCGTTTCTGGCCTTGTTGGCGTTTGTGAACGCAACGCTGGGCTGGTTTGGCAGTATGGTCGACTACCCGGAGCTCTCCTTCCAGGTTCGTCACCTACAGTCTATGATGAAAGTTTTTGTTTTGTTTAATTCTACCTGCTGTGTGGCGGTCTCTTTGAGCTGTTTTATAACTGTCTCATCTGTTTTTGGTAGATTTTGGGCGTTTTATGATCACCCAAGCAAAAGGACCATTTACTGTCTACAAATTCAGACATGGTCTCTCTAAACTGTGGCTGACATGATATCAAGCCATGATCAGCCATTCATTTATACTGAACGAAATATAAACACAGCATTTTAAACTTCTGGCGGGTTAGCAATACAAATATGCAGAGAAGAGGATGTTAAGCTTACTTCACTTGGCTAATCTTTTCACGTAAGTCAGGCCATCATCTTGTTCAGATTTTGAATTTGTCCTGTTTTACATTTTTGACAGGTTTTCCCAGCTGATCAGTTCCCATTGGTTGATAGATAGTTTCTCTGATCTATTTTCCAAGCTGTTCTGTTTACGGGTTTTACTGGAGGTTGTCTGATCTAATTTTGCAGTCGATCTTTTTACATTTGTTAATGAGTGTTCTCTTATGTAGCTTCTTAGCTGATTTTTGTTCGTAATTTTAACACATGCTTTTTTATCTGTGCTTTTCCCAGCTGATCTGTTCCTACATCTTTATGCCTGTAGCCTTCATGATGGGTGTCGACTGGGAAGATGCAGGCATTATAGGAGAGTTGATCGGAATCAAAACATTCCTCAATGAGTTTGTGGCCTACAAAGATCTCAGTGTTTACATTGCTAACAGGAAGGCATGCATACAGCCCGCCATATCGGTATGTCTCACAGAGAGATAACTGCCTCAGGCCATCATTAAAAAACTGTTTGTTAGACATAACATGACCCTATGAGAAAAAAAGAGCAGCGGTCAGGATGGAATTCTTTGCTTTTATTCATGCTCTTGAAAAAGATAGGGATTTTGAAGAAATTAACATGGATTGAAAAACAAAAATATAAGTGTGTATATATAAAAAATATGTACGACCAAGATGTAAGGGAAAATTGTTATGTATGACATTGAACAGGCAAAAACAGATAACACCTTTGGCTAGAATTTATAGGCTGTTCCCAAGAGTTTAATCTCTCTTCCTTTTAACCAAGTTATCATTGCGTAATTGCAATATTTTTTTTAGAATGAAATGAAAACTAAAATTTTGTAAACAGAATAATTAAAAGATTGGAATAAATTGGAATATTTTTTTATCATGAAATGAAACCTCAAATAAAGTAAACACAGACGTCTTTAAATTGAAATAATTCAAAGATAGGAATATATTTTTAGCATGAACCAGACGTTTTTGAATTGAAATAATTGAAAGACTAATGAAGTGAATAGGCTGTATTACCTTTTCATTTATGTGTTATTGAATGGCCCTTTCCTCAGCTCAGATCAGAGGTGATCGCGACCTATGCTCTCTGTGGCTTCGCTAACCTGAGCTCTATAGGCATCCAGCTGGGTGGAATCGGCCCCATGGCGCCCAGTAGGAAAAGCGACCTGGCCAGTATTGCTCTTCGGGCATTGACGGCGGGTATTATAACCTCGCTTATTACCTCCTGTGTTGCAGGTGAGTGGTTTAACGTGTCACCTGAGTAAACACAGGTGTATCAAATCACATGGAAGAAACTTTGAAAACAGATGCTGTACCGAAAGTATAAGTTCAAACGATTCATAAAGAAATTCCTTGGTTTTTATATGGCAGGGCTCTCAGTAGCGCTGTTTTTCCTATTTTACTCTATATTTTTGGTGTTTTCCTAGTTTTCCCTGTGTTTCTCCAAATTTGCCCCGACTTTTCCCTATAATCCCTATATTTTTGTGTACAGCAATACTCTGCCAGTATTTGTGCAAACAGTCACTCATCTAGGGACTGTTTCTCAATGTGTGTGAAAGGAATAGGTTACCATGAACTTGACGCCCTTGGTCAGGCGTAAGTTCCATCACAGTGTATTCCTTTTATCATCCATATCAGAGCCAGGTTGGAGAGGCTGTGGGGGCTCAGAGCTTCTCTGGCCTGGACGGCCCCTGGGCCCTCCTTTGTTAGGCTGGGATAGCAGTAAAGCTTGCCCTGCCAGCAACACAAGGAATTTTTGTAGAAAAAAAAAAAAAAGTAAACATAAAAGACTAATATTTAATCCTGGCTTCCTGTAATAAATTTAGTCACCAGAAATCGCCTAAGACCTGTCTCCACTCCTATTATGTATGTCCCGCACGATTGATGTGCAATGAAAATGATACTTAACGGGTACATGTAAATGACATCTTATGATGAACAGTCTCTGTAGTGTCAGAAGGTCACCTGTATCATGAAGATAACAGTATTAATATAGTTAATATTAGATTCTTAAAAGGAAAGACCTGGTAAACATGAACTTACGGTGAGTGAAACGAGCATTAAAAACCTTCACTGATTTTTTTTAGATTTTTTCTCCACCAAAATAAATGCAGTCAAGTATTTTGATGGTATAGTGGGCTTGATGGACAATACTGATAATGTGGTTCACCAGTGACGTCACACAACTTTTTGTACACCTTTATGTTCAGCTCTGAATGTAAACCTTGTGAAGAGTAATCCTGTAATGTTTGCCTGTGTATGGAAACACTAATATGACATTTAATTTCTGCTTTAAGGTCATAGAAAAGTTGGCCTGATGCCATTGGTGAACCACATCATCAGTATGGTCCATGAAACCCAGCATACAATCAAAGCATTTGATTTGGTGTGGGGAAAAAAATCCGAAAAATTCAGTGAAAGTCTTTACAGATACACTTTTTAACGACCTTTTCACTCACCCAAGGTTCATTTCTATGAGATGTTTCCCTTTAAAGGGTTGTAATGGAGAAAATAGGTTTAGTCATCGCAATCTGCCTCATGATGTTATTGAATGAGGAAATTCAATAAATTAACCTTCGTTACTATGCTATACATGCCCTATTTTTTTGTAAATCCCCCCCCCCCATTTTTAGCCCTATATTTTGCTAGAGGGTCACTGGGAGTCCTGATATGGATAAACAACTTGTAATTTTTTTGATTTGCAACGTTTTGATGTATTTTCGTTCATTGTTGTCAAGCTGAATGTACATCAAAATGTTGCTAACTAGTAGAGAACGAAGTTGTTATCTATTTGCCAACACTGGGATGTTACTCTGTCAACTTTTGAACGCCTCTTTAAAGAAGAGTCAAGGCATTCAACTGCACTGAGAGATCGTAAACAGTAAACTTAAATATCAGCAGAGTTATTTATTTATGTCATTGGTGTTTTATGCGGTATTGAAGAATATTTCACTCTGCGACGGCAGCCAGCGTTATGGTGGGAGGAAACCGGGCAGAGCCTGTGGGGAAACCCAGGACCATCTGCAGGTTGCTGGCAGACCTTCGCGCTGGAGAAGAAGCCAGCATGAGCTGGACTTAACTGAGAGTGACTGCATTGGTGAGATGCTCCTGGGTAATTACCCTATGCTAAAAGCGCAGTTATGTGGAGGGAAGGCAGGCTGTACAGGCCTATGTACATGTAACAGTTGACTAGAAGGTAACGGTGTAATTTAAGATGTTGACAAGTGTTTTGTTGATCTTTTTTGTAACAAAATTAACTGCAAATGTCACTGGCCTTGAGGAACAGTGTCCTTTGAGATATACAGGTCATCGCCAATATTAGGTGATCTTTTTGTTAAGACAGTTAAATGAAGGAATGCGAATGGTCGTGGGTTTCCTCTGGGCTCTGCCTGGTTTCCTCCTACCATAATGCTGGCCGCCGTATTATAAGTGAAGTATTCTTGAATGCGGTATTAAACATCAATCAAATAAAGATAGAAAGGAGAACATCATCACTCTGGTCTACTGTTTGTTCTGAAAAAAAAAATGTGTAGCATTTGTAAGAAGCCATATGTTTACAGGATTGTTTGTAAATGTGGCTTTGTTATCTGGTAACTGAAATAACTGTTGATAAATCACTGGTCAGTTGATACAGCTTGTAGGTGTGCTTGGTTTCTGCTGCTGTCTGGACCCAGTATCCATAGACAGCCGACCAGTGTTAGTTTCGAGCCCAGCTTGTTGAGTGACAGAACTGACAGGTTATCTCCTCGTGTGTTTCAGGTTTGCTGATTGTAGAAGACCCTGTCACACTGTGTCATATGCCCATAAACGTGACAGAAGTCCTAAATGTGACGTCGCTTATCAACAGTACAGATCTGACGTTATAACACCAGTGCTTTGCTAGAACAATAGTGCTTATCGTCAATATAAAAAGTTAATTTTTTGTAAAACATTTGACATGGGTCATATTTGATGGTGATCTGTGACAGATGATAAACAAACATAGGTTTATATACAAAACACATAAAGCAAGCAGCATTTTGGGGATCAAAATATTCCATTTTTTATATCACCACAACTTCACACTTCATGTTTGTGATCTGTTATTGTTTTCACTTTTTTCTGTGTTTGTATTTTCTCCTCTGTTTTCCTAACTTAACTAAAGCTGCCTTTTGATAAAATACTGAATACCCCCTGGATTTCTCTGAAATTCGCATTTCTAGAAATACTGAATTCTCCCTATTTTACCCAGCAGCCTCTTTGGACTGAACAATGGCAGCATCTGCCGGGAAATGTGATGTCATCCCTCATGGACATTACTTATGCAGAGATATACTTTATCATTGAATATAAATTAACAGAGTGCTAAAGAAATCGATTCCACGAAGTTCAAATTCAGTAAAAAGTTGTCAACCAGGAAAAACAAGGCAGAAAACTAGTTGTGCTAATCTCATTGTGTAGATATGCAGACTATGTTTATAAAACGTTAAAAACGAAATATTCTTAAGTACGTCGTAAAACAGCAATCAAATACATAAAGTAAAGCCTTAATAGAAAAATATATCAATAAATAAAACCTTTACCAGCAGTTAAGAACAAAAAAAAAGGCAAAAAGTTGTGAGAAGACTTACTTGTAAGAATTAGATGATTGTTCCAGTTTCTTATGACCAACGCATAGTTAACGCCCGAGATGTGCCATTTTGATGGTATCATACAGTGCCTTAAAGACTTGGTTCAAGAAGTTATTTTTTTGTTTGTTTTTTTTATTTGTCTGCATGGAAAATGAAACAAAGTACAGTTCTATATTTTTTGTAAATGATGGAATTCAGAAGGAAGGAATCCTTCAGATGATTGATAGTTTGCTTTATTAGTATCACCTGACCAGGTACATGTGCATTAGTCTCTACAATAACGTGTAGATACATATGTGTGAGTATGTATGTGTGGTTTTTGTTGTTTTTTTCTTTTAAGTGAAATAATTTTGAATCTTAGCATTTATAGTTAGGTTCAGTATGGTTGAATATTTTTGGAAGCAATTGCAATGCAATGTATTTTCCTGTCTATAATCAACTAGTGTGAATGCGTGTTGACATTGCTGGGTGGTGGTAATGCATTTCTTGTACAGGAATAATGTATCCGTATAAGCCGAATTGGCATTGGATCCGTCTCGCGAGATTAACGCTGTTTGGACGAGACATGAGTGAGTGCTTCGCAAAATAACACTAAAAAGAAGTGATTTCCGGTAGTAGCTACAGAATACACATCTGTCAAACAATTCCGCAACCCCTTTTCAATCAGTTTTCCTTAGTTATTTTTCTAAACTTTAGTCACACAAAGCATAGGTGAATAGTTTCCACAGTTGGCCGAGAGCGATTGCTGCTTGGACTTAAGTTAAACCAAAATGCACTGCATCGGACTGTTGCCGTCGAGCCCAACAGCTTCATTCTAAGGTATAGCGACTGCCGCAAATCACGTCTTTTTAACGTTAGCTTGCGAGCGCACCCACTCCTGTCTCGCCCAAACAACGTTAATCTCGCGAGACGGCTCCAATGCCGATTCGGCTTATTTGTTATTGACATGAAATTTTATGCCTTTGAGAAAGGTAATTTTATTTTGTATCTGAAAATTGCATGATTCGTTGAAGGAAAAATGGGGAATTTGCTTGTGTTAAATTTTTTAATTTCGAAAAAAAAACAAAAAACCATGGATTATAATTTATATGCTATTGAATTAATTTATAGCACTACAAATTTCTGTGGGTTTTTTTTTTTGTTTGTTTTTATTTTATTTGTGTTATTTTTTGTGGCCTAAAGCTTTAAATAGATCTTGTTGTACCTTTTGTTGATATATATTTGGCTAGATTGTAAGATGTTTCGCCGATATCCGTAATCACAGTCCCAGTGTTTCATGTCGTCTTTGCGTTCGTATGTCAAGTAGAATTTTCTAGACGGTGTTTGTTTTGTTTTGTTTTTTGTACCTAGATTTCAGACTGTTTTGTTTAAGATTTGAAAAACAACATGCAACCGCTTTCGTGAAAACAAGTGATTGCTAATGTAGTTTGAAGGTAGGATATCGTACATTTTCAGACTTTTAGCAAACTGCAGATTTTCTTCCGACCATGAATTTTCATGTCTTAACAAAAATTTGCAGCTAGAAACGCTTTCCCAATTTTTTACTGCATGCGTTGCCTTGGAAGCCACGTGCCTTGGAAGCTGACAACAGATTTAACAACGTACTACCGTACCGAGCTGCCAGGTCAACTTCACGCATTCCTGGAATGATCCCAGATGTAGCCCGCTGTTCTACCTTAAGAGCTGCCTTAAATCCGAAGCATTAAATCTTTGAAAAATCTTTAAAATCCTGGCCTTGTAGATTTATGCATCGATGGACAGATAAATCATGTTTGCATACAACTGTAGACCCTGTTATGTGTTCCGATCACGGGTAGAGTATTGCTTCGTGTTTTGACGAAACGTTTTCACTTCGGTATACTTCCGCCATGTTTGGATCTGATTAGATCAGTTGAGCCACATTCGTGCGACTAACGTGATGGTGAGTCCGAGTTGAAGCGATTTTGACATTCTACTCGGCACCATTCACATGACCGCCAGAGTTGTTGTCAGTATAAATATGTCATATACCGGCTGCGTACTGACATGACCTTTAGCTTATGGTACTTCTCAGTTAATTTAGAAACTCTTTACCGTTTTGCATGATTTCCATATTGTTCGCCGGGTGCTGGTTTTTATTTCCAAGTGTAATAATGTGTCCACCTTCCACGTCACCTATAGCAATGATTTCTAGACCTCCATGGGGACTTTATTGCATTTTCACGAACGCGTGTGTGTATTACTTTGCCTGGACGATGTTCTCAGCGGAGAAATACCGCATGTAATAAATGTTACACATCATGAAAATTTAGCTTTCTGTTTTGTCTTTCTTTTGTTCCGTATCAGTAGACACACACCCTACATGATTCGAATTGGGAATAAAACTGCACGTCGCATAGTTTGCAGGTAAATCTCATGGCAAATAAGTGGTGGCGGCGTGTAGTGTGCATGGATGGTGAATTGCCTGAATGCAGTACCTTAGTGGCTTGCAGAACAGTCGTTCTCACTCCAACTGACGTCCTTTCATGCATGTCACAAATGAAATGTCCGTAAAGGCTTACGCTTGGCGAAGAGATGAAAAATGGTACACTATATACTTGTATCTTAGCTGGGGCTATTTGAAATAAAGCGAAATTTGAAATAATTAATACAAAAAGACACTTTTCGTAGAGGGGCTTTTCATAATTAATCACAGTGATTACGAAGGTGGAAATTTGCAATAACTTATAATTGGCAAGTCCCCGCGCTAAGGCGTTTTTGTAATAACATTTTCGTTCCAAGAAAGGCAATTTGAGAAGCTCATTCGAACACGACCATGTCTAAACTGGAGAATTGAATCATTGAGAATAATAAAATCTCCCTTAAAAAATGTATTTTGGTACAAAGTGTGTTATTTCAGGTTTAAGGGCGAAAAAAAAACGGAGTTAAAGTCCATATTTGAATCCAGACAGAAATTCATCATCAAAGTTTAACTGACACGAACATAGTTCCCACAATCCAGTAATCCCATTGATAATTCCCATGTTAAAAACAATTATTAGTGTTCAAAAAAAAAATGAAATTGTTTTGCACTTAATATTACAACATTCGAGTGAAAGGAAACAGTTCTATCATAGGAGTAACATGCCAAACTCTGGACAAAAAAAGGAAAGAGAAAACTGTGAAAAAAAAATTATGAAAATCAATGAAGATTACAAAATCACCGTGAAATTAATTTGTTTACAATATGCTTTTTTAAAAATATTTAAATATTTAACCACATCAGCACTGCCATGCAATAACCCTGTCAAACAAATGTCACACCATAGGGACGAGTCTCTATCGAGGAGAAAATTTACGCTTTAAATGAGAAGAAAGTCAAAACGGGGCAGCTATATAGGCCTCGTGGGCAGTAGTAAGGATGAGGCTGATATCACGTGGTAGGGTGACGTCAATTCTTTGAAAAATGTCCTTTTCTCAACGAACATTGGAAAAGTGGGTCAGTGACGAACAACAACTCAACCTATTCTTTACAAATCCCGGCTTGCTGGCTTTCAAATACATCAAGCTTACTGAGAGAGCGGAGGACACAATATTAGGCTGTGCATGCGCAGTGCCATTTAAAATTTACCAGCGCGTATTGCAGGGTGCAGGAACACTCATTGGATAATACTACCACGCAGATAGTCCAGGTTGTCGGTACTCTAAATTTATACACTGTAATTTTACATCTAGCTAAAATATATCAGAATTTTTGGGGTTTTTTTGGATAGAACTGAGCTGAAAACTTTTTGTCGGGTTACCAAGGTGACAGTATGCTGTGACGACACTTCTACGAGCAAGAGTTAAAAAATGATCATGATAGGTTGATTTTTTGGCATAGCACCACGTGAAAGTTCGGCGATACGTGTACATATTTTTTGGTTGAAGTAACAAATTTTCCATTAGGCCTACTACATAAATGGTAAGGAAAATCACTGCGCTCGTGTAACCTATTATATGTTCCTCGGTCCCACACGCAGTTTACGCCAGTATTGCCGCGAGGGCAGAGGTTCTACTCTGTTATTCCGGAAGACCTCACAGGGTTTGATGTAACGATAAAGAGGTTTTAAAGTTCCACGTACAATAAAGGATCGTTCGTGAACCCCGGGGCCCGTTGCACAAACCGCACGTAGCGTTACGTGTTGGTAACTTCCATGGCAATCACGACTATTGGTATTACGTCGCCGTGGTAGTTACGTGCACGTAACGATACATGCGCTTTTGTGAAATGGACCCTAAATTTAGATGGTTTTGTAGGCTTGTCTCCATGCATCCGATGTATTTGTAAGCTTGTGTCCATGCATCCGGTGCATTTGTGAGCTTGTATCTGTGTATCCGTTCCGTTTGTAAGCTTGTGACGGAATGTTTGATTGGATGATCGTAAGGTTTTGAAGTGTTAGTATGACATTGTTACATAATCCCTAACTCACTGAATGGTGGCAAGTCTTTGGGTCATTAGAAATTCAGCGATATAATCTTTGAATAGTGAATGGTCATGGGTTTTAGACACATAAGGAACTTTGTTACGTAATGTTTGACTGAATAAATGGAAATGGAACGTGAGGCTATTGTGACATAATACTTAATTCAGTGGACCAAAGTTAAGGCTACATTAGCAATCTTGATTAAGAATCTTTGATGGAATGAAACATCATGGTTTTACGCCACAAGAGCAATAGTGCAATATACTCTCTTATTAACTGAATGGTTATTGGTTTACATCCCGTGGGCAATACTTTTTATGCCTCATACGTAGCACTGTTAGATCTGTATCTTATTATCTGTGGACGTAAAGTGCAATTTACAATTCAAGATAACATGTGGTCTAAACTGTTAAGCAGTCAACAGTTTTCAATGGAGACGAAAAGATGTAGGGGAGACTCACTTAAGCTGAGCCTGCATACAAGCTGAACCACCCACCCATAACTCTTTAAATGATTACTTTTCTAGCACGAGTTGCTGCCCTTAGTTAGAGCTCTTTGGCCTCTGAGGTCACCTACTTCCATTTAACTACTTGATGGCTGATACTTTCATTAGGAGAGGAGAAAAACTGTTTTTTTTTTATTCAGAAAAGTAGATTCTGTTGACCAAGGTATGTGATGTTATTGAACATCAATATACAATCTTTTATGAAAGTAAGTAGTACTTGTTGTTTTTTAGACATTGTATATACACCTGTATATTGTTTCAAACTTCACATTAGCTAATATGCTAACATGAAAGCATTTTCTGTTAATGGCTGGTCTGGGGCAAGTTGTGCCAGGACTAAAGGGGTAAGTTGAGCCAGTGATCAACTTACCCCCATAGGGGATCAACTTACCTCTGAAAATATATAATGTTTATTTTAGCTTTATTCTGAGTCAATTTAACAAATATAAAAAAACAAAATCGTCCTATAATATACTTAGAAGGCGTCAAAATGGCTTTCTTTTTTTAAGAACAATGATTTAACTTTTTAATTTGTTATCTCTTCCCAGAAACAATGTGAAGTTATAATAGGAAAACTGAGCGGGGAGTGCCCCGTGACTTACTTATGAGAGCTGCGAAAGTAGTTAACAAAGGAAAGAAAGTAAGAAAAGTGGTTCGCGATTACAAAATTGATCGAATGACACTATCTCGATTCATTAAGAAGAAAAAAGAAAACCCTGCAGCCACTACTGGTTACCAGTCGGTATCAGAGAGACAGCAGATATTTTCCACCCTTCAGGAGGCAGAACTTGCACAGCACATCAGGCAGTTGTCCGACATGTTTCATGGCTTATGTCTGAAACAGCTTCTAAGTCTTGCATATACATACGCATTCCAAAATGGCTTGGCAGTACCTAAGAGTTGGATGTAGCATGAGGCAGCTGGCAAAAACTGGTGGCTAGGGTTTAAATCTAGAAACAACCTTGCTCTAAGAGCACCGGAAGCGACATCATTTGCACGAGCATGTGCTTTTAACCGCCCGGTGGTCAACCAGTTCTTTGACGACCTAGTAGCGGTCCTTGACAAATTCAAGCTGGAAGCGAAAGACATTTACAATGTAGATGAAACGGTGCACAACCGTGCAGAAGCCTTCGGCCATTGTCACACAGAAAAGAAAAAAACAGGTGGGAGCAATCACATCTGCAGAGAGAGGAGAACTGGTCACAGTAACCTGCGCAATTAGCGCGTCGGGCAATATTGTTCCACCAATGTTTATCTTTCCTCGAGTGAACTACCGTGACCGCTTTATTCGGGGTGCCCCACCAGATTCCATTGGCCGTTCAACAAAGTCTGGATGGATGAATGTTGATCTCTTTGATGATTATCTGGATCATCTAATTCGACACACTCGACCCACCCGTGACAACGAAATACTCCTTCTCATGGACAACCATGAATCACATGTGTCGCTCAAAGCAGTCGATAACGCCAGAGAAAATGGAATAATAATTCTGACCTCATACCAGTAACCCCTTGCAACCATTAGATAAAGCAGTGTATGGGCCATTCAAGTCTGCTTACAACAGTGCGGCTGATGGATGGCTGAGATCACACCCTGAGCAAACGCTTAGGATCTATGAAATTCCTGCTTTGGTAAACGATGCTCATATAACGGCAATGTGCCCCAGAAATATTCTCTCTGGATTTCAAAGCACGGGAATATTCCCATTTAACAGGGATATTTTTGCAGAAGAGTACATTGCAGGGGCGTTGCCGACGAGCCACATGGGACTGATTCGGAGCCAATACCAGGGCCTTCCCGGCAATCACGAATAGAGTCGGCTGATTCCACAGAAACATATCAACAATTGCCTAGTGCAGAAAGGCAACACGAAGCAATGTCAGTGCCACAGACCTCACCGCAAAATTCATCAAATTCCACAGTTCCAGCCCATGCTTCACCAAAGCAACCACTACCATCGCCTTCTTCGCCAATCCAATTACCTTCACAACAGATGCCCAACACGTATGTTTCACCAAATGACATACACCCACTTCCTAAAGCGGAGGCCAGAAAACAGAAAGAAAGCCGAAAAAAGGCAAGTACGCAAATTCTGACAGACACACCAAACAGTGACGAGCTAGTTCAAGAGAACAAGAAGAGAACGCATGGAAAGGTCACTAAAAAAGCCCTGTTTGACATTGCAGACAAGTCAGAGAACATTCATTCGGAAGATTCTGAAACCACAGATTCAGATTTCTCGACTGAAGAATCAGACAGTGAATTTGTTGAATGTTACAATTCCGAAATTATTGAAGGTGACTTTGTTATCATAAAGGTGTCTGGAAAATCACGAGTAGTGAATTACATCGCTACTGTTGATGTCTTAAATGGTAGTGATGAATACGAAGGCGCGTTTCTGAGAAAAATGAGTGCAAAACAGGGTTCAGAAAAGGCAGTATTTGTGGCTGATGTTAATGATGAATCCATGTTCGTTCAGAGTGACATAGTTTGCAAGTTGCCTCAGCCCAAAATAGTTGGCGGATCTGCCAGACGCAGCTGCCAACTTACATTTGGTTGTGAACTTTCTAAATGTTGCATTTAGAATGTTTGCGTTATATTTTTCCAGCTTATGGCTAGTTTAATTTGGCATTAAAAGCCCTCATATCATTAGGTAAGTTACATGTATGTGACGTTAAGGCTTTTAATTACAAGGACCAGATGTCTCATATGAGTAAGTCAAAGAGCTGAAGCTGCTTCTAAGAGATTTGCAATTTGCGCAAATAAAAAGGTTTGAATTTTATATTCTTGCTACGATTTTATGCTCTGTGGACTTTGTGTTTTTCTTGTCATTTCACTGTGACTGTCAGGCCCTTGACCCAGGTAGATGTTGGAATCCAGATCTTGCAGTTTTGCTCCTTCTTGTGAGGCTTTAACTCGGTCTTGTTAAGTACCTGGAAACGGCGGCGGTTTACTCTGGTTTCTTCCGCCCCTAAACCTGCCCTCTGTCACATTAGTGAGAAACTCTTCAGAATAGCATTATACACCCATCAAATTAGGTAATAAATAAATGAAAGAAACACAAATAATTGTCTTCTAACAGCCAGGGCGGACTCCAAGGCCAGAGAGATGAGGATGTTATCGTAACACAATAAATGCAGATTGGTTTCCCGTTACCCTACTCCGACCACAATGCTGACAGCCAATGGAAGTGATGGTATCTATAAGCGATATCGTTATGCCCCTGTTACCAGGATGACGATCAAGTCTGCGTGTTCTTATACTGCTGACTGACAAAAAAACATGTTTCATGGCTGCTGGCAACACAAACTTCCAGGTTCGTGAATGATACTCCCATGTATGAGAGCAACATAAGTGTTTATTTGGAATGGACCATCTTACCCCACATGTATGGTCAACTTACCCCATGGCTGGGGTAACATTTCCAAACGCAAAACACAAAAGGCGATGAGTATGAAACAGGCCGAATTACAGATCCTTTCGATGTCATAAATATAATTGCTGAAATTCAAGATGCCAGCAGTATAAACCACAGTAAGTGAAAATTGGCTCAACTAGTGTGACTCTCAACTAATAAATGATGTAGGCGGATAAAGAAAATCAGTCGTCCGAACTGTGTACCAGTTTGGTATATATGGTGTGCACCGATAATCATCTGTGTATCTCTGTTGAGTTTTGAAGGCTGTGCATTAAACTCATGTGCGGTGCCCGAAAAAAGGAAACAACATTTCGATAACCACGGGTTAAATTTTCCCTCCACAACTGAGAATGGGTTCAACACTTCCAAAGATGAAATGGGGGTGTAAAACATAAACAGTCACTCTGTTACAAAAAAAAATAAACTAATGATACTGATGACACTCTGTCTGATTTCTCAGTAGACACGTAAACAGAAGAAAATCAGATGTCATGAAAATTCATATCATGCCTATAAATGCGATGAATTCCCCAAGCGCTCGCTTAACAGCACGATTGTTTTAGAATTGTTTTGCCACCCTTTTAAGTGACTAATCGTTTTAACGCTGGCGTACGCTTAACCACTTGATTATTCCATTTACCGTTCTGTGAAAGCCGCCAAACCGAATGTAATATTACTTCTGGAAGGATTGGCGTTGATTTATTATTCATGAAAAATGCATGGTACATGTAGCTACCTCTCTGTTTTTTGGGGTCGATTATTTGAAAACTTAGCAAATCCTTAACTGTTCAGTTTATTAGGCCTGTTTGTGACTACGGTGCTAAGTGAAACTGCCCAAGGATATCATGCCGTTTTGATGGTAACAGAAGCTACCCAAAAGTCAATGGCATTATAATGTTGTGTACGTTGAGAAAGGTCGAGCCCCGCGATTCATTACAGCTCAGAACCATTTACCAATGTGTATTTTGACACGAAAACGACAAGCAATGAATTAATGAAAGCTAATTATGCCAATCGCATTAAGTTTTTAAAGTGTCGGGTATCTCCTTACAAGATCTATTACCTAACGCGTCTCTATCGCAGATCACTCGGGTTAGGCCTACCTTTTCCTGCGCAATGGACAGATCCATCACATGCAATGTCCCTCCACCCCTTCTCGTCACAACGTTACTTCCATTCCCGGTGAAAGCAATTGTGACGTCATGACGTCACAGAAATGTTGAACATTTCTAACCAGTGCGTGGGATATCAGCTTGACCCAGTTGCAACAATAATGATTACGATTGGTCAAATGAACGTTCTTGATTAACAGCTCTGGTCCAAGCTGGATTATTCAGACTTATCATCTTGCAATGTATGAATAATACGTCACCAGTTTGCCCATAAAACCACATGGCAAAGGCAGGAATGAACAAGAGATCTCAGAGATTTAGTCACTATCACTTCAGTGGGTATGGGGTGGGGGGAGTTTCACGTGGTTAGTAGGATCGCGTGGATCGGGATCTGCAGTTTCAAACTCTTGTCCTGTTTGGAAGCAAGATTCCCCAATTTACGATTTGGACACAAACATAATTCACGATTCGGCCTATATTCGGGGGTGGGGGGGGGGGGTTGAAGGGTAACACGCCAGCGAGACACAATGACCCCGGGTGTCTGTCACAAATGTGGTCGCCGTAATTTTAAGTCCAGCCTAGACTGGTTTCCTCTCCGATCCTACGTGGGAACAGTCTGCCAGCAACATCCGGGTGGTCGTGGGTTTCCGCCAGACTCTTCCCGGTTGCTTACAACAATAATGATGGCCGCATTCGTATAAGTGAAATATTCTTGAGTACGACGTAAAACATCAATGAAGTAAATAAATAAATATATGTATGAGTTGAGTTAAGCGACATAATTGTACATTTTTGACCACACCATGCAGACTTCAAGTGCACCATGCAGGAAGCTACATAAGGCGTCATCGCTAGAGACAACAGCAGGCCAATGAGGCACCTACTTCAAACCCTCGTCCTACCAACCAGAGAGCCACCATAAAAGAGAAGTAATGTCAAATGTATGGGACAAAAAGCACACAACGTATAAGGGTCAACCAATCAAATACTGACATCACTTGTTTGTGCCCGTGGCTAATCAGACACCTTTAAAGAATATAATCAAAAGGGCAGATTACTGATTTCTACTGATGCCCGAAGATTGAAATGACGAGGAAACAAAGACTTGACAAAGGTTCTGAAATCCTTTGATATCGCACTGGGTTCATTTATTTATTTATTTATCTGTTGGTGTTTTACGCCGTACTCAAGAATATTTCACTTATACGACGGGGGCCAGCATTACGGTGGGAGGAAACCGGGCAGGGCCCGGGTGAAATGAAAGGCCATCCAAAGGTTGGGTTCATTTGTAGAAAGAGTGTAATATTTCAAGTGGAAAAACAGTTTATTTGTCGGACCAAGGCATGGATATCTCCTACAGTAACGTTTATCACAAATACATCACTGCAAACCCTTATAAATAAATGTGGGCGGGGGCGAATTTTACATTCGTAATTTATCTAACATGATTGGGAGGTTTTAGCTGAAGGTTTCCCTCAGCTTTGATCCTATACTTGCTCTGGAAGTCTCTACCCCCTCCGCCCCTCTCGGCTACTAGTCTTATTATACCAGAATTTAGTGCTGCAAATCAGAGTATGTCGCACGTGAGAAAGTTCGTCAGTTTCTACCACCTGTAAAATGACCACCAAAGTATTAGCGAAAAAAATTTTAAAAAAAAAGAAAAAAATCATGCAGGTCTTTGAAACAATGTTTGCTGTAAGACGTTAGGTGTCGTACTTTACCGGTGACGTGTAACCCTTTGCCAATCATAACACTGCCGTCGCTGCGATAGGTTTGTTCTTCTCGCTGTTGTCTTTTATACTGTACTTTAAACACTCCAGTTATTTATCTAGCGATATATATTTATTATTTTCTTTATTGATGTTTAACGCCGTTCAAGAATTTTGCACGTATACAATTGCCGTCAGTTCAAAACCAATGGTCTTTGGCGAGGTATTGGCGAAATTTCCCAAGCATGACGTACAAGTTGACATGCCATATTGATGGAAACAGGACGGTCATCTAGCATTCTTTTGTGCAATTAAGACCAGGCTTGAGCCTGTAATTGTGACTCGTATCGTGTTATCCCATACCGCTTGTATTTACTGTTTTCCTACAGAAATGCGCATTATTCTTGTGGTCATTAGGTTGTACACGAAACACTGTTGTACGTTTATTGTTCTTTTTTCAATCGCTGGAGATTTTGAAGTGAATATTGTTTTATTTCAGGCAACTTAAAACGCTTGTTTTTTTTGTTTTTTTTTTGTTCGTTAATGTTTTCTTTATATAACAAAGGACGGTCACTTTCAGGGTTTTCCTCCTAACCTCCAAACCTTATCACCGTCAGACAAATGAAACATTCTTGAGTACAACGTTAAACCCCAAGGACCACGTACAAAAAAATTAAAAAAATGGAAAACAAAATTTAATTAAATCTGCAAAGAGAGTGCAAAGACGATAAGGACTTAATTCCTGTAAACTCAACGTTTCAAGACTCTCAGATAGCGTGTGTTTCTTCAGATGTGTTTGGATACACTATTACGCGTGTAGTGATACACTGATACACGCGTACATGTATAAAAGGGTATGCGCGCAGGGAATCGAGACCGCGGACGTCCTGGCATTAGTTGTTTTACTCGCGCCAACACGCTTTGCTCGCGCAGACACGTCGGTGAAAACATTGTCCAAGTAACACGGAAGTTGACAGGGAACATTGCTTCACGGTCTCATGTGTCCAAAAGTAGGTTTTGTAAACGCTCATAATTTACGTATGCTTTGCAGTAAAACATTCAGTAATTTCTGGTTAGTATAAGCCCTAGTTTTCGGGATATTATCCAGTGTTGTTCATTTTTCCTATTCCTTACCATGTTATCTTTCACCTCGTGGTCTGTTTGCTGCTGCCGCCAGTGGGTAAAGTGCCCGGATGTCCACAGTCTCGAATAAAAGGTGCGCGCGACATGGATATGTTACAACTTATAATGATTGGTTTGCGTTGACGCCAACGGGCCGTATATACACTTTCAGTTAAATCCATGAAATTGGGCTGAAAATTCATACGCTTTAGCATATTCCATGCTTGTCTAGACAGTTAAAAAATAAATGAGAATGTTACCTGTTTACAGTTTTTATATGATCTATCGGATATTGTGACACATCTGCACGCACTCGGCCTTGTACACAGACGGACATATAGCTCAAACATTCGATGGAAAAAGCTTAAGAGTAAAGAAATACCACGACTGTTCACCTTGACAGTAATTCGTGCGTGTTTCTGATGGAAAGATGAGAAATATTTCCTGATATTAACAACACAAATCAGTCGAAAATACACTACTTTCAAATGTCGAAATCGAGATTAATTTAACAGTATAGGTCTGTATTCATAATGAAACGTAAGGCAATTATCAATCAATCAATGAAACAAGTTCTTGTCGTGAAAAGCATTATAACCTCCAATATGGTTGTGATTTTAATAATAACACTGGCCTACACCGGCGAAAAATCGTTCATTTCTCAAACGTTAAAACGTTTTTCTTGTTTCGATTTGAATGGTCTGTGCTACAGGAGTCGTAGAGGTAGAGGTCTGTCTGTTAGTAATGGCAATACTTGTCATTGAACAAGGGTGTGACAATTACAGCGGGTCAGTGTTTGATCATCTGAGCCAGTGGGGCTCCACTTTCTCTCACTCAGAACGTTATCACAGAGATTCGTATCGAAGGTCTGTGGTTTTAGCCTAATTCACGGACATTCCGACTAGCTTCCCGCATACAACCTGACCCTCTTCGTATACAAGCCATTGGTAGATCCTTGAGTCCGAAGTTAATTACCGATCACGTAAAAAATATTGATTAACTGGCCTGACATGGAACATATGACCTACGACCTTAAACCAAAGCAACGGAGGTGATGACTGCATGAATTGGGCTATTTTTTGCGGTTATTCGACCCGGAGAGTGGAGGAGCTCTTTAGGACATGGCGTTTGGGAGGCCCTTACATGTACGGGAGACATTTTTGTGGCTTTTTTAAGGGAAAGAAAATACAAAAATGAAGTAAGTATGAGTAGAAAAACCACGGGAAACTGTATGTAAAAATATATTTGCTTATTTCTTTGAGATTTTTTCACTGAATTAAATACAGTCGTATGTTTGGATTATATGGGGTGTGTGGCTCTATGAGTAAAAATCGTACATCATCTTTGACGTCACACAACATTTTGGGCTTTTGTTCACATCTGAATAAAATTCTTGTGAACTTTATTCATGTAATGTATGGCCGAGCTTTTGTGGGGCGGGGGGGGGGGTTGCGTTGGCACGAATACCTGTTGACATCAAATACCTGTTTTAAGGCCATGATATATACAGGTGGCAGTCGACCGCAGTCTGACCGTTGTATATTACCAGGGTCGTTAATAAGTCTCCTGATTGTTAATCGTCTCTTGAAAAATGACGACTGAAAGGAACACCCATCGTCCGAGCTGGGTCGTCATGAAGTGTTCAGCTTCGAGAATCCGGTGTCATGGTGGGTTTATACAGACTGTAACAATGGCCAGATTTCAAATTAAAATCATATGGATCATGTTTGTACCTTCATCGAGGTTCGTGTTTGGTATAGATGGAATTGTTCACACTGAAGAATGCCACGTCACCGTGGGCTAACTATAGGGGTTTGTCACAACGCCATGATGTGAAGTTTGCTCTACCCTCGTATATAACTTGATGTTGCTTCCTCTGGAGTTGAATCGTAATTAGGAATTCCTATTGTTTCCTCAGTAACATATAAAAGGAGTCTAGAGACGGATAGCATTGTTTCTCTCTATAGCTAAATACCAGCGGTCAGCAATCACTGTATATGCATACGTAAAGCCCACTTTGCATAGTGCGTCATGTCACGATACCTGGTCTGTACAAAAAATGACTGGTACAATTGCCTTCCATTTACTTCCTTTTCACCGCATATATCTAATCAAAATCCCCGTAGTTTTGACTGCCTATCAGTTTCGAAGTTTTCAGATTCTGTATGACGTATTTTCTGCCAAAATTAAAAAAAAAAAAAAGAGAAAAAAGAAAAAGCAGCACAGACACGATAATTCTGTCTGCATGTCTTAATATGTGAGAGATTATCGCATTTTAACGGAAGTGAAGCAGATAAAATCTCGTCCCACCACACAGCCTGAGAACCCGTCTGACTATCTGACACTTTACTTCCGGTCTCCAGGGGGTCGTTTTGCAGAATGTTCTGACAAAGTAACACTGTTTTGCAACGGAACTGAAATATTCCACGGAAGATGAAAATCGAGATATTTGATGACAACGACAACAGTCCCCAGGGGCAGGGAAGCGCTGCTAGGGAAGGAATGGAGAGGGGTTGTATGAAAAAAAATAGAATACCAGCCATGAGGCCTCGTCACTTTGCACTTCTTGTGTAAATGGGATCTGATGGCAACTCAGCTATATACGTAATTCTAGACCAGTAAATCTAGACATTGAAATCGACATTCGTGTGACAATGCTAAACAAAAATCGGCGTTTCGGGTCAATGATTGCAAGAACAATTTGCAAAACGACAAATAACGCAAACGCCCAAGGAACTAAGAAGTATGTCTAATAAATTATAATAAACATTACCTTATTGTGCTTAAGTCACGGTTCTAGAGGGTGAGTAAGTTGTTACTTTTTAAGCAATTACTCGAAAAGCTGGTGTAAATTAACTAATTAACTGTTGGTCTGGTTAGCGTACTTTCCTATTAGTATTTCTTTCTTTATTTATTTTATTGGTGTTTTACGCCATACTAATCGGTAACCATGGCATTGAGAGGAAACCTGGATATCGGTGGGCAAGCAGGATATTTGCTTGAAACGAGGATATTAGTGGGAATCCAGGACATCGATGGGAAGTCACGATATTGGTGGGAAGCCAGGACATCGGTGGGAAGACAGGATGCTGATGAGAAACCAGGATATTGGTTGGAAGCCAGGATATTGGTGGGAAGCCAGGATATTGGTGGAAAGCCAGAATATTGGTTTTACCTCAGGATATTGGGGATACGCCAGAAAATATTTGGCATGCTAGGACATTTATGGCATGCCGTTACATTGGTTATATACTAGCATATCGCTGTTAAGCCAAAACATCCGTGGATCCGACCGTATTTGAACTGTCCTAGGACTAACAGTATCATATTAAATCGCCCACTCAAACCCAGAATCCAGTGCAGGTCACTTCAGCGTCAAACGGAGGAACTCTACCTTGTGCCCATGCATGCCTGTTGTCCCATCTATCGGTTGTTAAGAGAGACCTTTTCATAAAAATGCCTAGAGAATAATAGGAGTGGTGTGTAAAAGTAATATACTCGACGACATTGATGGAGAGAGAGGCAAACGTCTGAGTTTTCATTACCCTTTACATTTTTCTTTTCTCAACGGTCTTATTATTGTCACTGCTCAGTGGCATTAACACGATTTTAAGCCCTGGTTTATTCATATTGCCAGCTGATTTTTGAGAACTGCGATGCGGGAGTGAGACCATGGGAGATTGTGTTTGTCTGGACACTGATGCAGTTGATAGATCTGTGCTGTTGAACCACAGGAACAAGATAGACAACTCGTATATCGGGAAAGATAGAGATGTCTGTAAGTGCAAAGTTGACAGATCGAAGATAGACAACTTGTATATATCGGGAAAGATAGAGGTGTCTGTAAGTGCAAAGTTGACAGATCGAGGCCAGGCACAGTAAATTTAGATAGGTCGGCACAATTTATGATATGAAATGATCAAGAAACTTCCTACCGCCACAAGACAATGGCCTGGAAATACTTTGGAGTGTTGTTCACCCATGTACTTGTTATAATTAAAATATATAACATTAAAAAATTGTCTTGTCCGTGTGTTATTACATGTTACATTCACAGACAACTCAGAACATTTACGTTGCAGCCTATAAATAGCTGATATCTCCTCGCTTTCTGATTCGTCAATCCCTCATAAACTCAACGGCATGGGCGCCATCAGATCCCCAGTCGGCAGTATAATACTGCACACTTCAACAGAGGAGATAACTCAGCAACGAATTCATACAATTTCAAACAGTTTTTTTACACTGAAGAGAGAATTTTATAATCTTTTTCATGAACAGCACCTCAGTCATGAGTTGCCTTTTACTTTAAATTTTTGCTAAAACATGGCTCTTAAAATCTGAATCTGAAATCCGTTGATCAGGTAGAACCGTCGACAGAATAGAAATAATATGCCAATCCTGAGTGGTTGCACTGCCTTAAGACATTGAGAAGAGATGACTGTCTTCTTTTTGTATGCTAAAGACTGCCACCGGGCCTTTTTGCTTTATAATTTATTCTGTATGGAATAGTTTTCAGAAATGCATGTATCGGACGAGTATAGCAGCTTTGGTACGGGATTGGGCGTAGTGGGTAAATGTAATCGCCAGACCAATTTCCAACGGGGCGTTCTACACAAACTTCCAAAGAATTAAAGCAGTACATGCAGTAAGAAGTTAAAGCTTAAGTGTCAAAGCAAATAGCAATCGATCAGCCTCTGGTATAGCGTCTAGCTGGAAACAATCAATCAAAAAGTAACAGACACCCAATTAACCTGTAAGGGTGTTAGACAACAAACGACCAATCCTTGCGCAGGGTTGAACAATAAGCTAGCAATCAACCCAAGAAAGCATTGAGCAATAAACGGGGCAGTTTTAGACAATAAAAAAAATTAATCAGAAATTCCGTGTAAGGCAATGAACAAATCAACCAGTCTTTGGCGCGACATTAAGTAGTAGGCAATCATTCAGTCTAGTGCAAGGGCAAGCCAAAACAACCAATCAGTCTGTGGCAAGGCGTTATGCACTCGCATTCTGTCGGTCTAACGGGTTACGTAAAAGCAATCAAAAGCTGGCTGTAGCGTCACGTTTAGAAAAGCCAATCAATCTGTGGCACCATCTTCAGTAATAAAAAGCCAATATAGCCTGAACCAACGACATTAAGACAAGTAGCAAATCAGTTAATCTGTGACGCGATGATAAAGCAACAAGTAATCTCCACAGTATAAATCTCGACATTTTGGGACCTGCGCGAAGGAATCGTTAAGCACTTTGATAGCCTTAATCACCGTTGTGTTGCGTCAGTAATCACCTATCATTCATCTACAGCATTCAGCCAACGCAGGAGAGAAAATGATCTGTTTTCTTAGACATTTTCTTAAACTGGCAAGTGCTCGATTATTAAAGTTCTTACTTTCGGTTGGCGCCCAGTAGATGATCAATGTTTTTTCCTGTATTTGAACCAGATACTGCTGCCTGTAACAACCTGCTATAATATACCGGGGCGGTTACTGATGCTGGGTCTTCCCCATTAGCCAAATCCATTAGTTTCCTCCCTGCACGCCTACTCTTGATAAATCCTCTGTGCAGACGTCCTTTTACATACCTGCTCGGCCCAGCCCCGGTTTCAGGCCGTAAATTGCCCCTCGAGTGACTCCATAATCCAGAAGTCTCACCTATGCTAAATTTGCAGTCCTTCTTGCCGTGGACATTTTTCTGTTTTCGTTATTGCCGCTTTACGCAACTCTGTCTTGGACATGATGTAACTCCGAGCCAATCAAATACCGAGCCGTCTTGTCAGATTGAGTAGACTTTAAAATGTCTACGACAAGATGGACATCAAAATGTTAACATCTTGCCGGGGCTTTTGGATCACCAAACTACTCGACCAGTCAGTTACGGACTGAACTCCCAGCTGGCTCCGAGCTCCTCAGGGAGGAAATTGATGAAGTTGGCCGGCGAGCGCGCGGGGATTTCGGGGGGAAAGAGCCAGCATCTATGACAGCATTAGTCCAATATAGCAAATCGCTACAGCTACGCAGTATCCAGTTTGAACCATAACTTAAGCGACACAAACTGAAAAGTGACAGCTAGGACGTGTCAGGGCAGGTGGAATGTACATCGTGTCTCTCTTTAAGCCTAATTCCACATGATTGCTGTCCACACAACCAATACGCACTACACGTATTTCGTGACATTTCCATTGACATTATGATTTCTAATTGGATCCGAAGTATAAAGTTTGTAACTGAAATGTCTTCAGAAAGAAAAAGAGACATACAGGCAAGTTAGATTGCTTTATATTTAGCCTACACACAAGCAGAACTCAATATATGTAACAAGCCTATTCCAAGCGTGCGTTAATACGCTGGTGAGGACTCGCTGCACGAGTTACATGTACGATGATTTCAAACGGACCGACGTGTTGTAAGATGCCTATCACACAGCCTGGGCTTTCTAACAATTGGCTCTCCATATAAAGATTCGGCACAGTAATTGACTGGTTTTCATCTCAAGGGGTTAATTTGTCACCGGAGACAACATCCTAATACATCCGTTAGAGCGGACGGCTAATTACTGTCCATATCTGATTAAAGGATAACTGGCGGTGCTCGTCCATGAATGGGTGGCCATGTCGTCGCTTTGATAAGTCGGATGGAACACATGCAACACAGGCTGTGATGTATACACGTCAGTCGGTGTACCACAGGTACACAAATTGTAACGAAATTGAACATCTACAACTCTTGTGTATACTAGAAGTATATAAATTGTGTACTTGTGCATTGGTAGTTCAAACACGGTTGTGTACCTCTGGTACACCTTAACGTACACGTTTAACTTTGTTGCAGTTTGTATGCCTGTGGCACACAGTCGTTGATAAAGAGTAGGAAACCCGACATTCTGAAATCCAGGCAACATCTTTCAAGCAACCACTTTGGAAATACACTAGGCGACTGAGACAGTGAAATGATCTTACATGTATTTGCATTTTGTTGTATGTCTTGTCTTTGCAATGGTAGCTTAAATCTTTAGACGAATTCGAGGAATTCGCGAGTTGAATGCACAACTCGTCGCGTATGTGGCTTGGAACCAGTCTCTGAAAATGTTGTTTTATGTACATTTCGAGAGCGTCTGTTAATGAGGACGCAATGTTCTCGACTGCTATATATAAATGTCGTTGCTATGTTTATGCTTGTCCTTGGGAATGATAGTCCACTAGTCCATTTGATTGTTTATTCGTTTTTCCATTGAATGCTTATCCTTTTGTCCATCGAATGTTTGTCCGTTTTTTCATTGAAATCTTATCCGTTTGTCCATTGAATGTTTGTCCGTTTTTCTATTGAAATCTTATCCGCTTGTACATTGAATGTTTGTCCTTTTGTCCATTGATTGTTTATCCGTTTGTGCATGGAATATTTGTGCGTTTGTCATTTGAGAGTTTATCTATTTGTCCGCTTGACTGTTAAAATTTTCGTCCATTTGTCTATTGAATGTTTGTCCCTGTGTCCATTTGGTTGTATATCCATTTGTCCATTCTTAACGCTTGTCCGTTTGTCCATTGAATGATTGCCCATGTGTCCATTTGACTGTTAGTCCATTGACCGATTTTTCATTTGTCCATTTGATTGTTTATCAGTTTATCCTTTTTATTAATTATCCATTTGTCCATTTGTTCCCTTGAACGTCTGTGGTAATGTATACTCATTTCCCAGTTGGCTTACAGTAGACCCATGACTAAAGAATAAGAAGTATACATGATGTTCCAAAGAAGCGGAGGACTTGATATCGTTATACGAGAATATCGTTATACGAAGCTGGTCTGTTCCTGGGGACGAAACTTACTCTGAATCACTCACATTGGGTAGATTGGTGTGGCTGGTGTGGCAAAGCCACGCTATAGCTATTATTTGGCACAATGCCATCTTATAAACTTGAGATAACAGCGATTCCATGGCACATTTATACGTTTGTTCTAAGCACACTTATACAGGAGGTTTCCGGGGTTGGTTTTGTTTTCATAGACCCGGGCTTTTGATTGATTTATTGTGGGTTTTTTTTCGTTATATATGTCTTAGGCCTCTAGTTGCATTGCCAAATAATACCTCATCATTTTCCCACCAAATGTGTTTATATATTTTTACCCCCAACGGTTGAAAAAAAGGCACCGTAAACGGCAGTTGTGTTAGAATTTGTATATGTTAATGACAAAGGAACGCACATTTTGTAACTGTTTTGAACAAAATTAATTGCATTTTCAAATTGTTTGTCAGTGACAAAGATAAATGCAGAACACTGGCGTAAATATTAATGGAATCGCCGCGCGACACATTAGTTCACCTTTAATAGCGCGCAAAGGATGTATACGTTAAGAAAGAGAAACAATTCTAACCCCAGAGCTGTACATTTCTATCGCCATGGGGCGAACCGCTTTGTCCATCACTTAAGCTAACAACCCTTTGGAGCACCCATTTGTCCGTTTTCAAGAGTCGGCCCATTTTCGCAATCACCTTAAACCAATACGACTGATGAAAAATTCATGTGTTTAATTTTCCCTGTCCCTCCTCCGGTCATAAGGGCTCTGAGGCGCGTTTGTCCAGTAAATCCTTGTGATCTGCCAGGTATGGTATAAGAGCCCAGGTGGGGGAGTGCATTTGTCCTCATTTTCCATGCATGGAACACCCCACGTCGATTGTCTTTAGTGTAGGCATACGGGGATGTTCGGTGTTCATAGGAAAACTACGACGTCATCACAAGGATAATAATCCATGAATTCAGTCGATACTACGGTGTTCTAACAAAGCTCCCCCTTCTCACTCCCCGACCTCATTATTCTGGCTATCTACGTAAAGCCAGCATCACAGTTTAATGAACATTAATAATAAATATAACGGTGAATATTGTTATCTATTTCGGACTCATCGCATGCTGATTGGCTGTTGCGAATATCCAGAACGCAAAGTGATTGGTGCAGAGAACTGCGTTAATCGCTAGAGGATTGGATTCAAAATGCTATAATAACTACACATGACCATCATAAACTGGACGCCACATCATTTTACAAGCAGAAGCGGTATTCCGTTGTCTGTGTCGTCTATAGCTTACCCACCACCGTAGCTCGCCTGTCTCCGCTTCTACGATCCCTTCCCGAATCCCTAACCAGTCGCACACAATGCTGAAGGCGGCCTTCCAAGTTTCTCTACTCGTCATAGTCCTAGCCGGTAAGTATTGAAACGTTTCTTCTTCTTTTTTTCCCTTTTTTTCCCATTTGCCAAATTGTTTTACCTCCTTTTCTATCGACTTTTGTGAAGTTGTTATTTATTTATCTATTTATTTATTTATTTATATTTTTTTACATTCTTGATGAGTTGACCAGGCTCAATTTTCACGATCTTAAAACCTTAATGAACGTACCGGTGTCCTGAAAGCCAAAATATCACTCTCGGGCTTCGAGCTTATGAATCGGGCTATTCCAGCTTAATGGTGTTGTTTGCTCTTTATGTTTGATGCGGAGACCAAATATAGCCATGGCCAGCTCTCGCGGATCGATTTATTCAAGACGATAAATGCTCGCAGTTTACTTTTACTTCAAGAGGTTTAATTCTGTGCGAACCCGTAAGATATCCCTTTCTTCATGTTCCATAATCATTGTTTGTCCATTTTTTCGAAATCACAGACAAGTAATCAACTAAGTGCTTCTGTGTTATATCAGAAAACATAATATAGAAAATGAAAGTACAGGGTTAATTCCTCTCTGCCCATCATAACTATGTATCCCAGACTAATACGTCAGATAGACTTGTCTTCAGGGATATCTCGTGTGATGCGGCCGTGTCTCCAACCCATATCGGTTCGGCTTTTGTTAATTCTCGGTTTGCTGCCGCGACTTTAACCCATGTTAGATAGACTAATATTGTATATGAATGAATGACATATATAAAAGTTTTCTCTTCAGTTTTTTGGTTCTTGGCATGGTGATTTCAAATACATGTCACAAAAAGATTTCTACTAGAATGGATGTATTGGGTTCTATGAAAACATATATAGATGCATTAGATTCCCTGAGAACAGAAGTAATACGTTTATCTGAGAACAGATGTATTAGGTTTTGCTGAGAACAGATTATTAGTTTTCTTTGAGAACAGATTTTGTTAGATTTCTTCGATGGCAGATGCAATTGGTTTCTGGCGAAACATGCTTTGGGTAAACACGAGAACCGATGTTTTGAGAGTTACTCTTAGAACTCTTGTGCTAGTCTTACTTGGGAACCCTTGTAAGCGGTTTTTCTGAGAACACATATATGGGGTTATTTATGGAACCCTTAAACTAGCCTTACTAGAGAACCCTTGCAAAAGTTTTTTTTTTCCGGAGAACAAATGTATTGATATATCCAGACAATCCTGTGGCCGATATTAGATTTTTCCTGGAAGACATGTATGATGTTTCTTTGAGAGTACCTTACATAAGGCATATGTAGACGCTTTCCTATTAAGGACAAGGAATACTTAAGGACTATCCACAGTCTCTCGTGCACAAGTTTTCACAGTGACATGTGCCTGTTGGCCTAGCAAACAATTGACAACTACTGAAAGCATACAGAATTAGGACTGTTTCGAATACTTATAAATAAAGCTCTCTGGCCCCAAAGCAGAACTTTAATGTCATATCACGTCCTTAGTACAAAACCACACATTACAGGAGTACGGCTCACAAGAACTTTATGGGTGTATAGAAAGTTTTGTGACAAAAATATTATATATATATATATATATATATATATATATATATATATATATATATATATATATATATATATATTAATATTCTGACTAAGGACAGAGGAAATGCAGCGTGAAGTCACTGGCGACATGCATTATGAATTATGTCTATAGCCCCCACCCATATAATCATTCAACATAATATTTGACTGCATTTAATTTGGTGAAAAAATCTTTTAAAATGAGTGACGGTATTTTCAGTCACGATTTTTAACGGTCTTTTCACTCATTATAACGTCGTTGCTGTGGTGGGCGTCCGTTTAATGTTTCCCCATTAAACAACTCTCTACCAGAGGTTTGTAATGCTTATCTTCGTAACAGTTTAATAAACGCAAATAGCATGCTTGCATTGGATAGAGAACTAGGGACATAGCAGATAGGGTGTAGAACTGCAGGTAAGTATGCCACGCCACAACTGGACGTTTGTCAAAAGCCCACAGGGAACTGTACCTTGCAAACTGATTGCGGGTATTCGTAACAAACAATCAACGCTAGTACACCAATTACATGCAATGCATCTGCACCTCTGTGTTCGCAATGCATTATTTTGCAATAATACTGCTGATGTTAACTCAGTAAGCTGGCTAATTAACGGTTGGTGGCCTTCCCCAAGATTAGATAGCATTGTATAATTCGCATGCAGTTTTAACACTGGCTAATAATATACCAGTGCTCTTTGGCCTTAGCATTAGTATGCGATTTGCAATGCCACTACATTCCTATATACAGGTGTTATCTGGGAATAGAATTTAGCCATAGTATGTTACTTACAGTGTTTCAAAATTACACTCGATTGTCCAACACTATAGTACAGCAAGTTAACAATTAGCAGCGTATGCAGCAGTCTATGGCTATGACGTGTTAAGGTAGTCTGTTTTATTGCTCCATGGTTTCTGATGCATTTAGCAACAAAATTAGCAATGAATATTACAATAGTATAATAGGATTTTCTGCCTAACAGAGTAAGTTAACACAGTGAGATTGCTAATGGTACTGTATAGTTTAATCCCTGGAGAGCTCCATTATACCGATATCAAATGATTAAACTACATATATAAGAGCTTCTGACAATAGATAGAGGTGTTAAAACTACAATCCAGGGCTGAAGAGATGTAGGGTTATCGCTTAAATCCCCACGTTTAATATTACAACTATATATATACCGGCGCGAAAACAATCACAGCGAAAAAAAATGTCCAGAGAACAGATTTCACAAAGACAGTCACGCCAGAATCTGCAGAAATGTAAAGATAACTTGATGGAAAACGAATTATGTGAAACAAGAATGAGTTTCATTACTGGTCATATTGGGTAATGTCCTGTGTGGCCATCAGGAAGGCTTCAGAGGATTATGTAATAGAAGTAATATAGAGATTTGGACCATTTGGCGCACGCTACTCCAAACTCTATTTGCGATGAGGGTCGCCACAGCTTTGTCATCGAGACTTACCACGTTATACACTATCATTGTTCCAAATTTTTTTTTTTTACAAAACATACCCCCGGCCCTCGAAGGCCTCGATTCGGGATTTACGTGGACCAAAAACATTCATTAATGTGTGCTTCAAAGTTCTCCAAGAATTAATACATCTCATCCAAGTGTTTATATGTGAACGCTGTGGTAAGACACCTTGATTATTTTTAATGTTTATATTGATACTAAAACCTGTTCACGTATATAGTATTATAGACTAAACACTTCAGCTAATATCCCCTCAGGTTGCATATTTTCATTAACTTTCGTATCGCACAGACGTCTGTGACTTGGAAATTTCGCTGGCAGTGGCTTTTGTCACGCAAACTCCAACCATCAACGCTCGCGCTAGCGCCGGTGTTTACAAATAAGTTGAATATGTTATTCAGGGTGATCATGTAAGAATATTGTTGTCTGTGAATGTCTCATTAAATCCAAATCCAAATAGTCTCTCTTGTTGTGTATATAATCGTTTGAATTGGAACTAAATGACTAACATGATGTGGATGGACCGTCTCAGCAGTCCTTGATACCTCATACATACGCAATGCGGCTTGGGCTTTGTCACTACATGTATACGGAGTGTAGCTCTTCTTCATTCACTGGAATTTCTCATTGTCGATTGATGAAGCATTTTAGGGTAAACACTATAATTGCTCATTGTCCATGCCGAATACTGGAGTTGACTAGAGGAATACTTTATATTAAGACTATATATAGTCTTGCACAGAATTAATTCATATACGAGTAATTTTATGAAATATCCACAAGCCTTTGACAGGCGTTGTGATTGTGCTTTTTATTCTGTTAAAAAAACCACAACACTTTTATAGCTGATAGAGATCAATAGAGCCTTTGTCTAAATGGCTGAAAAATAACTTTCGATTTGTCCATACATGACGTCTAATAAAACTCCAGCGTGTCGTGCAGATAACTTTAGATTTTCAAAGTTTGCTCTTCTTAAAGAGTGTGTACAGGCTTCAGGCCTTGTAGTAGAGATTTGGAGAGTCAGAGTAAGAAGGACACGTAAGATGGGAAAGCCTTCCCACGTATAAGATAACACAGGCCTAAGTTGGGCAGTCTGTTGTTCATTCCTGGCTTTTGCAATGAAGATTTGAGGGGCAAACAGGTAACGTAGTACAGAACTGCTGATCTCCTTGACGGAGAGCCACGGCGCGAAGGCTGCAAACATAGATCTGCAGTAGGCTGTTTAAATCGAAGCTTGCTACACGAGAACTCGTCTGATCTCAATTGAGGAGATTGGGTATCTCGCATGGAGGAGAAATATTAGCACTATTCTGAAGCTGTGATGAATAACGATACCTTAAAAGGCGGCACAAGACACACTTTATCGAAACAAGGCGTTTTTATTGAAAGGTAGTCCCTTGCTTTCTGTCCATAATCTTCCATAGACAAGGATCCCCGTCTAAGCAGCTAGAGTCCACCCGCCCAATGTTGTTAGCTTTCGCTCTGTAGCTCTCCATCTATCACCATATTTTAAAAAGGAGAGCTGCAGTTTCTGTCTAAATGGCCATCGCGCGAGAAAGGATGCCCCATGATATTATGAAGCCGCCCTGTGATGTGTATGTGCCCTCTATACATCCAGTATAAGAGGGTTGGAGAACTCTGTATTTAGACGTTTCAGTTGTCCGAGGTCGGTACAGAGTCGACCAGACCTTCTGTTCTGTCCACGAATAATAAGGTTTTAGACATAATGGTATTTACAACTGTTGTTATCCGATCCGAATTTTAACCAAACTCGCCTCGGGACTAAGAATAGCAGAGAGAGAGAGAGAGAGGAACAGAGTGGCGACAGTGAGGGCCAAAACGGAACCAGACGCAAAGATGGCGAACTAATGAAAAGTTGCTTTTGTACAATTTCACTCTTTACTTTAGCTAATAGACCGATCGACGCAAAAGGAAAATGACCGGCGTGCCGTCCCACAGGATAAGCACCGTACCGATAGAACGGTTTGCCGACAGCCGCGTGGGGTGTGCGCAAGAGACATTGTTAATGGACCTGTCATTTGTTGTATGCCGTCTCAGAAAGTGTCAACATTTGGCCAGGAAACGTCAGCGACGGAGTTGTCCGCCATGACACCATCGTTGCGACCTGAAGATTGTCCCTGGAGACGACAGAGCATGCGCCTGAAGTCGAGTCGTCTACGCCGTTCGCACGTCCCTGACGCACTGTTTCCATAAAAGCCTCCATATAGTGCTCTTTATTCCTGCTTTCCAAATATGCGTACATTCGTCTGAATAGATGAAAACGGCGATTTCAATCTACAGTATAAAATATTTTTACTGAAACTATCACAGCAAGACTTTACTATCAAAAGCCTGCATTCAAAGCACGCGGAAGATCTAGGGCGATTTGTAAGTACATATCTAAACCCGCTTCATCCGGGGTTATAAACATATTGCAGTTTTAATATCACCACCGTGTTTATAATATGAACAGTTGCAATAAAAGAGTAAATGAGATGCTTTAAAAACTTTTCTTGCTTTGTAGCTGTAAAAAGTGTATAGTGAAAATATGGCTATTTCATGTAAAAATGTGTACTACGTAATGGATTTGACGCATCGGCTATTACACAGTTATGTGTGTCCGACAAGATTGGACACAGTCGAATATTTCTATTTCTAGGAAACTATCTTCCGTTAATATATATATATATATATATATATATATATATATATATTGAAGATATTGTAGGGCTAATTTTATTATAGAAACTAGCCTTTGGGAATTTTGCGAATATTACATATTGTTTTACTCTTTGACGGCCTGAACGACGATTTGGGTACTTCACTTACTATCATCCCTAAGAATTAATTACATAGCAAAAATCTAAGCGTGAAATCCCACATTGGCATACCACTCTTAAAGCACGAAGTGATAATCCCTAGACCCATACCCAAAACAACTTAGTTCCTGTCGGAGTACGTCAGAAATGATACATAAATAGCAAATAAAGCTAGTAACATGTGAGAAATAACCGGTGAACAGTTTTCCAACCACACCCGGACAACGCAATCCAGTGATAACCCGTGTGACAAAGGAATTATTCCCCACCCAGTGATGATGGATTCTCCGTACATAAAATCTTCGTGTATCTGCTAACCATCAAGGACCAGAAACCCACGACTTTTACGCCTCTGAACAACTATGATCTAGCATTATTGTAAAAACTGTACCCCAAATCGAGTTATTTTTTCTAAAAGGCAGCTGGTGCTAAACCTTAATGACGCAATTTGGTCACGTTATGGTCCTAATTGTCTATTTGTTATTCATTAGCGTCACAAAAGCCATTATATCCAAATGATGTTGAGTTTTGAGTAGGCGGCGCAACGATGAAATATATAAATAACTGGCATGAAGTTCTCTACAAAACGTTCACGCGTACAACTGGGACAGAACTTGGTCATCGATGAAACTTGAAATTTGGCCAAGCTTTTAACTTTTCAACCACCAACCAACCAATAAGTGGTTGAGTTTTGCTACTTGAATGCAGCCTGCAGAAAGCTGTTGTGTTTCAGGTAAAGTTTGTCCGGTATTAAATCACTTTCAGAAGGGAATAAAGGTCTTAAATGATACATTTGATCCTAAGTCTCGATTTTTATTTCTGATAAGAAAAGACTCAATCTTCATTAAAGTTCGCTCGGAAAGGTGGATGAATCAAGCAAAATCAAGGAAAACGTGTCTCTTAAAAATGCTAAACTTCACACGTGAAACAAAATAACGTGTGTCTGCCAGGTACCTAAGACCGATTCTGCACAGCAGCCATTTCTTACTTGAGTCAAAATTTGAAATAGGATTTTAGAGCTTAATATTGGGTCCCATGCAGAAATTGTACAATGTGACCACCTTACCGACGTTATCTTAAGACAAATATGTGAATCTTTCAACATTCTTAACCACAAGCTAAGCATAGTGACAATGTTTTAAATGCTGACTTGAGCCGGTAAGGGCTTTGTGGAATCGGTCTCCGGTGAGGTGTTGCGACAGCCCCCGCTCTCTGCCCAAGTTTCCTTTTCAATCTATAAATGTGATCCGTTTTGTATAGAGAACATCAGATTAATGTAATAAACCGAAGCCTACATTACTACAGAAAAGATTCCTGTAAAAAGTCATAACCAGGCCCTTTTCTTGTTCCTTAAAAATAACCCTTTGATTTGAACATATGGTTCTTCGAAAACCCATTTGCAACGTCGTTTTATCCTCACACATCATCAGGCAATGAGAAATTCCTTTGAAGTCAAAGCGTCCAAAAACCATATATATGGACACCATATATATGTGCTCTTTTGTTCTTTCTTTTCTTTTATTCTTATCTCACGCACACTCCACGTAAAAGAGTCTGTGCTGGTAAATCACACAGTACAGAAGCGCTGCAAGGTCACAACAGAAAAATACCCGGTTTGTACTGCGATTCTGACCAATATGAGTTGTCCATCAGAGCCTCCCATTCTGCCTTTGCATACAACCGGAAACGTATATAACATTTTGGGGGATTCAGCAACGCTGAATTGATACACCCCATGCAGACGTTTGAATGTTTATATGCGTCTTTTGCGGGTTTGGGGGATTTCAAATTTTGCGTTCAGCATTGTACAGGAGTAGTAGCCCTGCTACATAAAGATGTAGCAGCTCAGATCCGCCTTTTGTATATCGTTAAGGTACTAAATGGAAATCCATAGAGGGACCCTTGCCATGTTCAGAATCTGAGCCATTTGCCATGTACAGACTGTCATTCGTCATGTACAGACTCTGAGCCATTTGTCATGTACAGAGTTGGGGAGGATGGAAGTTTGGCCTTTTCTATGACGCCTAGCGAGGAAGCACCAAGTTTGTGTATATTTAATACCTTGGGCATTAACCGATGCTCGCACGAACAGTGGATGTCTGCTTACACAGTCTAAAGAAAGCAATGTACTATCTGTAACTAATTCAGTTGTTTGCCAATGGATTTCCTGCTGAGAACACATCGGAGTCCTAATGGTTTATTCAGTACTGCGAATATGCATACATGTTTATATTTAATGCATGTAAGCTTGAAGAGACTATACCCGAGAATTTCACAATCCTGACTTGAATTAATTAAGTATAGCTTTGCGTGATGTAAGCCTAAATATTTGATTTAATTTAATTTGAAGACAAGGTGGTTTAAGAAATTGTGTTTACTGAACTTTCCTGCATTATACAACTCATAAATATTAAACTACAGAGCTAGCCGTACATGTTTACAAAGCTTAAATGTTTTTGGAACGGAATGAAATGTATGGTTCTGTTTCGCACGAACCTTGTCGCGCGGCCTTCTGTATCCATATATGGTAATGCTCATTATTGTTTGTGCATCAAGCCCGAGTCGGGTCATACCAAAGATTTTAAAAATGGTACTCCTTTTTCATGTGCTATTGTGCCATTCTTTCACCCGCGCTCAGCGTTTAGAACTTAGAGAAAGGAAACAAGATTGGTCGGCCCTCTGTCAGTATAATGACACTGGGTGGGTGTCATGTCTGGTATCTTCGGCATGATGCTCCAATGATGGGAGCATGAACTCGCCCTGCCACCAAAGGACACACTATAAGCACAAACCAGGAGGACTCCTCGTCGTCATTGTTAAGTACGACGTTGAACCTCAAAAACACTTCATTAGGCTGAACTGTGTTAATGTACTGATAGTTAATGACCACATCGTGAAGTTAAACCGTGTTAATGTACATGTATATAATGACCACTTTACCGGGCAAACATGTATTAATGCGAGCGATTGTTGCTCACAGCCTTTATACTGGGGCAATGTTACGTTGATAAAGCTGTTGTTTGCAGGTTTAAAGCGTGCTGTTTGGGGTGCCTGGAACTGAAGACCTGGCGATTAACATCACTCGACCTGTAAATGATTCTATTTGAACGCTGATGGTCGCTCGTCAGCGAAAGAATAAATGAGTGAGAAGGGCAGTTAATGGTTCTCACGTGTGGGTAGAGCGTCTGAGTTAACGCAGTCGCCAGATGCTGTTGTTCACTTGGGTCAGTCCCGGAGCAAGCACGTGTACATGAACGTTGAAAGCCTTGTTGTCCTTCCAGTGTAAATGTAAAGTTGTTCACCTGTATAGCTGTGTTTTGTCTATTCATTTAATTACTTGATGAGTGTGTTTTTTCAGCCGTATTCAGGAATATTTTAATTATACGACAGCTGTGAGCATTATAGTGGAAGGAATCGGGCAGAGCTCGGGGAAATCCGATAGTAGTGTTTTAAGTGGATCGAAACAAGGTTCAGTCTCTATTAGTCGATAAATGTACTGGTTGCAGAAGTGAAGCTGGGGGAACAGTAGTCAATTGTCGGTAGTCAAGTGACGTTTGTCATATGCTCGTGTCTCATGTTTTCGGAAAAATGACCTCGTCTGTTGATTTGATGTCACAGAGGGAAACTCATTCGGCAAAAGGTTATTATATACATCAAAAGAATTCAATGTATTCAATTATTTATGCACCTAAATTAACTGGCGATCTATTCTCACAGCTGGCTAATATATATATAGAACGTTATACACCAACTCTGGCAAATAACTGTGATTTCCCCCTCCCCTAATGTACATTCGGTACATTAGCACTATTATATGTCGATGGAGCGTCATTGGCACCCCACGTTCATATGGCTAAAAGTGTTCGTGTGACTTAAGCGGAACCAACATCGTTCTCGGGTTATAGAAATAACTAGCACTTGATTGGTTAAAACTGATAACATGGCAACGCTTTCAATTTACTCAGTGTGCGCGAATTTGCTTACTTTGAACTACGATATATCGGTTATGTAACATCTGAAGAACAAAAATGTGCGCTTTTTAAAATTTTCTGTTTGACAGTTTATCGAGACATATATAAATTAGGTTTAGTGTTGTCTTTTCTTTTAAATAAACGAACCATGTTAAAAGATAGGAGGCCTCGATTAAACGATTTTCGGGAGTCAACATAAACGTTTATTAGCTTAGATGTCAGTCTCTTATTCATTTATCTGATTGGTGTTTTGCACAGTGCTCAAGAATATTTCACTTATATGAGGGTAGTCGGCAGTATGGTTGGAGGAAACCGTGGCGACCCCAGGGAAACCTACAACCATCCGCAAGTTGTCAGTTTCTAAACGAGAGTTAAATTAGGTTTAATAGCTGGAAATAGTCAGAATACAGAGGGTTGCCTGGTCTGCTCCGTAAATGTGCAGTCCTAATTCAGTGACTAGGCGGGTTAGCTTTAAGGGCTTAAGGACATGGCAATCGGTACATTGTAACTGGGAGGGGCGAGGGATGCTTCTCTGATAGGTGCGGCATGGCGTTGCAGCGAGGCAACAAGATAAACGCGTGGCGACATTAAGACAGGCGTGGGAAACACCGACGTATTGTAATGCTGTTAAAGCTGGGACTATAATAGTCTCAGGTTAAAGCAGCGTAAAACCCCATGCGAACATCTGTCTGAAACTCCAATATCGTTTGTGTAATGTCAACTTCACCACTCTTGGGAGTGAGAAATGCTTAAGGATATTTCTCCACGGAATGTTCCGCCCATCAAACACCGAGCTTTATAAACTCTTCTGTTTATTATAGCTCCTGATCCCTCGTCTGTTATTACGGTGTGCGAGGGAAGTGGTTATTATAAGTAGTGTACAAAAGTTATAATGCCCGTCAGCGCAATCTACACCGCGTCGGAAAACGTCACTTATCTTGTGTGGTAGGCACATATATAGGGGAAACCGCGACCATAAATAAATCATGCGTACAGTCAAAACCAAATACCAACTACACGAAGAGATTGTATACACAGGTTCCATAAAGTAGGTGATATTACACCAAAGGGAGCATTTCATTTCATGTGAGACTGGCGAAAGAAAGATTGGGGAAATCAGATTTTGTAGACGAGAAAGCAGCGAGCTCTTACAGAGTTAGGTGCGCTAATTAATTGTCTCTTAGGACCAGCGGAAATACAAGTAGATTGTATCAGCCAATGAAATGATAGTGATCTAACCAGGGACTGGTAGGGTGTGAATATGGAAGATGGCCACGTGGCCACCCCACTTCCCTATCGTTACAAACAAGTAATTATCCGACCACTGGGAACTGAAAATTTTATTTGACTACGGAAAACGACAAATACATTAACATTCGATGACAGATTGCTTTTCCGTGGGATTAACGAATTAATCCACCACATGTAACGAAGTGGTCGGTTAGATTAACGAAACGGCAATCGGTCATCCCTTGAATAACTAATGTAACGGGAGATTTTTCTTAGGATGTTAAAAAAAACAGACCAGGTTTTTAAAAGTCCGCAACATCTGGAAGGCAATTTCGTGATGACTCCAAGTATGGTCTGTAAAAATATGCTATAACCGTTATGTTTCCACATTAAATATAGATGCAGGTGTTGCACTACACATATATTCTCTTCGAACATGGACATATAGCAATCAGAGGATGTTTTGCAGCTAAAGAATCTAGAACGTCACTGTGCCCAGCCCAGCATCTCCGTCTTTATTTCTCTTGTAAGAAAATGCCCAAAAATAATGAACACCATATTTGGAATCAGCACGAAAATGCCTTTCAGATGATGAGAACTTTCTACACATGCGGCCTGTTCTTTTGAGGTAAATGTGAAATTTTGTGATGTCGGTGTTTTTTCTGCTTTCCCTTGCAGTGTTTTCCGAGGCGTATTTTGATCCTGAAGAAAACGTATTAGATGACAGAGAACGGGAAATCCAGACAATGCAAAAGATAGACAACCCCTTCCCTGCGATTCGGGACTATCGGGTGTGGAGATCAGACACAGAAAAAACCCGACCAACAAAGAGAACGTTCTGTCCACGAGGTTTTGTCCACAATCCCGTCACTGCTGGCTGTGTACCTTCCCTCGGCGTAAGTACATATGTTCTGATGCAAAAACCAAATCACAGCACAGAGAGCGATACTGGCCTAATCGAGGGGTGTCATAACTCATGTTCGAACATAAAACTAAAGGGCTGGAAAAAAGTCTTCACGCATTTTGGCTTAGGCCAGGCTCCTATTCCTGTCGGTATTGTTCGGATGTTAAAATTGTTGTATACTCAATACGCCATTGGGTAGGATACCCATTTGTGTTGGAGAATTTAGTATTAGACCATTTAGGATTAGGACATTTAATAGTGTTAAGCAATTTAGTGTTAAGTCATTTAGGAGTAGCCCCCCTTAGGATCAGATCATTTAGTATCAGGCCCATTATTGTTGGACATTTTAGTTATAAGCCATTTAGTATCAGGCAATTTAGTGTTAGGCCATTTAGTATTAGGTTCTTTACGATTGGGGCATTTAATATTAGGTCATTTAACATTAGATAATGAAGCAGTCGGCATTTCTCAAATACCCATGTTTCCAACCTTGAAGAAAAGAAGACTCGACAAAGGGCTGCAATGCTCAGGCATCGGATGGGAAGGAAACGATGTATTTCAACTGGAACAGCGCTTGAAAAACCTCCGCCCACGTCCATGTATAAATCGTCACAGACTCTTTAAATTAAATCGTGACGCGAACAAAAACATAACTGATTGCAGGGAGATTTCAAATCCTTTGACTGAAACGTTGCCTCCATTTCTGACGTCTGATTTATTTCTTCCAAACTCACGATACGCGTTGCACTTTTGAGGATTTCTGCTTTTTGTGGAAACGGCCCTTAGTTGAGCTCTTTCATTGGCCTTCAGCTTGTTGATTGGGATTCAATACTTTCTGCCCATTAATCAAAGTCTAATCTGTCAACAGACATGGTTTTGTCCTAAAACAGCGCACGTCGTAAGTAATAATATAAGTGCTAAGGAGTGTGAAAGTGACATGAACAGTTGAATAAAACCCTAACTAGACTAAATTGATAACATACCCGACTTCCCCAGTCATGTGTGACCATTTTGTTAACAGTCACACAGTTGTCGCTGCTCTGGTTTTAAACTCTCTAGGCTCTCTTATTTTAATTCCCTGTGTATGGCGACTCGCACAATACTTGACTATGATCCCCTTTCCACGCAAAATCCCGCGAGATTAGTAATGGTTCATCATGCACTCTGAACGAGGATTTCTTAGTAAGACGTTCTGTCTGATAGAAAAGAGCCGATAGTTCACTCTAGTTGCAAATTCCACACCCCTTAGAGTGCGCGAGGGTGATTATAGGCGCTGGCCGAGGCTGCGTCTGGAGGTAAAGGACGTCTCACGGGGTTGTGTTTGGTGTCGTATGCTTATGAACTTGGCAGCCGTTATCTAGCCTACATGAAATAATCTTTAATATTCAGTATATTTAAAAATAAAGAAATAAACAAATACTGACATGGGACACAATTATGGTTGACGGCTGCTGTACGATTGTCCAGATTCCATCCCCAGATTCTTTGAACAGTGCCAGTCACTGATTTCAATGGAGATTTAAGCGGTAGTAGTTTTGAATGTCAATAGGGTACCTATTCACCGTGCACTTGCCGACACTTGTCATCTTGTAATACATTTCAATCCATTTCATTTATTCACCAGAAGGCAGTTTTGTCGAACATATATACGTGAACACGTTAGGCGGGAATAAAACCCCATGGGGCTTGTTCTATATCTTGTGTTTGATAAAAATGAATTGAAAACGATCCGGCGATTGCTACATTTAAAAGCAAAATGTACATAGAGAAGTAAAACATAACTACAATAGACAAAACAATAGTTACAGCAGTACATTATAACCCGGCTTAGCTTGTTCAGGTGAGTGTAACAGACACTTAATAAATATGGCAAAATTGTCGATAACTATAGTATCTAACCTTTAAGTTAACGACTTAAAATGTGACGTAGAATTGATATATTTAAGATTTGGCGGCACACTGAGCACCATGCTACAAGATCGTCTATTTATCGTCATTGCAAAAATGAAACAGAAATCGATTTTAGACTACCCAGCTTGGATCTGAATGACTACATGCGGGAAGGGTTGCCCACTGTCGGCTTCATTTCCCAGTCAAGTGGGTTAATATGGACCATATGGTGCGGGACTAGAGCCCGTCGGGACGAACTTCGAAGCAATGTGTGCTCAAGTAACTGGAACAACATTTGCAGATATGTCCAATGTGGAAGGATCTTGCTAACTGGAAGTGTTACTTCGTTTACTGGAGTACCTCTGGAGTCATCTTCACCAAGCTTTCTCGCAACGATTTAGGATAAAAATTCCGAAAAATTAGCTGTCAAAAACCCAGTAGTTCACTCCAGCCTATCTGGCTTTGCTTTAGCCTAGTATGTTTGACTGTCATCGTTTAAAGGAAATATTCTTGAGTTCAGCGTAAAAAATCAATCAATAAATCAAACTCGTCAGTGTCAGGGCCAACCTATGATGTACTTTTGTCTGAACGTAAATTTTCTCCCGTAAATAGAGGAAACCCTTGCGAGTCAATTATTACCACTGTGCAAGACCACATCTGGCAACGCGGGAAAGTTTATCGGCAAAAAACAGCTTACAGAATGAATACTTGTTATTAAAGACCAGTCTACGAATATTGGAATTTCGTACTGAGATGCTTCTTGAGGGCGGAAGAGGACCGGAAGGCAGCGGAGGGGCGGGGGACGCGGGTGTTGGTTCTTAACGTCCCTGAAATTATTTCTGCCATATTACTGCAGTGTCCGCTTGTAGCATCCTCGAACCAATACGGACATTTACAGTGCTACTGCCTCAGTGAAACACGAGTCCCAAGACATCAAACTTGACGCCCCATACAGTCCCAGTATGGCGTGTGATTCGTGTGAAGAGAAATCGCCCCTGGAAGAGAGATTTACAGGTCAAGCAAGTCACTTTTGAAGATTTTCGGTCACGGAGGGAAGCCCGAATATATAAAACCCCAGTCCTTTTAGCATGTAAACTGACGAACTTTCACGTGCAGATATACATGTGTGCACACGATAATGGCGGAAGTGGTTTAACGTTAGACTCAGCATACGGCCTCTCGACCGTAAATCGACAGCTCATTGTCACCAAGGTACTGACAGGCACTGACAGGGGTGAGGAGGTGGGGTTTCCTTTTGGGAGGGCAGAGAAATTCGCGTTGAAAAACAGCATTACGCCTTACATGAACTGTATCTCCTCGGTATACGAACAGGATGTTGAATAGTTCGTGCCTTATTTCTCTGTCGCAATTATTCAGCGATGAAACCGGGCCTCGGTTAACGTGACGCTCACAGGTTTACGCTTGTAAACTGACCCAAACAAAACGATCAAATCCGGGATGGCGCCTCGCGGGATTATCACCTCGCATTGCACACCAAACAGCGCCTTGCCAGTGGAGACCACATGATCTAAATTATGGTCATCTTTTTAGAAAGGTTTGACCCCCACATTATACTAATCAACAGAACCAGTAAAAGCTCCGGTCCAGAAATGTCCACCCGATGACACATCTATTGTCACATGCATGTCTATGTATTATAAATGAGCCGCCTTGCCTGTAATACTATATAGTAGCATATTACCACAGAACGGGATTAATGGCTTAGTAGGCGCAGTCTAACAGGTCGGTCTCAATAGAGGCCTCGAACATTAAAACTGTCAGATAATCATACTTAGTTCATGGGCTACATGTTATCGCCACTCAAGTTACACATTTGGCACTGACTTCTCTGTGCGTGTGTCTCTATGGATGATTAAAATGCTATCTATGAAAGTGTTCCGGCTCTTCATTATTAGGACTCGTTAAACGGCTTCAAAGCTCTGTCAGTGGCATTTGGTGATGGCCAGTCAATTATCAGGTACTAATGCATAGAACTTTAAATAGGATTAAGACTTATGATGAAAGCGCTATGGAATGCTTTCGTGGCGTACAGAACACGCTGTAGTGAGGGCTTAGAGCCCTCTGGGCGACACAAACATTGTACTATCTTCTCACATCGTTATTACGGGAGGAAGAGGGAGTAACTGATACCACTTATGTTTAAAGGAAATGACAAGTACATAAATTTGCGCATATATATTATTCAAAGGTAACACTTAGTTTGCTACTAGCCAGGAAATAGATCGTAATTGATGTGACCAATTATAAAATGAATGCCATGCTTTGAAGTAGGCCTACATGAATTTATTTGTATGTTTTTATCGATATACACTCATGGCTTTTTCATTTATTCGATGGAGGCCAGTTTTATTGGTGGAGGAAACCGGATTGGCTGAGGTAAACAACAGACCGTCGCCGAATTCCTGACAAACATTCTCACGTGTGACTCCTGTGACATGTCTGAAGTGGGAAAGTCCACCAGCAACCTGCGGGTGGCCGTGGGTTTTCCCGGGCTCTGCCCGGTTTCTTCCCACCACAATGCTGGCTGCCGTCAATATTCTTGAGTACGGCGTAAAACGTCAAGCCGAAAAACAAAAAAAAAAACAAAAAAAAAACGCGCGATCTACAGATATGAGTGCCATATTAGTGGAAAGTAAGTGGTTGTCAAGGAACGTCAGAATGCCCACAAAGCCACACGGGCGATGTCCGTCAAGCGATCGCTTATTTTCTCCGAAAGGCCCTGATCTGTATACGGGGGGTGGAATCCTCAAATACTCTGTCCGAAGTACTTATCCAAGTATTGTGCTCAAATTCGCGTGAGAGAGAGGAGCACAGGTGGCCTGTTATTGGCATTTTAAAACTTTCGCTATATGAAGCTCTGTTTGTCAGGAATCGAACAGTGGTCTGAATAGTAAGTAATATGAGACGGCTATATGGCACTCCACGTTGATAAAGGACGTGGAGCAATATGTCTATGTATGATCGACTGGTTTCTGTGTAATAATCACCTCAAAACTGAAGACAAAAAGGCTAATCACTCCTCCCGGACACTCCCAACTGTGGCAATTAACACAGTAACTGTAAACTCGACTGGATAATCGTCGTGTTCTGTTTGTCAAATACTTGTATCTCTATTTTCATCCTTGACGTCAATTTCGATTTTTGGGCAAGTGAACACGAATATGTACGATGCTGTATTGCTTCAAATTTCTGGTATGTTCGCGAGATGATTTCACCGGTATATTCAGACGGCGTTATTCTGCGCACACTGATAGCATTATACTTTTTGCGAACCAATGGAATTGATCAACCCGTGCAATGTGTATATCGTTTTATCCCCAAAATCAAATTAAAAATGCACATAAATCACACAGAAAGTTACATATGCCGTAAATGTATACCGCGATGTTCATTTTGGAACAGTGTGCATATTCGCGGTCACTGGACTTTTCACTGCCGGATAAAATAGTAGTTCATGACTAGGGTACGAATAAGCAATATCGCTGCCATGTCGTGTCTAGGTGGATAAGTAGGGACAAATAAGAAACTTCTTGAAGTCTAGCAGGGCTGCAACGCACGAACCTAGACTCGTTTTCAAAAGGGACACAAAGCTTTACCTATCTTATAACATTAGAGTGAACAAATCGGCGATGGCTTTTCGCTATACCCTGATGTTGTATTCACTCCATCACTTCATTATTTATTTATTAAACTACCTTAGGAACACAGGCTGATCCTCGTTCTCCGTAAACACGGATTTCAAAAGGAAGGTACTCTAACCAATGACCATGTGTACCTCCAAGGTAACAGTCTGCGTTCTTAATGAATTGTCCAAGAAAACCTTAAGGATCTTAAGGATCTACTTCAGTAACGCTACAGGCATTTCTCCAATTCTACCTAACGACTATATTGTTTCATGCAAACGTTGATATTTGCCCTATAGGCGTTCATTCAGGAGACATTAACAAAGGTCCTACCCATATTTACCACTAGGCTGTAGACAAGGGTTATGTTCCATAATTGACGAAGTTCCAATTTGTCATTAGACTACAGACAATGATTTTGTCTTGTAACTTTCAAAGGTTCTAATTTGCCGTTATCCCGTAGAATATGCTTCTGTTCTGTGACAGTCAAAGGTTCCTCTGTGCCAGTATATGGTAGGCAATGTTTCTGTTCTTATAATTGGCAAAGGTTCTACTTTGCCATTATATTACAGACAGTCTGACAGACAAAGATTCTTCTTTGCCCTTATACTGTGGACATATATTCTGTTCACCAACTGGCAAAGGTACTACTTTGCCGTTATACTGCAGAAAATCTTTCGGTTTTTAACCACCATTATCCTGCAGACGACGTTCTTTTTTCATAATTATCATACAGTGTAGTTATTCACTTGCTTTCCCCCCGAAACTACTTGTACGACAGCAATTCTTAACACTCCCGCCCTGTTAATCATCGCTGTACATATGCTGAAGTGTACACTTGTATGTCTGTGTGCACACTTGTATGTCTGTGAGCACACTTGTATGTCTGTGACAATCATGTGTGTAACATCCTACAAACAGAGCCCTACTTAAAACGTGGATCATCATCCCCTGCTTCAGGAAAAAAGTTTTGTAATTTTCTACAACGGAAAATGATTTCAAAACAAAGTTCACCACAACTTTTTTCCATAACTTGTAAATATTTATTTATATGTTTATTTATTCGATGCATGCTGTACGTGTCACTCTGTTTCATTTATCATTGTCTGTCAGGTTTATTGGTAAAAGAAATCGGAATGGCAGGATGTAGCCTAAAACGGAATCAGTGTATGTGGTTGACAAGCATCCTTTGGCCCGTTTTAATTAATCAATTTATTTATTTGATTGTTGCTTTACGCCCTAATCAAGAATATTTCACTTCTACAACGGCGTCCAGCATTTTGGTGCGGTTAAACCGGCAGAGCCCGGGAGAAACAAATTACCATCCACAGGTTACGCCTACTGGCGGACATACGGCGGGAGAGAAAGGCAGCACGAGCTGGACTTGAGCTCACGGCGACCGCGTTGGTGAGAGGCACGGGGTGATAACGGAGGAGGAGGCGGAGGCACGAAGATCTAGATCTTCTACTTTAGCTACTGTATGTCTGGTGAGCAATTGTCACACTACTGAGCAATACGCTCTAGGCCTACACATCACAGAAATGGCCGAGTAATAAAGAAACCCTTTTTCTTCATTTCAGTTCTTGAAAGGTCAGAGACGTTGGAGCAGAAGATGATTGGTCGAGGGGAAACGCTCTCTCCGGAGGAGGACGTATATTCTATAATACTAACATGGTTGTAATTCGGACAAATGAAGATTCTTCAAAAGTGAAAAAAATCCCCAAACCTATTTCGCGGTATGCGAATTTCAGTTTTCAGTTAGGATGTGTCGCCAGAATTTAAGAGAATAAATCGGCACGATGTATTATTAAACTATGCCCTCTACCAGACCTCAGCTTACTATGATTATTTGGAGATGCTCTAAAATATTATTATTATTATTATATCTAATATTTATAAAATTATTATTATTCATTAAAATGCTGTACAATATCGACAAGCATTTGTTTGGCCAGTCGCGTGCATTGCACTTAGAAAGATATATATTTTATCCGCTTTTACAAAACCGAATGTAACAATTACACTGAACTTACCGTTCTGTTGATTTATAATCGATTAAAAACGAATATACTCATTCCGTTACCAGTACTGTTTCAGTTAGAAGACGTAACGCAGTAAAATCTTGTCAGGTGAACTTTAATAAAAGAAAAAGTCTTTCGAATCTTTTTGACTTGTCTTGTTCCTTTACGGAGAGTGGGAAAGTTTACTCACGCTACTCACGTTTACCATTCAACAGAGCAAGCTTTCCTTTGTTGAGGAATTTGACAGCAAAAAATAAAACCCTCGTTCCGTAATATGTTTATTTGTTTGCGTTTACTATATCTTAATGGTTTCTGCATAGGCGACTTAAATATGCACAAAAAAAAAAACAAACAAATGCATTCACTTGAATTAAAGGCGTTACTTTTATCAGGTTTTATCTTGTGTCAGAATTTTATAAGGAAATAAATTTCTCACAGAAATCCTGTCAACAGCTATTTGTCACCCGAGTGTGTAACCCTGTAAATTTTGTCAACATGTTTCCATTATCAGGGATAGTTTGGGAGTTTGAAAGTGATTTTCCATTAGTACACCTGGCAACTGGCCAATAGTTTTTAACACCAAATGCACCTGGTAATATGGGAACCATATTCCAGTATCAGGTATACAAGTGCCCGTCAATGTACAAAATGTTGCATAATCAGGAAAATTTGTCAATTTGCAAACAGTTTCCCATAATTTTGCCGTCATCAGTTAATTCTTCCGAACAGTGTTGTTAAAGATGTTTTTTTCTTTTCCATCAGCGACATTTACCACATGTTACTATCAACAAGTACATTTCAGCACGTGGAATGTTTTTGCCAACAACAGTATACCTTAATACTGGACAACATTTTTTCTATCATCAGTTACACTTAGACACCAGGTATCCCTCAGCTATTGCCAACAATTTGGCACCACGAGGCAGACCTCGACTCCCGCCAACAATTTCATATCTTTATTGACACCTCAACACTTGCCAACAGTTTCGTATAATCAGGCACACCTCAACACCTGTCCACAGTTTCGAATCATTAGGCACACCTGAATACTTGCCAACACCTTGGTATCATTGGGCTCTCCTCCACACCTGTCAACAGTTTTGTATAATTAGGTACACCTCAACACCTGAGAACAGTTTCGTATCATTCGACACTCCTCAATACTTGCCAACAGTTTCGTATCATCAGGCACACCTCAACCCCTGTCAACAATTTTGTATCATTGGGCGCACCTTAACACTTGTCAACAATTTCGTATCATTCGGCACACCTCAATACTTGCCAACAGTTTGGTATCACCGGGCACTCCTCAACACTTGTCAACAATTTCGTATCATTCGGCACACCTCAACATTTGCGAACAGTTTTTCATCATTCGGGCATACCTCAACGCTTGTCAACAATTTCGTATCCTTCGGCACACCTTAACACCTGTCAACAATTTCGTACCATTCGGCACACGTCAACACTGTGAAAAGATTGCGTACTCAGATATTCTTGATAATTTACCAACACCTGACTCTTCCATCATCAAGTCGACCTAACAAGTAGCGGACACCTTCCAAATACCTGGTGTACTTTGCACTTTACAAACAGCTTTCTATCTTTATGTTCACTTGATAATTTGCCGATACATGCAGTTTTTCTTAAGCAGGTCGGCCTACACCTCATAACTAGTTTTCCATGATCAACAGCGGTCATCTTTGAAAGCAACTTTCCACGACCAGGCACACCTGATAGTTTGCAAACACCTTTCTATGATGCACACCTGGAGTTTTCCGTCATCGAATAAAACTGGTGATGGAGTTTTCAATCAACAGGTGCAGTACACTCCACAATATAATAACAGCTCCTAATATTGGGAACTTATGGTAATTTGGGTGAGAGGAAGGAGGGGGGGGGTCCGTAGCCTGGTGGTTAGAGCGCTGGTTCTGCACAATGTCTTAGGAGCCTCTCACTGATGCGTTCGCTGTGCCGTCCAGCTCTGGGGCTTTTGATCTGTTTCACAAAACTTCCGTAGCCGTCTGAGGTCAGTAAGTGGGCGAAAGGCCAATTAGCGGACTACCTTAAGCAAGCTACGAAAAAAAAAATGACTAAGCCGTTTCACAAAAGTAAAACTCTCTAATGCTTGGCCGACTTACTCTGCAATTATCTCATTTGCCGTATCATTGAGGATAATGATACAGCCAATGAAGATAATTTATTACGTTTAAATGTCAGAAAAAGGTGTTAATTTCTTCTTCATTGTCGTTATTGACAAAGCTTGCAAACAAGGAGCGATAACTCTCATCATACACAGTCGAAGCGAAACAACAACAACGGATGGGTTTTGGTGGATTGTGAGCTTTAAAAAAGTCTTATATACTTATTTTCCTCCTACCAAGAGATAAACTTCCAAACATTGGACAGGTAACATTTTTAAAGTTTAACTTGCTTCCTCCTAGCGACAGTGGGGCATGACTAAGGCTTTCAGGTTAACGTTCAAAACCTAAGACAAAAGGCTTTAGTCGATAGCCAAATATGTTTTTTGTGAAACGGGTTAAAGAGGATTGCTAGCCGGTTGACTGAGTTAGCCGTCTAGGGCCTTTAGATTTTTTGTGAAACAGGCCTCAGACTGGCTTTTTCTCCGGTCATACGTGGGGAGGCCCGCAAGCAAGCGGCGCATGGCTGCGGTTATCCCCGGGGTCTGTCCGCCCCCCCCCCCCCCACAATAAATACTGGCCACCGTCGTAAAGCAAGATATTCTTGAGTAAGGCGTAAAACGCCCATGAAATACATAAATATGGTAATTTAAAAACAGCGTTCCATCTTCAGGTACACTCAACAACTTGCAAATTGTATTCCGTTTTCAGGTCCACCGGACAATCATTTTTTACCGAATGCAGGAAAAAGGCTAATCTGCAAAAAGTATAAGTTTGATTGTTAAACTGTCATTTTTAACTAGGCACTGTGCCAGCCAGTGCTCTACGCGCAGACGGATAATGCAGAGGGACAATTCATTTATTTATTTTCTTTGATTGGTATTTTACGCCGTACTCAAGAATATTTCACTTATACTACGGCAGCCAGCATTATGGTGGGAGGAAACCGGGCAGAGTCAGTTGGAAGCCCACGGCTTTCCGCAGGTTGCCGACAGACCTTCCCACGTACGGCCGGAGAGGAAGCCAGCATGAGCTAGACTTGAGCTCACAGCGACCGCATTGGTGGGAGGCTTCGGGTCATTGCACTGCGATAGTGCGCTTACCGATTGAGCCACGGAGGCCCCTTAGTGGAACAATAGAATTATGGATGTGCATTGAATTTCCTCAGCCGACCTATTTAGGCGGTCATTATTTAGGCACGCTTGAATAGGGCACATCCAACCATCAACGTGATGGACAGGTTAATTGTCCCATTCGATGACTCGATATTTGATGGGCATGTGAGGAGGTCATACCTGAACACTGTTACGCATGTATGTATGATCCTTACAATGAAGATATGCTGTGTCCCCTTGCGGCAGGGCGAGTCCCTGACGACAAAGTCCTGCGGCGACTGTAACATCAAGCCGAGAGCGCAAGACATGACACCTCACCCAAGCATATTATACTGACATCGGGCCGGCCAGTCCTGTTTCCTTGCTCCAACCTTTCTCAATGCTGATCGACGAGCAAGGTAGCAACAGGAAATATTTTTGGTACAATCTGTGGTATGACTGATCCCGGATCTCCTGACCTCGAACCACCAGGCCACCGAGGCGGTCTACATTGCTACGTCAACTGACACACATTGTCGTTTGGTTAGCTGCCAAATATTTTAATATTTGAAGTAATGGTTCCAACTTCATGGCTACATTTCTCTGTCTAGTATGAGATTTATTTGGGTGCACCCTTACAAAAAGCCGAGGTTAACCTATGGAAAATAAGGGGAATATAATGTCGACAGTTGCTCAAGTATTTCATCAGACCAGACGTAGACGTCTGCGACCCCACAGGTGAGAGACGATCAGCACCGTGGCAGGCGGAGGGAAACTCCACGACCCTGCGCATGTTGCTGGCAGACCATCACACCTACGACTGGAGAGTAAGGCTAGCGTCTGCACTGGACTTGATCTCAAAGCGACAGATCGGTAACAAACTCCCGTGACACCGTGCTGGGCTAGCACTTTAATCATGCAACCCCTCGGAATCCGACATCTTAATCTGTTGGGTAGGCTTATCACATCGTGGTCAAAAACACAAACTTACACGGCTACGTGGATTATCGCTATGGTCTTTCCCGTGGGCTATAAAGTGATGCAGCTCTGGAATAAAGCACCAGAGTTTGCTTACGGACTAAATATTCTCTTCCTATCCATAATTGCCTGGGGGAACCCACGATAATCCGCAAGTTTCTGGCAGCCCTGGGTCATCTTCCAGCTAGCTGCGGATGGGCGCTGCTCAGTTTCCTCCCGTCGTAATGCTGGTGGTCGTCGTAAAGTGAAATATTCTTGAGTACGGCGCAAAACAACAATCAAATAAATGAATATATAGTCAGACACGCACATCGGTGAGCCAGCCATTCATGCTTTGTATTATACAATACAGGCCTGTGCAATTCCACTCATACAAATTATTTGTTAGGATAATCCAACTTAACAAAATACTGACATAACCATGTATACTTTATGAGAGATGGGTCGTTTCTCGGCCCCTGGGAATAGTACGCATATCAGTTTTAAGACACACAGATAGGGAGCGCGAAGAAGTGTGCCAACAGGTCAACGGCGGGGCTCATCATCCAAGCCAATGTCTCAGACACTCCAATCCACTAGGCGAGCGTCACAGGAGCACTTCCTTGTCTCCCTGGGCCGTTTCTGTTTCACCACCAAAACATTCCATGAATAAATTTCATGATGCCTCGTTACAGGAGGTATACAATTCGTCCCGGGAGCGGGTGATATACTGTCAGGATATAATTCACCATAGATTTGGGAAAGCTAAAAGATACACACACTTAATGAAAGGTTGACTCAAATAATCAATCTCTCTTCGTCTCTCTCAGGCCGGAACATATTTCACTTCTGCATGCAATGCGATTAAAACGTCATTGAACCACTATGTATTCCGTAGGTTAAATTATTACAATCATATATTTTATAAGCATTCTATTACATGCACACAAATTTGTGATGTGAAACTTCCTATCAGTATAGATGAATTGTTTGTTGGACACCGTGCAATGTCTGCTCCAAATATCATCCAATTCTTGTCAGTATGGGTTCATTTTGTGGGCTCCCAGATAAAGTTCTAAAACCAACCAGGTCCTTGAGTAAGATCGGCATATTTAAGGACTTCCTCGATAATGACCGGTCGTTGGTATCTCTGCAATGGCTGCTATCAAATTTTGCCTAACTTCGATAAAACTGGGTTCGTTGGTTCTGTAACATCATGTCCGTTTCCATATTTTAATGTAGCCATTCATGGCAAGGTTTTGTATGGACCGAAAATATTATGGGGTGGAATACATGACACGTGTCACTCTGTCCTATTTACAAAGGTAAATAACATTACAGGTTCACCTTGTGGGCGTTAATCATCTTGACTGGTGCCTTCACGGTGTGAACGGTTCACATCCGCATCGTTACAGTATGATCTTTCACCTGTGGGTGGTCATGGGTTTTCTCACGTCACTGTCGTACAAGTGAAATATTCTCGAGTACGGCTTAAAACACCAATCAAATAAATAAAGTATGGAGGACATTTAACTCATTCGAACTCTGTGTAGTTAGTTCGACTGTGCAGTTACAGGTTAGTCTTAATTATGATCAGTAAAGATGACGGGGTCATTACCAATAAGACACACCTCTGGCATGTCTTTTGTAGGATGATGGAGCCACTATTGGGTATTTTCACTGGAAGTCGCTGGTCTGTGTGATCCCTGGACTTAATCCAGGGCTTCCCATTCATTTTATTATCTGGTTGTCGTTTAACATCTGTCTCAAGAACTATTCAATCATGCATGCAAAGATCGTCAGTTTATGGGTAAACCAGCACACTTAAGAAACGTAATAACCCATCGAGCTTTGGCAAGTTACTGACGAACTTTTTCAGGCGTGAGGCAAGGATATATAGAACATATTAATAGTAAACTATTAAGTCGCCTTTAACAAACTTGTTAGACTGCACAAACGGCCACACAGCCTATTGTCACCAAGGCGCCAACGAACAATGAACGCCACTGGGCGATCCGCATATTCCTTGTCCACGGTCCAGTTCGAACCCGCAAATCGTGTGACCTGGAGATTGAAATATAACTTCTTGAAGTACTTGGCCACTTCCTGCTCCCTGTTCACTGGTGACAGGTTAAACTAGATACAGTGAACCAAGGAGTTACACAACCTCCTTCCCAACAGAGGGCAGCCATAATACATGGTTACATCCAATTAACAATTCATTAAGAACAATGCCAAAGCCTGAGGTACAGTAGTATAATACCAAATTCTGTATTAAAGTCTATCGGCTATACATCAATATGCATCAATATGCACGAGCAGAATAACAAACCTTGGAGAAATAAAAAAGTTAGTCTTTTGTTTCCAGGGCCAGGAAGCTGCCACTCACAGGGAAAACCCACGGCCGTCTGCAGTTTGCTCATAGAGCTTCCACGGTGAGATTCTCCTGCGTCATTATACTGGCAGCCGCTAGGCATAGACTTTGCCCTTAGCATGGCTTCAGAATTGCAAAGTTCGTGACAAGCATTTTCTTTTTTTTTTTTTTTTTTTTGGTAACACGGAAAATATGTTAGGCATTACCCAAATGTTGTGCTCCCAGCACAAGAAATATTTACATAAACAAATGCAAAGGGACAGGTCGACGGGGACACTTAGTCGATCAGTAGAATCCCGGGTCATGCAGACATGCAATCCGCATGACGCATGTACAGTGGGGCAGGAAGAACGGGCTTGTCAAAAGCACGGAGTTCTGGTCCAAAGGTTTCGACATCATAACCGGACAGGTTCGAAGTGCCGCCTCCAGCATCACTACGCCCCCACCCCACCTCCAAGCCGATCTATTACATGTAGTTCTTATTAACCTACCGGGAGCCCATTCAACGACCCCACCATGTCTCCTATTCTTGACTGCGAATACAAGTCAAACTATTCAACATGGGCACAACTTTTCATGCAACTTGTGATAAATTATCCTCTGAAAATATTACATGCCAAATGTCAGATAAATATATATCAACAAGACACGCAAGGTGCACGAAAATGTAAATTCAGGTTTATTACTATAATCAGTATTCCTGCCACAGAAAGGCCTACAGTGGTATTAACTTCAACACCACCGACGCTAAGGCTCTAAAAGGAACAGTTTACTTACCGCATCCATCAATTCCCTGGAAAATTACGCCTCTCAGTTAGCGTTGGGTTGAGGTCTTTTAAAAGGGGTGGATGGCGAGGGGGTGAGGTTATAGGGGGTGGAGGTGGTCTCCAGTGCTGATTGTTATGGCTGTTACCACTTCAGAAGGCTTCTAGCAAACGGGAGCTGATCTGTTCCAAGGCATTCCCACTGACAGCATTCACATCCATGCTTTAACACTCCAACACAATTCTATACTTTCACTCGAAGGAAACAAAATCAACATACACTTTTTGGTTCTTCGCCAAGGTAAGTTTTATGGACGTATGTCATGCTTGTTCGTTTTCAGAAACAGGATTTCAGCATAGCGACTTGGTACATGTAGAATATGGACTGGCTGAAAAGTCGAGTTTGATTTACTGAAATTTATTGGAAGTCGAATCCAATAGCACTGTTTATACTGGCTTGTCAAAAAGTAGTTTGTTGAAACTATGCTCTCTACCAGTCCATGCAATGTAAATTGTCCTATTGGATTCTTGCCGCCGTATATTTCTGAAAACGGATGTCGGCTCTTTAATCATTGTAGTACTGAAACGGCGACATTGCTTGATACTGATATTAGACGTTTTAAAGGGCGCTAGAAGGTGCTCCTTCAGATATAGTTAGCTCAAAGTCAATACGGACGCGCGTTATGAAGTCTGCCATTAGTGAGATTAGAGGAAAGTGGACCGGACCAGAAGCAAGGCCCCATGTTTGTTGTCGTTCTTATTCACGTGCTTGCGTACGGTATGTGGAGAAATCTGCACCCTAAAAGACTCGGTTAATTACCACAAAGTCAGGTATGCCACGGCCAGTCCGAGAAATAGTTCTCAACGACTTGCAAGTGCATACATACTCTCTGCTTTCCAGCAATCTTAAGGACCATTCACTTCAAGTAGGCCAAAATAACGTCATGTAGGTTAATGGACACTATTCAGTTATTTATTTGATTGGTGTTACACGCCGTACTCAAGAATATTTCACTTTGTACGGCCGCGGCCGGCATTGTGGTGGGAGGAAATTAGACAGAGCCCAGGTTAATGGATGCTATTTATTTATTTTGTGTTTTATGCCCGACTCAAGAACAGAGCCTGGGTTAATGGATATTATTCTGGTAGCTTATTTCTCGGTCAATTTAACGCTGAAAAATCCCAAAATTTTATTTATCTCAAAATAAACATTATTTAAAGAACTTCCCAGTTATCGATATCCTTTCTACAACATGTATTAATAAATATATTCAAGGATTTCAACGACCAGTGGGAACCCTATATGTGTTAAGGAGGAAAACCCATGGAAACTGTTGGATCTGAACCCCGTTACGACCCAAGAAAACCAACAGAATCAAAAGTTTATTTATGAAAATAGGTTTCGCTGCAAAATACTGTGCAAGGAAGTAATGTCCACAGTTCTTGTCTACATGCGATCTGATCAAATCATATCCCACAAGCCACTTCCTGCTGACCAGAACACTGCATATGATCTGAAACAGTTATTCCAAATCCTTGTCAACAGTTGAAGTGTATCATAATAGGAATGTAACGTATACGCTGACCCCGTGTCTTCCCCAATCACAATCCATCTGACAAACTGCAGACTGATCTGTTGTAAGAGCTGAATGACTGCACTGGCATACAGATGCCGTTGTAGACGCCCAGACTTATCCAAGTGTTCATTTGATGGGTGTCTTCTAGACGTATTGAAAAATATTTCAATGGTATCAGGGCTGTTGGGTTTATGTGTGCTGGGTACTACCACCTCTGTACGTACCAGACATACCTCGTGACGTGAAGCCGTAGTCAGGCTGGACAAATTCAAAATGTACACAATTCCACTGGGAAACGTCCAGTAGGACGGGGCTTATATCACACTCACGTGCATCTAAATCTAAGGTTAATGTTGTCCTGTAAATATCCAGCTCAACACTTACCTAAATCTTCTATATATTAGGACATTTGGTCCGTCTTACACAATATTTATGTAAATTGCAACAGGTATACAAAGTTCTTTTTTCCTCACATGGTTAGACCAACTAGTAAATAACATATCAATTTCTTTACTTTTCGCAAAAAACTGGGCGAGAAAGGTGTTGTTTTTTTTTTTTCAGGAGTGCTAATAACTGTCCGAAAAATTAGAAAACTTAGGGAACATGCACAGGTTATTTTCATGATTACAATTTACATAAATGTCAGTGGAAAAAACGAACAGACCATCCCAGCAAACAAGCAGAGCAAGGTGATTCATAGCAAAATATCTGGGGGTGTCACGGCAATGGCACATGAAAAGCAAATGACTGGGGAGTGTGACCCCAAATGTGGACATGTCACCTCTTTACAAGGAAAATGGGTTAGGTCGTTATTCAATGTTTCAATTGCAGTGACTTAACACAGAGTCTTTGACTACTGGAAAACCAATTCCGCCTAAAGTAATTCAGGCTTTAGCTGGGTAAACTGGTAAGGTGTTACTTATGTAACAATGACCTAGGCCCTTTAGGTGGCAAAAGGTACCTCTTTATTTCGAAGGGTGGATTCCACACAGGCAAACTACATATGACGAGTCTAAGAGCTGCTATATATTTCATGTGTACCTATGGTACTACGGTGCCCAGTTAGTTTAACAGATCAGACCAGAGACATGGGCATTAATCTGGCAAGTTCAGGTCCTCCTGTCCACTACCAGGGCCAACTTCTGCACTTAATGTGTGAACCCGAGCCAATTTGGACAAAGACCCGTCTGAACTGACCACTTGCGATGATACTAATTATATGATTAAAATGTATAGCAGTTCTTATACTGGCCAATGCATGTATCTAAGTGTTGAACGAAACTTCTGACACAGCCTCAACCAAGACAACATGAGCTCGATTCGGGCACAAGACCTCACTGGTCTTCCCTGAAAACCCATTCATGTTCAGCCAGAGAGTACTGTAAATCTTCCACCCGTCTCAACTGCTACTTTTTTTCAGTGGGATGTATGTATGCAATAATTATGAAAAGGACGCTAAAAATGATTTGTTTGTGTGATTAAAGATCTGAGCTTCGTAAAACTGCGCAAATTATTTCTCTACACCCCATAGTTCAATCAGAATGTTCCGAAAACATGGGTTGCAGAGGTGACTGAAAAGGTTGAAGAATTAGGGTAGCTTTGTTGGGCAAGATCTTAGCCCAAAGACAGACAACTTGCACTTTAACCCAATCATCTTTCAGAAAGCTGATGAAAATGTCGTCCACGTCATACTGTTCTCTTTTTTCTCTCACTTTCTTACTGAAAAAAATCTATTCAAAATTACTGAGGGTGCAGGGGTGGGGGCGGGCAAGCTGGTAAAACAACAAGCGCCTATTACACATAAACGAATGAATAAAATCAGAAAGCACGCTTAAACAAAAGAATGAAGAAAAAGTTCTACTTGCTCTCTAGAAGTGATTCGCGGCTCATCCTAATTCAACACAACTGCAAATTATCTCGTATATTAGGTTTCTAAGAAGATTTTGATCACTCCTTTGCCTTTCTTAATTTTTTTATACGGCACCAACTTAGTTGCACTGAACGTTGCAATATTTTATTTTATTCACATATTTGATAGTGTTTTAAGATGTACTGCGAAGTGTTTCATTGATATGACGGCGGCCAGCGATATGGTGTATAGAAACTGGCCACAGCCCGGGAAAAACCCATGACAGGTAGGTCGCTGGCAGACCTCATATGTCTAGCGACGGAGCCAGCCCAAGCTGGATTTGAACTCCCATGGACTGCGTTGGCGAGAGGCTCCCCAGTCACTGTTCTGCGCTATCATGCTAATCACTTGGTCACACAGACCTCTGCAATATTTTAGGGTGTGCTCATGAAAATACTTCATGCATATTATTCATACGTGTGTTATGCAAACCGACTTTCCAGAAAGAAAATTTATGGGGCTTTGGAGGTAATTAATTACGGTACAATTACAAACCTTGCTTCAATTTGCCAAATTTTTTCTTCGCTCTGGGCCGGTGCCTTTTCTTCACTCGTTGTTACCATTCCGCTTCAAATCTTCATTTTTCAACGCAAGAATTCTTCGGTTTTTCAATAACTTCGTTAGCGGTTTTCTCGGCGGAGGGCCATTTCTCTCCCTTTTTTTTTTTCTCTCCTGACCACCATCACTACATCTGTAACCCTTCAACCACTTCTTTCTTCAAAAACTTCAATATTCGAACAAGATTTCTTTTTCTTCAATTCTTCAATTTTCTATCTTCATTTTTCTTTCTTCCTCCCAACCTTCACAAATCACAAGAACGAAGAAAACTGATTAGAACATAAAAGACAATCTTTATTAACACAGCTACACAAGTGCAATGGTTTCATACAAGGGGTAGAAAAAAAGTGGTGGAATGGGTAGCTTCTCTTGACCACCAGGGACTTCGAATACAATAAAACTGGTCTGAGGTTTGGAACCATGGACCGAACAGCAAAATTTCAACGTGTACACTAGCAGAAGAGTTGATAGTGAGGTGAAAATTAATCAGTAATACATTACAAAACAAAATTAAGGCCACTTCCTCCTTTCCGCAAAAACGAACAGAAAGGCTGTCACATTTCACATCTGCATCAATGCATATTGCTGAAAATTTGAAATGAAACACCTAAATAAATCATTTCTATAAAAGAATAATGGAAATGACGATGGAAGTAAATGTAAACAAAAACAAGAATTACTGATCTAACACTGAGAAGATTTGGGACCATTAGCAGGCCGCCTCCAACGTTAACAGACACCACTGAAAATACAAGTTGTACACTATGCGAAATGTGGACTTCCTTTACAAGTGGTACACATTACTGTGTTTCACATGAGGTACAAGAATTGAAACAGATGCATGCTCCAAACAGTGAAGTACATACAAAAAAATTTCAAAGCCTTTTTGTGAATTGCTTTTTTTTAACCGAATTAACATTCGAACAGTTCAACAAAAACGATGTGCAAAGTTTTGTAATAAACCTGTGCTGAGAAGCGACAATGCACTGTATGAATTCGGAGTCATTCCCAGCCCTTGACAAACATAAGTCTCACAACATAACTTAATTTCATAGCTCTGTGCTAACAAGGGCAACTTTTAACTAAACACTGCACTTTTTTTCTGTTTGTCACTTTCCACAAAACTGAACTTGCTCATTTCTTGTTTTGCCCCAGAGACACACTGTGAGAGCACCGTACTTTTCTGAGGAGGGCTATAATCTTACCAACCTGAGAGCAAAGCAGCACATGTTAAGTGTAGGACAAGTCCTTTGGTGACTGAGTGCTCAGTAACATGTTCCCACTCTTTCTTAGCTAATCCAACTTTATGGCAATATACATAAATGTAAGAGGCGGTGGCATCACAATCAAAACATTTTGTGGGGCAATTTTTAATCAGCTTTTAGTAATGATAAAATCGCTTCAGAATTTTTCTCTCTGAGCGTTCACTTTAAAAAAAAGAAAAAACCTGGTACTGATGCAGTTGCTATACTCTGACTATAAAAAACACAAAGCCCGTAAAATGAATCCAGTATCTGATAACGACAACAAGAAACACCTGCTACACATCCTCTCCCAGCCCTATCCAAATACACATGATCACGATGACAGTCTTCTTCCATATTTACATCTTCACTGTAAAGCTGATCAGCGTCTACATTTCTTGGCCAAGTCGTGTCTCTACCACATGTGGACATCCACTATTTAATGTACAACTCTACAATTTGACCAGGTGTCCAAGAATGGCTAAGGATTATAGTGTGGTATAATAACAATAAACATACTGATGTGTACAATTTCGGTTAGTGTTGTCACAAGCCAAGATTTAGCTAATTAAGGGAACCCACACCTTTATAAGTTTGATCGAAATGTACAATTGTTCAAGGGAAGTTTCGGCATGGCGTGCATCAGTAGTGACCTGTGGAGGGGTGAAAACATAGCAACTCACGGTTACACTTCGGCATTAATGACAAGACAGATTCAACATGGACCCAGAAGCTTTACCTTTTTCAGATATGCCGTTAGAGTAAAGCAGGACCTCAGTGCATGTATTTTACAGAAGTAATGGCCATATTTTCTTGACAAGATTTGTCTTGTACATGTGTATGCTTGCCACAAAGTTGCGCTCTGACCATACAGGTAGTATTTCATTCATTGACGGCGGCCAGATTTATGGTGGGAGGAAACCAGACAAAGCCTGGGACAAAACCCACGACCACTGGCATAAACTACAAGTAGCGCATTGTGATCAAGGTCCTGCTTTACAGCTCTTCTGGGTCCTCAACGCAAAACTCACACAAATTCTCACTGTGACAACAGAACACACCTCTCCCTAATTACAGCATTCAATTCAATCACAGCCTAGTCACAATTTGTATCCCAAATTTTTCCATCAAGCATGTTTGCATGAATACTGTCAAATTTTTAAGTAAAAAGCAATCTTCAAATTTTGATTATACATATACATATTTTTTTTTTTTTTTTGGCATTTGGCGACCACACGATTTACTTCTCGGAATCTTTAGCATTATTCTGACAAGGCTTACAATTAACATCAAGCAATACACTGTCTCCAAGCATTCCCATGTTATATATGGCACATGCTACAACCAGCTAGTGATCTTAATAAAACTTTATAATGAGGGAGAAGTGAACTCTTGATACAACATACATGACCATTCTAGGGTTCAGGGTCTAGATCTGCACTCTGTATATTACAGGAGATAATCAAATACGCTGGGCACAGTTTCACGAAGCTTCTTACAGAGGCTGTATGAAAGATTTTTGGCCAAAGTCCATATTCGTGAATCAAATCCAGTTTTCTCTTCTTTCCAATTATCTTTAAGGGTTTTTCCTCTTGCAAATGTGATTCGCTTAAGCAATATGGTAACATAAAACTTTTTCTAAAAACATTCCATGTTGGCCTAAGGCTAAACTACTGACTTGAGCTATTTTAATCCTTACAATTGTAGCAGTTTCTTGACTCTGTGCCCTGTTCCATTGAATTGTAAGACTGCTGAAGGGAAAATGACACATCAATTCCACAATATTTATGATATTTCCTGTTTAGTGATATATGGATTAACTTCCCTTTGTCTGAGGATAAACTGACTACAAGCACAAACAGGCTGAAGCAAGATAGCTGTTTTGGTTGTCTTTACATCACCAAGGACATGAAACATTGTACAAGAGCTAGCAAGATCTGACCATCTTGACAGATTTTCATCTTATAAATGGAGATGGGATTTCATCACTTTATTTTTCTTTGCATCGTAGATGCCTTTTATTTTCATTTTAGTACATAATGAACAAATATTTACTGCAATAATTAAAGCAGAATACATTTTCATTTTCAAATGAGACTAGGACACAGGATTTCAGATTTGTCTTATCAAGAATTAAAACATGCTCAAGTTTTTCACATTATAGTGGGCCTAGATCAAGAGCATAACAGATTGTCAGCTCCTGCTAGCAGCGTGACAGCCATTATCAGGATGGATGATTTTCACAGGTACTTACGTGGGGAGTAGGATCTTGACCGGGAGCGGGAATACGAGTAGCGAGCGTAGCGTGGGGCCGGGGACGGTGAGCGCCTCCGTCTGAAATACACACCCACATTTATGTATTTTATTCTGATCGATGTTCATTGCCATACACAAGAATTTTACACTTACAGGATGGTAGCGGGTTCATATGTAGAAGAGAAACTGCTAAAATACACTTTTCAGTCTGGAAAACGGTTTTGTGACTGTCAATCAAAAGGGAGAGAAGTACTGACAGTCAAAAGTTAAACATATAGTTTCCTCAGGTATGGGCAGGAAACTACTAAACTCTTCATTAAATTTTTGGCGTGAAGCCAGAATGTAACACCTACAAAACTGAAACTCCCAACATTTCCATTTCAGAGGGCTAAAAATGGCACACCTGCAGAGACTGACTTACGTGGTTGGTTTGCCAAGGTATATTCCAGGCGTGGGTGTGTGGGCGCGCTCTGTAATGGAGTAATCCACGCGGATACGCCGCCCATCTATCTCTATACCGTTACACCGCTCTTTGGCCTACAACCACATAGAGAAACAAGGTTTGAAGCAGGTGAAGTAACTTTGAAACAATTAAAGGAAGTAAGAGATTAAGAACAAGTATACAGTAACATTAATCATCATTCAAACTATTAACTTGCCTTCATATTCTAATTTCCCAACACATAAATTGTCTGTTTGCTGCATGATGTTCTTAGCTTTGATCTTAACATAGGTGTTATGATCAGCTGTATCTAGTTGATGTGCACAGCATCAAATAGTCGAATACTGCAATGTTTACAATAAGTAATCTTTTTATATTTTAAACTTTGTTGTGCAAAAACTGCAAACTAATATACTGACATCTCAAAATCATTTTTTTCCATATTACAAGAAACACTAATTCTGCTGAAAGCAAAACATTTATTACGTATGTCTCACAAAAGTAAAGATGTGGATATGTTCTTTAACAGATAGACTAACCATGCAAGATAAAATAATCACTGGATTCCTGTTACAATTACATGTAAGTAAGGGGAGCAAAGATGTCCCATAATCAGAAGAATTGGGGCAGACAGATTCTATAACCTTGCCTGACTTATATTTTTAACTTATCAAGATAAAGCCAGACTAAAACAGCTTAAAGGCTGTGTCTGCTTACCTCAATTGAATCATCGGTTGATCGGAAATATATGAATGCAAATCCTCTGGACCTTCCGCTCTGAAAAGGAGGGAAACAGACGTAAAATACTCATTTCTCGTCTTTGGTAACTGATGGCGTAATGCTGAGCTTTCTCTCTTCAATAATCATGATAGTACATTTCTCCAACACTCGGGTTTAGAAAACAAAGAACAGGACAATGACATTATATATTACCGTAGATCTTAAAATTTGAGGAGAGTGATCACTATCACTGCTTATAGCTCTCCTAAAGCATGTTACCTAAATATACTAGAGTTCACTACGAACAGTTTTACCTATTTTAATCTGGTTGAAAAAACGTGATTAATTTGCGTATTCACATTCCTTCAATTTATATCTCCTTCTCTCCATTCTGGATGAGTCGTGCACCAACTTTTGTCCAATGGATCAGTCAAAGATAATGTGATTGAACTAGCTTTTTCAGTAAACATACATCTAACCTCCATAGTTGTTTGCTGGTGTCCAATAATTTCAGTACTAAATTACAACAGGTTTTATTAATTTTTCCCAGTTTTTGTATTCACTGATATGCATACATCAAATCTGCAGAATTGACGATGTTCCCTGCCTTGAATCCTTTGTTTTTTGGCTGTATGTCCGATAAGTGGATGAAAAGACTGGAGTTGAAGTAGACGTTCACAAAAAGGGTGAGTGGCTGGGGCACAAATTTCATCGTCAAAGTAATCAATAGGAGTCTAATTTACAATATTCCACTCCTTCGATCTCATTAAAATTAAATCGTGAGGCTGCTATGCTAACGTGATCTGACTCATTTGCTAATGTTAAATGTTTTCTGCGGGTTCAATCAATTAACCAATCAGTGCATGGGCTGCTTCTCGATCTGAGGCAGAAACATGGCTGATGATCGCTTCCACAGATTAGAGATTTTACTATCCAATAAACATGGCGACGAGACCAGCTGGCATTAAACGTGCTGAATGCCAGCACATAGATGAAATTACAAGACCGCTTTTCCTGGGGTTTAGAGTTAAGAACGACAACATTCCACGTAATGACTGAGTGGTTATCATACGAGCGTGCCGATTTACTAAACATTACGTATACTCGACAGTCTCCTAGAATTCCTCAGAAAACAATAAACAATGGAACACTGTCAGATCCCAGTGGCATACTAGTACTGGGTTGGGAGTAGTGAAGTCTCCTCACCTGTCTGTCGTAGACAACTTGTACCTCCTCCAGGGCTCCAAACTTTGAGAAGACGTCCCTGAGCTCACGCTCTTGTGTATAGAGACTCAGCCCAAATATCCCCAGACAGCGCGTCGGCTCGGGATTCTCCTAGTTAACAGAGATACAACAAAAGTGAGCAGCTAATCATAGGTAAACCGACACACCTGCAACTGTGAGCAGCTTATCCACAAAGTATGCGTGGTTATGAATAATGCATTTCACCTGAAATTCACCTTTTCGGTGACAGGTTTTGCTTCATTCTGACTGATTTATCCACTTTATTGGGCCCATGAAGAGTTTTTTGCTAGTTCTGATTAATATTTTTTTAAATCTCAGGTGACAGCAAGTTGCAATCCTCTTTTGAATTCTTATAGGATTGTTGTCTTAATGCCAGAGAAAATAATTTTACACTTAAACACAGTGGCTGTGAGTTTTATGGGTAGATAAAACCGAAGAACGAAGGATAATTTACTGACGTTTCTCAAGTTACTGACTAACATTTCCACATCTGATGCACATATATGCACACTATACTAGCAGAAGACCCAGACTTAATTGCACATCAGACTGTGCAAATGGCCACGTGAACAGCATACATCGTCCTTCTGTCACCACGGTCCCACAAATAAAGCAGCAGGGGATGACTAGAAATTCACCGTAGAAGGTTTGAATGGCAACTGTACCATATGAAGCCATGTCCTCTTCCCCTTTATGGGAGTTCCTTCCAACATTACTGTTCAGTATTCATTCGTCTGTTCTAGCTGCTTATACATGTACCAACAGTCCGCATGCACCAGGCGAACAGACACAGTGATCAGGCTGTCATTGTTTTTGAGCAGGAGTGTGGGCATCACAACCCTTGTGGAAAACCAGGAGCGTGATTTGCACACACTCCCCAGACTCTTCGTTATTTCAGGCGTGTGTTATTAGCATACCTGGATTTTGTTTCAGGAGTGTGCTAGCGCACCTCAAATACGCAAGCCTGTGTCAACTAAGCATCACTCACCCTGTTGCCCTGGTGTCTGCGTCGGCCGGACATGGGTGAGCGACTGTGGCTGCGATAGTAGCCCCTCCTTCTGTCACTGTATCCGTCACGTCGTCTGTACTCATTGCTGACAAACACACACAGTATTAAAAGGAAATAAGTTAAGTGTGAAAGGTAAAAAGACATGTGCCATTTGTTAGGATTCACAAGTCGTTTTTTTCATCATTGCAATCATGACTATTTCAGGTCACATCTTGTTGTAAGGCCATCTTAAAAAATTCTTCGTTGTGCATAATTAACCACACCACAAGTATTGGATCAGTCGTAGGGAATTCTTTTTTTTTTTTTTTTTTTTCATTCTTTCTTATAAAAAAAGTAGGGATTTTAAAGAAATCAATATGGAGATAAAATGATAAAAAAAGTGATCAAAATAACAATTAAAACTTTGGTTAAGTTAAACCAAACAAATTTATTTTTAAGGATAACTTAATTGGCATGTTAGTGTTTCTCCACATTTTGCATATATATATATATATATACGTCATCAGCACAGTACAGCCATTTCCCAGCTACTTGTGCATGTGTGCCTAACACTTCCAACCCTGTGAACCCTGGTGTATTCCAACTATTTCAACTCTGATTGATAAATCCCATGCTTTTCGCAACCTGTGCAAGAAATATTAACCACTGTATTATTAGATTCGTAAGATGCATGTTATTTTGATCTATTTATTGTTCTTTTTAATGTTTGACTGAAGAATTTTTCACGTTCATCATGGTGGTCAGATTTATAAATCGAGTAAACTGGTGTGGCTAGGATGACCCACCAACCATTCGGAAATTACTGACCAGCATTTCTGTGTTAGATTATTCAAGCAAACAGTCCACACAAGTGCCGTTGACTGTTTACTGTTACCAAGGCCAAACAAGATGTCGCAGAGGGAACATAATAATTCCCTGTCCACAGACGGTTTTTGAACTAGTGCATCAGGATGTGTCCCAGTGACTTAAAGACAAGCAGCTTCAATCACTTGGCCTGCTCCCCTGGATGAAAGTGCACCATGAATATGTCTGCACACATAGTATATGAGTCTGCAAGAAAATAGTCCTACCTTCTGCTGCGTGAGCTGAAAAGGAAGAGAAAGAAGAAACATTACACTTTACAGTTTTATGTATACATACATCCAGGAAACACTGAGAATGTAATTTAACCTGGCATCTTCTGTAGTTAGCTTGTGAACTAAAAAAAGTTAACAAGACTTGTGTATTTTATTTCTTCAACAATATTTCACTTATACGACATGGTTGGAGGAAACTGAGCAGTGCCAAGTGGAAACCCACGGCCATCCGCTGGTCGCTGGCAGACCTTCCCACATGACCTTAGAGGAAGCCAGCAACAACTTGAATTCACAACGACCACACTGGTGAGAAGCTTCTGGCTCACTGCGCTGTGCTAGAGCACTAAACTTATCATTTATCTATTTACAGTGTTAACAGAAGGTAGCCCTCATCCAAAATTGGCCATGAGCTACTATTCTGTTGTAACTGTTTAATTAGAACATAAACTTCCAATAAACTAGACATAAGGTGAGTAGTAAATTATATTAGAGAACAGGAAATGCACAATTCATAGTTTAAGTTTTGTCATGTTTCTTGATGTGAATATCCAGAAATGTTTAAAAGACGTGAGGAACGTACTGTCTGCTGCGTCGCCGATAACGGCCACGACTCCTCGAACCTGACCGGGAGCGGGAGCGACGATGACGCCTACGCCTGCTGTGACTCCGGGACCTGACGGGAGAGAAACAGTTTATTTCAGCGTGTCTTAATGTTATCTCTTACTTACCCTAGGAGACCCCAATAGCCAGTAACACGAACAGTGGTGAATAAAGTTGTACATGATTGGGAGGGAGGTATGTGCACTTCGGGGTATTTCACTTGCGCTCCCTGTCAGCAAAATCCTGGCTAACACACTGTCCCAGGTTCATTTCACCAAAAACAAACCAGTTTTTATTTCTTTTCAAGTTCACTACAACTGTTCTCAAGACAATAAAGAATATTTTTACTTTGGCAAGTAACACATACAATTAACTAATATTTAAACATATGAAGCTTTCCAATGGGGCACCTTTTCTTGTGCAATTAGTCTTGTGTCTAAGCTGAAATGATCGTTGTCCTCTTGCAATGCAGGAGTGACATGTTCGTCCACACATCTTCGTAAGGACAGGTAAGAGCAACAGATTACACAGCTTATGCCTGAATTACTTTATGAGGTAAAGGTTCTCATTCAGCAAGTATTTCTTTGGTATGACCTGTCCTGGGATTGATCTCGTATCCTCTGACCTCGATACAGGTTTAACACATAGCAGGCTATATAACACAAACTAAAGATGTATATACTACCATAGCAATGATGTTAAATCATTCACAATGCTACAATACAACCTACAGACTCAAAGTCAAAGCACCCCAATCTGTCTGGAGCCGTAAATCGCTGGCACTATGGGTTGTAACATGTTCTGGAACACATTAGAAGGACTGCATTAACACTGAAGACATCAAACCTTGATCTAGAATAGGACCGTCTGTATCTGCGACCGCGAGACCTGGAGCGTGAGCGGGAAGGAGAGCGGGAGTACGACCGTGATCGCTTGGACTTTGACATCTTTGAGTGCTTGGATCCCTCAGACGGAGGAGATCCTCTGGACTCCATTGAAGGGGAGCGAGATCGGCTGACCTGTGGAAAAAGGAGACAGCTTTGGTTTATTTAACCGCTATTTCCCAAAATAATCCACATGAATTCAAGCTGGGCCTACTAATACCAATATATCACATTCTACATTACTTCTTGTTGTACAGACACAAAACTATCTCCTATACTTTGCTCTTAATCCACAGGAGGAATTTATGCTGGTTTATATTTAAAGTTTTGCAGTGATGTCATTGCAGCTGAGCTCTGGGCCAAATCAACAGGACTGTTGTTGGTCACGTGACTAGATTACTGGAGGTGAAAGCAAAGCATATTTCACTCAGGCGAGAAAGGCCTTGAATAAGATTTGACCAGAAAAAAATACAAAATGAACCTTTTCGACAAGATATTTTTCTGAAAACGTAATCAAAATTTGTACAGCCTTCAAACATGACAGTTTCAATGAATTGCAGTTCATCTAACTTTAGAAATGTGCAAAAATCAGTATTTCGACCATTTGGCCCAATTTTGTTCATCATCTCTGGCTCCTTGCGAAGCACTGGGATGATCGAAAGTACGAATATAGCCTAACAGAATTTGGAAAAACTTTCCATAGCCTATACGCTTTTTACAGAGAACTATCACACCAACATAGTCTAGTATATGCGTGTAGCGTAGGGTGTGATCAATTGGGACTTGAAGGGCCAGTAACTATCTGTAATGATCACAAGCATTTCCCAATTTTCACACCATACATTTACCTGGTTATTTTACAAAATCTTGCCGAAATTACATTGGCGTCCCGTAAATAATAGTACAAACTACTGCAGCGGGCCATAATATTTAGACATAAACTGATGCTTCTCGCCGTAAATATCGCACATGCCATGCTCAGAAGAGTTGCATTTGCCCAACTGAACGTTGTTGTTGTCTACCGATATTGTATAACAAAATTGTGAAAACCACCAAAAAATACAACCAAACGTAAGTGCTTTTTTCCTTCGTATCATTTCATAAACTGAAAAAGATTGCACTCGGGCATAAACTATAACTAATCTCACCTCTCTGTCACTCATTTCTAACACAAATAATCAGCGGAGAATTAAGAAAACGTATTTCGCGTTACCAAGGAAAGTCACTTTGTTTCTCTGAGAACGAAAATGGCGGCAGCGCAAATACCGGATGTACACTAGATCATTCTGCTTTTAACAGGAATGAAAAGGGTGTATAATGTTTAGCATTTTTTCATATTTATAGAATTGTGCGCATTTAATGGCGTAATGCATAATTTTTTTGATGTTTTGTGTAAAAGAGCATGCTTTGGTCCTACATAATGAGAGAATAACAAAATATAAATGTATTTGTTGCGTTTTAATCAACCTTGTCACCCCCATTACTTCTTTCACTTAGAATAACCGATTCAAGGGGAGACAACCAATGCAAGACGTTCTCTCACGTGGCGAAACGAAGATATAACGATCTGCAACATGGTTGAATGTCAGGAGTTGAACTGGTGAGGCGAACACCGAGGAAGTGTTGTGCAATGGTTTAAGTTGAACCTATGCCTGTGGGCATGCCAGATCAAAGTCTAAGACACCAATGTTACGATATTGTTACGATATATGTTTCCCTGCCCCAGCAGAATCTGCAAGAGGGACAAAATATGGAGTGATTTCAAAGTCACCAGTTTACAATATTTTCTGCGTGAACAGCCTGAGAATAAACAAAGTGTCGGCTGGATTTTTTCTTTCATTACAGAACGTATGCGAACAGAAACACCAGAAATTATAAAGATAGCCCTGAACATATATCGTAATTAAAAGAAGGGTAAAAACTGAGATGACTAAAATGAGAACAGTTATTTATTATTTCTACCCTACAACACGTACAATGTATACGGTCAATGTTCATTACTCCAGCTGTGGGAAGTGGAATACCTAAAACTGTGTTCTGGTTTATTGCAAATAGTTCTGTAAAGTGAGGAAATGATTAAAATATCATAATTTGTTACAAGTGGAATGTATATGTAACAAAACTATCTGAACAATTGTCATAAAATCTGTAATTGGATAACATAGGATATTAAATGAATCTATATGGATGTTGTATGTATGTAAATATGTACAGGTTTTATATCATACTGAACAGTTTTTCAGTTAAATGATGAGGACTCTTCAGAATGTTTATAAGTACAATCCAATTTCCGTCACCCCCAAAACTGACTGCAGTCAGATCTGTATAAAATTTCTCAGTGTGGCACCAAACAACAATCAAGTATATAACTAAAATGAATAGATGTGGAGTTTATGGATAATGCTTGAATGAAACAAATGTATTGTGAAAATATAAATGGGAGTAAGTTTCTGATTACATGTATTTCCAAATTTAGGAATGTGCCGCCTATCAATGGAACGTCTGTGTTCTTCACGTGCGAAAGTTTTGAGCGCTTCAGTTACGCTCGTACCTATGATGACGACACTGACTTTCATGCTTTCCTGCGGAGAAAGAACGAAGAGCTGAACGGGGTGTCCCTCTCAGGCCCTGCCCCACAGGCAGGTGGAGATGCACATCAGGGTGGGAGTGCGCTGGAGAAACGCTTCCCTGTGTCCACGGGGCATGGACATGACCAGGGTCAGGGGAAGAAGTGGGCAGAGGAGAATGCGTCTGGTACATCAAAGACAGGGTAGGTAGCAGTAGCTAAAATAGGTACCCTTTAAGATTTATCACTCGTTATCACTTGCTTTATACGTGTTGATATTTCACAAGTGACAGCTGATTGCAGTGGTGTAGTGGATAGAGTGCTTGCCTCCTAAATGGAAGATCTTGGGTTCAGTCCTGAGCAGAGTTATGCCTAAGACTTTAACATCAGTAATCTTGCTGCTGCCTCACTTGGTGCTCAGAATGAGGGGAATATTCCAAGCTTGCCAAGCACTGGTTGGCCCGGTCAGGTGTCAGTATTATATGACTGGATGGTGTTTTGTCTAGATTTCCTCATTGAGTCGGCATTACTGGAGAACTTTTTATATGTAAACTGTCATATTTTTGCTCAAGTGAAGTGTCACTGTTATTACACACTGACAATTTTAAGAAATTAAACTTTCTCTAGATATGGGTCTTGGTATATTTGTACATATACATGTATGCTACATAGGGTTCAGGTACAACATTGCAGGGTTGCTTGTCAACAAAAATTGAGTGTGCCTTACCCTCGGAAGTCCTGGCTGAGCCTTGGAGAGCAGCGGCGTTACCTGGAGCTGTACTCCCGCTATCACAACTGTCCCCCGTTGCACCCTACGGAGGAGGAGAGAATTGAGATGAACATCCTCAAGGTAGAGTTATGCCTCCATGGTTCTGACACAGAAGCCAGTTATGGCCTATAAAATTATTAAATTATCTTCAAGGAAATAGAATCTGGAAATCATCAGGCATAGGACTGCCCATTGGACACAATGGTGCTGTACAAAACCAGGATTAAAAGTGCTTTCAACATTTCTGTCTGTTATGAGAAATGTTTACCAACTCCATTAGCAGTTTAGTTTATTTATTTGGCCGGTCTTTACTGCCGTACTCAAGAGTATTTCACTTATACGGCGGCTACCAGCATTATGGTGGGAGGAAACCGAGCAGAGCCTGTAGGAAACCCACCACCATCCGCAGATGGATGGCAAACCTTCCCACATATGTCGTAGAGGAAGCCAGCTTAGGCTTTGCATTTTAGAAAATGGCGTATCAGTTTATTGTAAAGGCTTTCTATTGTTGTCAATAATACTTGATTCATCCAGTATTTAAAAATCAGATTTATGAAGAGATTGTCACTTGAAAACTTTCTCTTGATGAGACTACTAGCATTAAGGTATCTTTCACTCTGTCCAAAATCTGATCTGCCACATCATTATCTAATAGAAAAGACTGAAATATCTAGGGTGTATATCAGGATTTATATCAGGATGTTCAGTGAAAATCCGCTACGGAAATCTCTGCCAGCAGCCTGCAGATGGTCGTGGGTTTAGCCCTGGATCTGCCCGGTTTCCTCCCACTATATGGCTGGCTGCGAAATATTCTTGAGGACGACTTGAAACACCAATCAAATAAATGAATAAATGCAACAAAAATCTTGTCGTGATCTTGTAAACCCAAACTGTGAGAATCTGAATGGATTCGCATAAAAAAAAACCTCCCGGAAATAATTTTCAGAATGACCAAATATTCCTAAATTTCTGAGCCTACACCATTAAAGGTGTGGAGTCAAGGTGTGGAGTCAGGGTGTGGAGTCATTGTGTGGAGTCAGGGTGTGCAGTCAAGGTGTGGAGTCAGGGCGTGGAGTCTGAGCCCACATCATTAAAGGTGTGGAGTCAGGACATTCAGTCCCCCTCCAAAAAGGTGTGGAGTCAGGACATTCAGTCCCCCTCCAAAAGTTCAGTTATATATGCCTTAAAGATAGGGAGTGTTACTAGATTTGGGCTGTGTAGATTCTGGTAGCTTTCCTGCTAAATGCATTTGCAGGAATCCATTTAGATTCTGTTGTTAAATAATGAAAGATAACTAAAATAAACCAACTGTTTCGGTCACACATGTACACAGTCACGAGCCCATGTCCGTGAATAAAATTTGAAAACCCTTTATCTCTCCAACATGAAATGTTGGCCGAAAATGGGCTATAGATTTCACAGGAGATGTAGTAGTTGGAAATGTCAAGCAATTCATTTGGAAAGTGAAGTCAGATGAAGTGAAATTCAGCTACTCACTGGACACGCATATTTTACTATTATTGTGGCCGATTTCTTTTTAGAAACTCAATTTGAACAAATCAGAAAACTTGTCAAAATTCTTTTTTTTTTTGTGTCGAAATTTATGGAAAACTCTATTTGTGAAAACCCAGTACAAGATTTGTCCAGAGGTCAATTTTCCAATATTTCTCATAGTGGTTATCATGACGAGAAAATGGCTAGAAAACACCTGTATGTAGCCAAGTCTTTTTTTATTTTTACTCATAATTAAGGACTGATGAATCCAGTTTTTCTTATCGTTTTGCGAAACTGTTAACCAGTTGTGTTGTTTGTCATAAGTCTGTCTCTTTCATGACAGGAGCTGCAGACTAAGGTGAGCCGTGAACAAGAGGAATTCCAGAATTATCTCCGCCAGCTGGCCGAGAGCAGTCTGTCCAGTTACAACATCCTACAGCCAGCAGCTAAGACATACATCCAGGTGAGTATAACCTGTGTGATTATGAAGCAAATTTAACTTGCTTGTTTTCGTCATGAGAATCTTTCAAGAGAATGTATGCGGGGTCCCAGTTTTCATTATTCATTATGGCTTACATGTACCAGAAATACGAGCTCCCACAGATGAAATTATCTTCCTTTTTGCACTAAATGACTTAGTGTTAGAGTTACCTGCCTTTATGTACGTCACAACAAGTTGTAAACCCTGGCAAAGCTACATCCTATGTAATGGGTTTAAAGGCATGGGTTTGACAGAGCAAAGTTTCACTCATTTATTCTGTAAATGAAGCTGTGACATTTAACAACAGGTAAATAATAAAAAATGATCGGAAATATTGAAAAAATTAAGTGGGTGGTAAAACTACCTGCAGGCAGTGATAGGGAAACTAGCATTCAAGGTTCAGTGGCCTAACCTCCTGCTGTACATACCCGGGTGAGTTCAACCTGTCCAGTTATGTCTTGTTCAGAGTGAAGACTTACATCTGTCCTGATACGGAGCGTACAGGTGTTGACATTTTCAATAAATATTTGTTGAAGAATAAAGGTGGATCATTTGTTTATTTTTGTGTGGAAGAGGGCAAGTTTGAAAGCAGTCACCATTGAAGGTTTGGGCAATACATCATTTTGTTTTCTCACTGTGTACCCCACCCTACCCACATCCTCCCTTCCCCACAGCTTTGTTTATGATAATCGAAAATCTGTTCAGGCAGAGGTTTCAAAACGCTCAGTGGATTTATAGATATATACAGTCAAAGTTGAAACATATTTTTTTACCACTTTCTGTTTAAAAAAAAAAACTTTCATGATTTCAGGAGAAAATCAGCCACGCATGCAAAAGAGTGCGTCAGTATCCTCGATTCTATGAGACTGTTGATGCAGTCTCCTTAACTGTCCCAGTGGAGCAGAAGGAGTTCCCTCCCTTGGTACATGTTCGACCACTCTTGGAATTGGTAAGCACCTCATGTTTTACCAATTACATCTTAGCTTCACATTATACTGATAGTTTGGAATATTGGATCAATAGATTTTAAAGCTGTTGTGTATCGTGTTCACAAAATTGTGTGCATAAAGACTTACTGTTGAAATTATATGATTGCATAATCTCCTGAGCCGATTATTTCTTATCTTTGGCATGAATAAATCAGTTTATATCTACAGTAGATGATGCTAATTTGGAGTTGAATTTCTCTATGATGTGGCTGAATTATTACCAGTATGGTTTCAAACCATAATCAGTCATTTTGTAGTTGAATTTAAATGGAAAAAATGTGTGAATAATTTTAAACCTGATGGTTTGCAAGCAAAAGAACTTATTTTTCATTCAAGTTTCCTGCATTCACTGACTTAAAGCAAAAGACAGCTCATGACTGAGGCACCGTTCATTAAATTGGTTATAAAATTCTCTCTTGAATGTAAAATACTGCTTCAAGTTGTATGAATTCGTTGCTGAATTATCTTCGTTTGAAGTGTGGAGTATTGTGCTGCCGACTGTTGATCTGATGTCAGCCATGCTTTTAGGCTTATGTGAGATTGACCAATCAGAGGGCTAGGAGATATCAGCTGTGACATAAATGTTCTAAGTTGTCTGTCAGTGTAGCATGTAATAATACAGGGACCGCTCTGTTTTAATGTTAAATGTTTTAATTTTAACAAGTACGTGTGTGAGCAACACTGCAGAGTATTTCCAGACCATTGTGTTGTTGCGGGAGCTAGCGCAGAGTCTTCCTGGTTTCCTCTATGGCCTTATGTGGGAAGATTCACCAGCAACCTGGGGATTGTCGTGGGTTTCCCATGGGCTTTGCTCAGTTACCTCCCTGGCTGCCGTCACATATGTGAAATATTCTTGAGTAGGGCGTAAGATAACAATGAAAGTTGAATAAAGATTAAGTTGCCAATGAAGAAATTCCTTGAGGATCCATGAGCATGTGCTTTGTTAAATCTTTGTTTACAGGGTCAGGTACCCAAGGTGATCCTACCTAACATGTCATGTGGAGCCAAACCCATTCTGCCAACAGATTACGACAAAGTCTCGGAGCATTGCCCTCCCTCGGGAAGGAAAACCACTGCCTCAGACACCTGGAATAAACAAGTAACAGTGTATATGTGCTGTATTTTACCTGAAGTTTGCCATGTGAATAGGGTACTTCTAGAATCACACAAGGCCCTAAGATATGGTACTTTTGATCAATGTTCGCCAAAGATAACCCTCTCTTAAGTGACCGTCTAAGGTGGAGGAGTCGGTCAGAATTAATCAGTTGCAATTACAAGAAAATTGAATCAAATTAAAAAAAACAAAATTAATTTGAATCAAAAGACATGTACATTATATGTACATTCCTTGCAGGGTTAAAATGAGTCTGCCACGTGTTGTGACATGGAAATGTTATTCTAGGCTTTCTTGTCAACAGTACGTACCTGGAATTTGGTGTGTTTTCTTTATCACTGTACATTGTATTCCAGTGGGTTATATCATTGTTGTTTATCTCTTGTTTTTGCAGACTTGTAGTCAAGATTGGAACGCTGAAGTCCTAGCGCAAAAGTATGGCTGTAGAATAGTGTTGTCGTCAGGAGGACTGAAATGTCTCCTTGACAACCAGTCACCAGGATACCCGCGTGATTGGCAGCTGCCAGTCATCATCAAGGAATATCCTGTCATGGGTCAGTTTTGGTTGTTGATTTCATATAAAGCAGGTGTTTAATTTGACAAAACTTGCACAAAATCAACCTGTCTCCAATATTGCAATGCCCATTCAGCTGATTGGCGATGCACCGCTGAGATGGCGTGTTGGAATATAGTTAGCCAGAAGGAAAATGCCTTGGAAGGAAATTCAGAGGTTCCTTTGTTCTCACCATTCGTAATGGCATTGGTGAAAATACTGTAATTCTGCAACCTTTTTTGCACGTTCAGGCATTTTCTGAAGGCATTATTCTGCGTTGACTGATGAAATTATACTTTTTGGTGAAGCCCTGAAACTGGCTAACACAAGCAATGCAGTCTTGTCCCCAAAATCAAATTAAAAAATGTGCATAAATTGCACTGAAAGTTGCTCTTTCATAAGTAAAAAGGTTGAGGAATTAGGGTAAGCGGTTGACAGCACTCATATGGACGTGCTTATGCAACCTTATGTTCGATGAAGATGACTTACCTTTCCCAAAATGGCGTACATGTCTGTAAGCCAAATGGTGGAAAGTTTGTCAGAACCTGCCAAAAGTCATTGATTCGACTGTGGTTTGTAGTCTGGCAGTTTTCTCCACGAACTGCTTGTTTGTCTCTAGCCATACACCTGATTGCTGTGGTGTATGTGCAAGATTCTCAAGCACTTTGTGAAACCACCCCCGCCAAAGTGAATTTTGAGAGTTTATTTAGTGTAGCCTGTAAAATATGATTTACTTATCATGTCTGTGGTAAAAACAAATGACATTTTCATTTTTTTTTTTTCGGTTTGGTTCTAGACAACGGGAAAACATTCCTTCACAAGGTTGTGTACATTGACAAACCACTTGTGAACCAAAAGATGACTGTAAGAGAGAAGAACAGTAAATTCCACAAAGCTGCTCTGAAAACTCTGGTGTGTAACATGCTGAAGACCTACAAGCTGGGGTCAAAAAGGTCAGAGGACATAGATGAAGTCCAACCAGTCGGAAATGTCAAGAAGGAAAAAGGCAAAAAGAAGTCAGCCAATCAGAGTGCTTGTGAGAAGGCGAATTCTAAAACAAACAAGATGTCTGATGACTTCTTCAGCTCTGGAGATGTTGAAATGGACAGTTTGGAAACTTTTGGAATGTCAGTTGGACCGACGAGGAAAAGCAAACAGGCTTATAGCAAAGTGGCCGAAGCTGACATTTTGAAACCCGAGTCTCTTCCTGTAACAGAAATGCCCTGTTCTGAAATCTCCACTGAAATAGCCACGGAGCCTGTTGTCAAAGTGGAAGACAACCTTGTGGTGTATGCTGGGACAGAGACTGTACCATTGGCAATAGGCAGTGTTGCAACAGGTAACATGGCAACAGGCAACAGTGCAAAAGATAAGATGACAATAGGTAATGTAGCCACAGATACAAAGGTTGATTTAGAGGATGTCCAGGAAGGAGTTTGCATTGTCAGTGATGAAGTTGCACACTCTGCAGTGAAAGCCAGCAATGTGGTAGATAATAGGAATCAAGAGGAGTGTGATATAGTGATGAAATCGGAGAAGAACAAAATGGATGAAACAGTTTCTGTTAAAGTGGAGGGAAATGCAGGAGAAAAGAGTGTGCAAAGTGTAGCCTTAAAGGAATCATTGGAAGCTCAGCAAGATGTGCCAAGTCAGCAAGATGGTGTCTCAACTGATGATAAAAGTTTGATATGTTTCAATCAAGCTGAAGTTTCCAGGGAGGTGCCCTTGGCTATGGTGGCTGGAAGATCAGAACCTGACAGAAAAGCTGTTTGCATGGAAACCCATATCAGCCTTTTGGATGATGAGTTTGAGGAAGAAGTTATAGTTATTCGGAGACGAAGAGGAAGGCCTAGAAAGGTACCGGTCAGGCCAGTGGTTGTTAAAACAGAAAATGTCAATCCTGGGACAGATGTGGTTGAACCTGTTAAAGACGCTAGAACTTTTCCTGTCAAAAATGTCAAACAGGAAGAGATTACACCTGGAGTCATGGCGACATGTGAAGCGCCATCTGGTGGTAAAATGTGTTTGAGAAGGAGCCCAAGAGTTCGTCAGAAAAACGCAAGTAACAGTACTATGGTGGCAGGTGTCCCAGTGCCAACAGTGGTTGAGAGCTGTCTTCAGCCTGTGATAAAAAAAGAGGCCTCCATGGCAGCAAGCGTTTTTGTCTCCGATGGCCAGTCAACTGAAACCAGTGACGATGACAAGCTCGTGATAGCTGAGCCTTTATCTGCCCCACCACAGCCTTTGAAGACTTCAGCAAAGGGAGATAAGCCTACTGAATGTTTTATGAGCAAGGAGCAGTTTGGCAGAAGTAAATCCACTTCAGTGACGGAGTCGTCTGACGAGGAATTCCAGTTGATCATTGATGTACCCGAGTCTATGGATGCCGAAAAGCCTGTGGTGCGACGCAGGTCGTCGCGCATCTCTGCTATGAATGCAGCAGACCCCACCGATGCTGACACAGAAGCTGACACACCAAAATCACTGCAAAGACGTGCCCGGAAAACCAGAAGTAAGAAGACAGAGGCGAAGGATGCACCTGTGCCAACAGACTTACCTGAAGAGGCAATAGAAAGACGCCGCTCAGGAAGACTGGCGGCAAGGGACAAGGTCAGGTAAGGGGTCAAGGAAGTCAGACAATTTCAGTTAAGACTTCTTGTTCATGTGTTCTTCTTCACATGTTTGTTGCACTAGCTTGTCAGTGGTGTGTCTGTGGTAAACTAATGGTTTGCCCTGTGGAACGGGGATGGTACATTACATTGGCCGAGTCACCATATGTAAAGCAAAAATCTACATCCAGTGGATTTAGATGTTATAGTTGTGAGCCTTTTGATGAGTTTGTAGTGTGCTTTTGGTGAGATTATGGTGTGCTAATAGTGGGCTTGTAGTTTGCTATTGGTGAGCTTCTGGTTTGCTAGTGGTGAGCTTGTAGTGTGCTATTGGTGAGCTTGTAGCGCACCAGCAGTGAGTGCTTGAATGTGCTAGTAATGAGCGTTGGAGTGTGCTAATAATGAGCTTGTAATTACCAGGTGGTTATCTAGTGGTAAGATTGTGCCAAGCTGTTGTCACTGCCATCTGGCTTGTTCTATGTTTTCACGGTGAGTTCCAGGATGTAACTAAATGCTTGGTGCGCAGAGGATCTGTTCCATTTTTTATGGTTTTTATGTCTTGCTGTGGTCAACATTTGCAGGAAAAGAAATTTTTGAAGAGCTTAAGTCAGTCTTTACAGATGAACATGTGCCAGAGTTTAAAAGAGTCTGCAATCCTGGGTCATACAACCAAAAGATCATTGATGGTTTGTCTTTAAAGCTCTGTGCAGACACAAACTATCATCTTTATAAAATGCCTTTACTGTCTCTTTGCTGAGCACTTTGCTCAAGTTTAGATGTATTTTTGTTGAGTTTACACCTCTTAAGTCGTGAGAAAAATATCTGTTCTGTTTGATATTTTGGACCCGAGAGAAAACCCTCGGTGTGCGTTGAGCTATCCCCTCCGCGCAACAGTAAAGTTGACCAATCAAAGACCATCGTTTTTGTCATGTGATGTCTCACTATGGCACAGGACTTCTGAAACGGGTCGTGTAACGTATGTCAGTTTCAGAAGTGATGCGTCAGACGACGTTGTGAGCCGAAGGAACAATTTGTACGATGAAACAGGACTTCAGCAAAATGCCTAGCAAACAGGCAGGAGAGGGATTTTGCTGAGCTGAAAGCTTTTGTCTTTTCTGGGCTTTAAGCACTGTACCTGGGCATCTTTAGGATCATTTGGAGAAGATGATCATAAGACTAGGGGTGTTTGTGTCAGCACCAGATACATACATGTACATGTAAAGCCTCAAACGTAATGGTAGGTTATTGAATGAATAACAGCTCCATGTGGACAAGTTCTGTTTTTACATGGCGCAGAGGTGTGCTCGTTAATCATTTGTTCCATAATCAGTTTGTCTTTTGACGCATCAGCTTGGAGCCCAATGATCCTGAGACTAAGGAGCCGAGTCGCCGACGAACACAGAAGCAGCAGAAAGAGGATAGCAACAAAGTTACCTCCCGTGAAGCAGAGAACCCTAACCCACACCCTGTAAACCCAACTGATGTACCGGCCGATGTAGAGAGTAAGGAGGATGCGGGTAGTTCAGGAAATCAGGACAGGTCTCTGTCACCTGAGAAGGGCGAGAGGCATTTGTCTGAGATAGAGGAGATTCAGGAGCCAAGTGACATGAGCGAAGCAGATGCTGACTCCTCCCATCCTGTCCTCATCCCCCTGAGCCCGGTATATACCAGCAGTGTAACCATGGCGACGACTGATGCAGCCGTGCAGCCAGGTCAGCCAGAGTTAGGTCAGTTTAAATTCTCTTTTCTTATCTCTGTTAAAGAGATTATATTTTTTGCCATTTTTTGCTCGTTTCTTTGTCTGTGTTCTCAGCAAATTTACAGAAGCAATTAGGGATTTGCATGAAAATTATGTGCACAGGTTGGTGGTCCAGATATGAATCCAGGAATTTTTTGAACAAATTTTCTCCTTTTGGCAGAAGGAAGAGAAAAGTAAAGTTCCTTCTTATAGTGCAAAAAATAGAACACATTGTTCTTCATGGTATTATGTTGTGAGTTGAGCATGTATTTCTGATATCCTTTTACTTTTGTAATCAGGTATCCAGGAGAAGCATGGTGCAAATGATGCCGCAGACCAGGGGTTCACAAATCCAAAGGCTAGAGCCAGGAAGTCAAGTTCCAAGAAGTCACAGGACCCTCTGAACACCATCTTGAGTCTCCAGGACAAACTGTTACACCCCCTACGTGGCCACAGTCGCGCTTCTCCTGCCCCTCCCAGTCACCCCACAGCCCAGGCCTCGCCCCACCTTTCACACCAATCCAGACTTCCTCCCCTTCACCCCCTAGCTCATCCCCATCAGGTTCCTCCTCCCAATGAGCCTCAGGCTCCTCCCAGTCAGCCTAAGGCTCCATCCAACCAGCCCCAGGCTCTGCCCCTTCAGCCCCAAGTCCCTGCCCACCACCCACAAATACCTGTTGTGAAAGAAAACCCTTTAGACTACCACCAACCACAAGATCACCTGAATGTGACCTATCATCTGTGGTCGTTTGGAGGAAGACCAGTCCTGATACGTTGTGGTTGTCATGGTTTTCGGAGAGATGGCAACCAAAGGGTGATTGCTTGAGACATTTGATTTGTGATGGTCAAACATTGTATAAAATATACAGCTGTAATGAACAGAAAAAAATTTCAGTACCTATGTGATGGAAATTAGATCAAATGTTAGTTAATTTTCTTATTTCTTTATTTATTTTCTTTATCTGTAAGGAAACTAAAACCAATCCTTGTATTACCTAGAGTAAAATTATGCCATAAATAGATGGCATCAAAGTTGGCAAAAGTTTTCACTGAAAATCTCATGCGATGCCCTTGATAGAAAACCTGGCTGACTTTTTGATGTAAATGCTATAGCCTTTGCTTGCTAAATGGAATGTCCTAATACTTAAGCCATTATGTAACTCATTTGGCAAAACCATTGTTCTGCCTGCAGCCATATGGTCATTGATGACGTCTTGCCAACTGTCACACTCTTGTGGCTGTTCTGGTTTGACTCTCCTTGCTCTAGCTTTTTATATTGTGTTGGGCTTCATGGTTGGTGTTTTCTGGAGGGTGAGCCAATCAAACAGTACTATAAATAAGTGGATATTGAACTCAGCTTAATGCAAGATAACAAGAAAATGTTCTAAGCAATGAAACTTATAAATGAATAAACTGATCTGGTAATATGTCAATTCTGTATTCATTTCTTCATCCCTTAGATGTCCTTCCTGACGATGTCCGTAAAGCTGGAATATCAGACAACCTACGGCATGGAGCAGGTGACCAACAGTGAGCTGATAAGAGACTGGATTGGCTGTTATGTACGACAGAACTGCCCCTTGATTAGAGGTAAGTGGTGTACGAGGCCTGTCCTTGTCACGTTCGATTCTTACTTGGGAGAAGTGTCCCTACAAATTGTGTCTGCATGTGTAAAATCAGTTTGTTTTCACTGTGTGACAGTCCAGCCATGAACCAGTGTTACAACATTCATTTCTGTTGCCTAGCATAAATGTGTGTTGTCTGAATGCGTAAATGTATGTTGTCTGAATGCGCAAATGTATGTTGTATGAATGTGCAAATGTATGTTGTATGAATGTGCAAATGTATGTTGTATGAATGTGCAAATGTATGTTGTATGAATGTGCAAATGTATGTTGTATGAATGCACAACTAACTGCGCTGGCCCTTCTGTAGGTCTTGGGCAGTAAAGAGGTTGCGCTGATGACTGAAAGAATGGCTTAATCAAATCCAGTTAAAACAGCATTTTTGCAAGAGATAGTGAATTGAAAGCAAGGAAACAACCCAAATGCTATTGGTCTTATCATCCAGCGTCAGTCAAGTTAACAGCTGAACTTCATGGTTCTGTTAGAAGTGGAGGTGAGCAAGGCTTGCATAAACCTGAGTTGATGTGTTGACATCAGAACTGGTTATGTTAGAAGTGGAGGTCAGCAAGACTTGCATGAACCTGAGTTGATGTGTTGACATCAGAACTGGTTATGTTAGAAGTCAAGGTCAACAAGGCTTGCATGAACCTGAGTTGATGTGTTGACATCAGAACTGGTTATGTTAGAAGTGGAAGTCAGCAAGGCTTGCACGAACCTGAGTTGATGTGTTGACATCAGAACTGGTTATGTTAGAAGTGGAGGTGAGCAAGGCTTGCATAAACCTGAGTTGATGTGTTGACATCAGGACTGGTTATGTTGGAAGTGGAGGTCAACAGGGCTTGCATGAACCTGAGTTGATGTGTTGACATCAGAACTGGTTATGTTAGAAGTGGAGGTCAACGATGCTTGCATAAACCTGACTTGATGTGTTGACATCAGGACTGGTTATGTTAGAAGTGGAGGTCAACAAGGCTTGCATGAACCTGAGTTGATGTGTTGACATCAGAACTGATTATGTTAGAAGTGGAGGTCAACAAGGCTTACATGAAACTGAGTTATGTGTTGACATCAGAACTGGTTATGTTAGAAGTGGAGGTCAACAAGGCTTGCATGAACCTGAGTTGATGTGTTGACATCGGAACTGGTTATGTTAGAAGTTAAGGTCAACGAGGCTTGCATAAACCTGAGTTGATGTGTTGACATCAGAACTGGTTATGTTAGAAGTTAAGGTCAACAAGGCTTGCATAAACCTGAGTTGATGTGTTGACATCAGAACTGGTTATGTTAGAAGTTAAGGTCAACAAGGCTTGCATAAACCTGAGTTGATGTGTTGACATCAGAACTGGTTATGTTAGAAGTTATGGTCAACAAGGCTTGCATAAACCTGAGTTGATGTGTTGACATCAGAACTGGTTATGTTAGAAGTTATGGTCAACAAGGCTTGCATAAACCTGAGTTGATGTGTTGACATCAGAACTGGTTATTTTAGAAGTCAAGGTCAACAAGGCTTGCATAAACCAGAGTTGATGTGTTGACATCAGAACTGGTTATGTTAGAAGTCAAGATCAACAGGGCTTGCATAAACCTGAGTTGATGTGTTGACATCAGAACTGGTTATGTTAGAAGTCAAGGTCAACAGGGCTTGCATAAACCTGAGTTGATGTGTTGACATCAGAACTGGTTATGTTAGATGTGGAGGTCAACAAGGCTTGCATAAACCTGAGTTGATGTGTTGACATCAGAACTGATTATGTTAGAAGTGGAAGTCAGTGTGGCTTGCATAAACCTGAGTTGATGTGTTGACATCAGAACTGGTTATGTTAGAAGTGGAGGTGAGCAAAACTTGCATGAACCTGAGTTGATGTGTTGACATCAGGACTGGTTGTGGTAGAAGTGGAGGTCAGCAAGACTTGCATGAACCGGAGTTGATGTATTGACATCAGAACTGGTTATTTTAGAAGTCAAGGTCAACAAGGCTTGCATGAACCTGAGTTGATGTGTTGACATCAGAACTGGTTATGTTGGAAATGGAGGCCAGCAAGGCTTGCATGAACCGGAGTTGATGTGTTAACATCAGAACTGGTTATGTAAAAATTGGAGGTCAGAAAGGCTTGCATGAAACTGAGTTGATGTGTTGACATCAGGACAGGTTATGTTAGAAGTGAAGGTGAGCAAGGATTAATTGAATCTGAGTTGATTCGTTGACATCAGAACTGGTTTACGTTGACAGAAGTGAACTCTGACACACTCTTACATGAGCCCTTTGTCTTGTTTTCAGCCAGAGTCAATGCGTTGACATCAGAGCTAGTTATGCTAGAGGAAGTGGATGCTATGAGGATTATACCTCAGTTCCAGAGTCATTTGTAAGTGGTCATTGCGACAGGGATCATTGTGACAGGGGTCGTTGTGACAGGGGTCATTGTGTAAACCATTCCATAAAAAGTTCAAGTGCCCATTATCCTCCAAACTTCACAAAGGATAATACTTTACATGTATTACACTTAAAGTTAACGTTTTTCAAACAGCTTTTATTGATTGATTCAAATTGATTCATCCCTCTCTAAGGGCAAATTTAGAGTATTTTGTGACGTTTGATTAATTTCTTCGCTGAAGCTTTGCCATCATCATTAAAAGTGTCATTTTAAGGCCTCTGTTGGCTTCTCGAAGCGCATTTTGCCCTGCTCAACTTTAACTGAAATACATGAGTTGATGTTTTGATAAGTGAATCATAGTATTAGTCAATCATATGAATTTGAAGTGAGAATTGTTCGTTTCTTTCTTCAATTTGTACTTGTGTAGATTCATATTTGGGGGGAATTTATAAGCAATTTCAGCTCAGTGAAACAAACCACAAGTTACTTAATATTTAGTAACTTATATCTTTATGCAGTTGATTATAAACTTACATTATATACCATGCATTATGTACATTTATCTTTGTTGGAACCTTTCTGTTTTTCTTGCAGACCACCTCAAGGTCTTCAGCGTATGAACAAAATATTGTCCAAGTTAGACACGTAAGTATTTTCTGATTTAATACGCACGGTTTTCTCACATTACTTTCCACACCTATAATATGCAGATATGAACACCATAATGTTGGAAGACAAGTGAGACGGCACCAACAGCGGGACAAGCGTTGTTCAAAGCTTACACAAACCGAGAACAAACGTATTCCCCATCCAAGGCAGGTTTTGAACCAGCGACTGGTGTCCTATACCATCCTCAAAAAATTTGTACTTGCAGGTAACACAACTCTGTTACAAGAAGTATTTACTTATTTATTTGATTGATGTTTTACGCCGTACTGGAGAATATTTCACTTATACGACAGCGGCCAGCATTGTGTTGGGAGTCCAGCGTAAACCAATGATCATCCACAGGTTGCTGCCAGACCTTCCCACAATTACAATAAGTAGGGTTGGTCAGCAGGGAATGTTTTTTTTTTATCCTTGCTCATGAAATACATATGGATTTTAAAAAAATTAGCATTGAAAGAAAATACAAAAGAAGAAATGCCATCTAAAGCCCAATAAAAACTTTGGAGTAGGACTCTTTTTTGAAGGATTGGTCTGGTTGCCCACAACAAACATGTTTTTAACAGTGGCCTCAGCAGTTAAAAGACCAGCACCTTTGATATCTGGACCATTTTCTGAGTGACTGAAGTGAAAAAACCCTTCTGTCATGTAATACTGTGGTATATTCAGGGTCCTTGTAATGTTGTGTTCCCACTGTTTAGCATGTACCAGGCTTGCTCAGATCTGCTGAATTCTTGTCAGGAGCTTTGTTCAGGAGTCTCCAAGGCTCAGAGGATTTCCAAGGACAGGATCTGTATGCTGACCTCACCATTGTTGAATAAATAACAACCCTGCAAATAGGTACCTGACAATTTTGAAAACATCCGTTCAGATAAAGTGGTATGAGCATGTTGTCTGTGTTATGCATTACTGGACAAAGGTCTCTTGGGTGATACCACTTTCACCATAGAGGTGTTTTCTGATATATCAGGCACTTATTTTCAGGCTGTTTCCATGAACTAAAATTTTTGCACCAAAAATTGCATTATTTTAGAGATAAAAAAATGTTGTAAAATAGTATGTTTGGGACTGAAACTTACATATTTTACCGTAGGATATTATCCTGCTTATTGAACAAACCTTCAAACAACCATATAAGATCAAAGGAAGTCTAAGAATCAGGAAAAATGAATAACTGAGTCATTTTAGACTTCACTTTAGAAAAAGTGATCAGTCATATTAATGATACAAAGCTTATTATTTTTAACAGATCGTTCGATATGTCTGTGAAGGAGGCCCCCAAAAGTGTCACAAGTTATGTTTTCTGCAAAACAGAGTCTGTAATGGTTATAAAAGTGGTATTTCATCCTGTATCATCAGTGGTTTGAAGATACTGTGCCAAGTAAAAGAAAAAAAATTATTATGATATTCTTTTCTTTTTTTTTTGCAATTTACCCATAACAAGGTGATAAAACATTTCAGGTTAGAAGTGGGCAGTTACTTGCTAAGTCATTCACCTGGAGACAGCCACTGTAAACTGAGGAAGGCTGTGGATGGAAACAAAAGGTGAGCCTAAGAAACTATACGTGACGGCCGCAGCTTTGAACTAGCTACCCTCTCGGCTTGTTAAACATGGTACTCGCTGCCTCGCGTGGCACTCAGCACTGAGAGAATAGAGCAAGGAAACAGGGCTGGTCAGCCCAGTGTCAGTATAATGTGACTGGGTGGGGTGTCATGTCTGGTGTCGTCAACACAATGTTTCAGTGACAGCAGCAATTCGGTGACATGGACACAGTATATACAGCGCATACATTCCAAGGACTCCTCCTCATCATACATCTGACAAATTTTTGAGTGAAAACCCCCAAGTATACATACATGTATACATGTATACCCTGTCTGTTTGTCTAAGCGCCTCCTGTGAGTGACAGAAGTAGCATCTTCCATGTGTCAGTTGACCTGATGGGATTGGTTTTCTTCAGTCTTACCTGATACTGGCATCACTTTCATTTCAGTAATTTGACGAACATGTCAAGCACAAATTGCAGGTGAAAGACTTTTCAGTGTATGGAAATGTTCACCAGTGACTTGCCAAAGGCCAGTGGTTTACTCCAGGCACTCTGGTTTCCTCCAACCATAAAACTATCTATTTTGTGTGTGAAATATTCTTAACTATGGCACTGAACAACAATCAGTGAAATCAAATCTAATCAAGAATGCAATGTAAAGAGTAAAGAATGTATTTCAAATGTTGTAAATCGAGCAAGCATAAATTTTGTTTCAAAAAGTTATTAGGATGTAATCTTAAGTAGAATTAATATACTACTGATTTCAGTTACCTTTGGCCATAATTATGCATTCATTTGTTTTTGCTCCATCAATTTTAAAGGTTTTGTGCTTAGGAAAGCAAGATATTCACGACTATCCCGCAATGCATAAGTTAAATGCAGCCTTCTCTCTTTAAACATTTATCTGGTTGATAGCCGTATTAAATATTCCAGAAACAGGATTGAAATAATAACAGATTGGGATGTTTTCTATTATGAACAGAGGTGCCTATGACCTTCACTTTACCTACACTGGGTTCACTTGTACCGACTCTGAACTCCCCGCAGTGCCATCCTGGATTCCAATAGATCCTGCCATCATTTTGCCCGCCCACTGGAAGAAGAGCCGCATCCCTGCCACGTTCGACCCTCCAGGTCTGTCTGCCTCAGATCTTTGTCTCACTCTTTCTGAAGTTCCTGGAACTTGCGAATATGCTCTGAATGGATGTAAAAGGAGTGTATTCTTTGCACTGTTCATAATTTTTTAAAAAATGACAATGACTTACATGTGTTGAAGGGGTGATCCCACGTGGGAGAAATCAAGAGGGCATCTTAGCAGGTCATCATTAAAGTTTGTTCTTCGGAACTTTCAGGGTCAGTTGTTCGAAATTGTAAGAAAAGGTCAACCAGGATTTAAGCTTTAATACAGCATCATCTTTTTATATTTTTCAGCATTTTTTGTACACTGGATGAATTTTAATCAGATGTAAGAAATGATTTCTGTTTTACAAAGCATGCGTTGATTTTAGGTTGGTAGGAAAAATCAGAGTGCTTTTTGAAACAGACCAGTTCACAACACCTTTATTATCATGTCCCAAAACTACATATATCTTGTTTTAAGCATATTGTTGAATGTTTTTGTCAGACTACCAAAAAAGAATAACTTGTTACAATCATGAAAAGACCTAAATAGCAATGCATAAATTTTGGAAAAAGTTGTTGGAGAAAGACAATAAGAAGTATCCGTTTATGTTTCTTGTGTAATTGCACGAAGGTCAAAGATGGATTTTTTTTTTATTTCCTTGTCATTCTAGTCCGATAGTGAAACATCAGAGCTACATAGTTTTATGGTGCAATGTTGGTCTTCAAATTTTGTCATTTCTTACGGCAGAAATCATGAACTGTTGTCAGATTTGATCATGAAAGTTATGAAATGTCAAGAAATTTTGGGTTGAAATATCCATGGTAACCCTGAAAGAAGCTATATGGACAAACGCTGTAACTAAAATGTTGTCACTCTTTCTTTTCTAATGTCAGACTACACAGCAGGGCCTAATGCGGGCCAAAAGAGACGAAACTTCCAGGCAGGTCATCAACCAGGTCATCACAAAACTGGCAAGGCCAAGAAGAACAAGGGCAAGAAAAAGCAGTCCAAGAAGTGAAAAAAAAACATCCCTGTGTTCTCATATTATACCATCTGTGCCATAAAAATTACAGCCCATTCAGTAAATGAAGTTTCAGAAGCCTGGATTTATTGCTGCTTTTATTTTTTATTTATTTGTTTAATGTTTCACGCCGTACTTAAGAATATTTCACTTATATGACCGCGGTCAGCATTACGCTACGAGGAAACCAGACAGTGGCTGGGGAGAATCTCCACCACCATCCGCAGGTTTCCGGCCGATACTTATGTTAGGAAGTGTTTCGATTTAAACTGCTTTCAAAGGATGCGGTTTGTTGTGTTTACCTGCAGAATTCAAAATGTTGAAGCTTTAAACTGTTGGTCAGTGTGAGTTGAAACACGAGATTTAGCATTGTACCACTGCTGGGTTTTGTTCTGTTTCCTCCAGTAAAACCGACAACCATCAAGTATAAAAAACTTGGTAAAACTGCACCATTCTCTGCTTTTAGGCCACATGGCTTATGAATTACCCCTTTGCCTTACGAGTGCAACAATACAGAGACAGTTAAGTATAACAGTTAAAGATCAAAGGAGTACACCTTTTAAACGGGCAATGTCAGTCTTCTATGGACGATCGGGGAATTAAATTGATGGGAGACAACTCTGAACTGGAGAATGGAATCGAAGAGCCATGATGTATGTAAGAGCTGTCTACCCTTGGAAAACAAAAAAAAAACAATATTGCATTTGTGCCTTGTGTGGGCGTGTGTATACAACACACACGCACACCAAAACTACAGTAAGGGCAATAGTAGTTTGATTAGTAGGCCATTAGCCACACGTAACTGGTGAAGTCCGGCCTCATGTGAAGTATTAGAATATGTAGGTTATAATGTACAATCATTCACACACATGTAGGCTCAAACACTTCCACGCTGCTAGAATTTTTTAACAGTTTTGATACACTTGCATAAAATGGTTTTTGCTGCCTTGTAATGCCCACTTACCGACATCTGTCAGTGCAGCTAAGACAGAGCGCCCAAATTGTTTAGGCCCAGCATATATTTACCACCCTGTCTTCATTTTTACGTGTTAGCACATTTAAGCTGTTGTTTGTAATTGGCAAAAAAAATTGTGCTAACGTGTTGTAGGCCAAGATCACTCTGCGGATCGTTCGGGGGCGAAGCTTCTAGTCCGAGCAAGCCCGTTACGGCAGAGCACGAAAGTCTTCCTCAAACCTCCAGAACTAAGTCAGCAATGGCTCACCATCCGAAGGCGGACAGTTGCAATAATGTACCTTTCGCTTTTTCGAGAGGCGCCTAAGCGCCGCTAGAGTTACAATGTGTTTCGTGTTCTAAAATGTCGCTCTTCTGATTGAGGACTTTTATCGGTTAATATCTTCGAAAGTAAGCCACGAAGCCACCCAAAAGTTTCCCAGAAAATCACAAGCGTGTGTATGGATTTACTTATACCAAAAGAGCCTACTGACGTCACGTGACTGAGGCTCTGAGGTTCTCGTGAGAGATCAACAGCGCACATATGCAGGCCAGTAAGTAAGAGCTGTCAAACTGTATCAATTGTCAACAACTTTTCCCTAACAGACCGGATAGATTGAAGAGATTTTCCGTATATAGAATGGTTTTAAAGGCAAAAGAGTGTGAGACATGATAGCAGATCGTAAAATTATCGCCCATATATCAGGCAAACGAGGCAGTTGAGGTCACGACCTTGTTCGAGGTCAACTTCAACTCTCGCGCAAATACGCATGTCCCTAGGCCCGTTGTGGCGTGAAATATGGTGGAAAAGACGAAATGGGAAAGAAGAGCTGGGTTTTTTGGCTGTCGGGAAGTTCGTATGTACGCTATGGATATTCTGTGCAGCTTTTGGATGGCTGCGTGGCTTATTTTTGACAATATTTACCGATAAAATTCCTCAATCAGAAGGGCGACATTTTAGAACACGAAACACATTGTAAATCCAGCGGCGCTTACGCGTCTCTCGGGAAAGCGAGAGGTACATTGTTGCAAGTAGAAAACGCACTGAAACGCGTGAAAGCCATTTGATAGAGGTCCAAACTGGGTTTGCCGTTGGAAGATGGATGTTAACTAAGGCCATCAGAAAGGATAGGCCTACTTACGTGAAAATGTCAGAACTTAAGCCAGAACTTAAATCTTTGGTCATACTGACCATATAAACTAACCAGATCACTGTTTGTAACAGATTTTACATCTGACGTGCTATAACAAATATATGTACTAAATGCTAAATATAAAAGACTACAGCACAGAGAGTAAAAGATCGGGTGATAGTTGGCAAATGGTCACACGTTACGGATGAAATCCGATCTCTTGTCATTTTACCTCAGTGGTTTTTTTTATGTAAGTGATTAACCAGTAACAACTTACACAACTCCTAGCACCATGGCTTAAGGAGAATTAGGCTAAAAAAATACAGTGATGGTATATGCAATTTGTTAAAAGTCACTGGTGTAGAATTACTCAAAATGCCGTGTTGTAATCACATTTAACACGTATACACAATAACACGAAAACAATACAAAGACATCTGCAGAATGCAAGGCGGAGGTAATGCGTGGTGTTCGGCAATGATAATTCTCTTCAGTCCCTTTATATGATGTACTCTGTAGTACTGTGTACTTGTTGATCAGATATAGTTATTTAAGACTGATGCTCGCCAATCCGAGTTTGTTATGACGTTAGGTTTGGCAAAATTTTGATCCATTTTACCCCATTGGTTTGGGGCCATACTATGGCCGATTCAAATTTTGCGAAATCTTTTAAACGCATCAGAGCAAAATCGGACCTTCTACGGATGCTTCTACGCTGTGATGTACATGTTAATTAAAGCTTCTAACATTTAGGTCCATTATGCTTAAAAGGCAAATCCCTACAAAAAATGAAGTTATAGTGAGTGAAAAGATCATTAAAAACTGTATCTGAAAATACCTTCCTTGCATTTTTTAGATTTTTTTTTTCGCCAAAGTATACACAGTCAAATGTTTGGATTTTACGGTGGGTTTTATGGACCGTACTGATGACGTGTTTCACCAGGGGTGTCACGCCGACTTTTCTGTGGTACTAAAGCAAAATTTTAATGTCATATTAGGGTTTTCATACACAGGCAAACTTTACAGGAGTACTCTTCACATGAACTATTCAACGCTGAACATAAATCTGTACAAAAAGTTGTGTGACATCACTGGAGAACCACATTACCAATATGGTCCGTACAACCCACTATACAGTCAAAATATTTGACTGCGTTTAATTTGGTGAAGAAAAAATGTAAAACAATTGAGGGAAGGTATATTCGGATGCAGTTTGTCATTTTCATTTCATTCACCATTACTTCATTTTGTGTGGTCTTGCCTTTTGAAGAGTAATTAAGTCGATGTAAGTGTTGTAGGAACAATTTCTAAAATCAAATGTCATAAACACTGCTAATTATGAAATAAAACTTCATCACTGCTGAAATAAGTTTCTCTTCTGAAATAAAAACTGACTTTTTAGAATTATTCCTGCTGATTACTTTTGAGCAAATAAACCTGGATACAAAAATTGACCAGTTGTGAACAAAGTGCGTTTTTCAGTTTTCAAAATTGCTGAAGTTTTGTCAAGGGTAGTCAGCACGGATAAGTCAAATGTTTATTTCAAATGTGAAACTTTATTTCTAATACAGACAATTCTTATTTTCAAGAAATTACCGCGTACATGATCGATGAGGTGTAACAAAAATCGTGTGCGACAAGTTGTGCTGACAAGCTGTGTACATTTCCACTGATATTGGCCGGGACCATTTACTCCAGGAACACTTAGCTGACGAGACTCACAGGTTTAAGTAGATTCTCGTCAGCTCCTTCATATCTAATTAGTCTTCCTCCAGGGACCCTCAAACCGATGGGAGCTTCAAAAAGGGAACTGTTCCCACGCGATCTGCTGGCGTAAATGACAGTCTCTGGTGTGAATAGGCGCCATGTCGGACAAATCTTCACTGCTGTCGACATGTAAGCCTAATACTGGAACAGACATGGTACAAGCCTTCAGAGTGTTAATGGTAAACGTTTATAATACGTAGTTAGTTCAGATATGTGCGAGGTAAAATTAACAAGGCGGCCATCAGCCACAGTAGAGGACAAACTCAAGATGGACACCGTTCTCCACTGGGTCGATGGTCAGGCAATGGCGTCACGTGCACACAAGCAGCACTAAAGAGCAAAAATATTGGCCAAAAAATGATGGAAAGGATGTGAGAAAAAAGATAGAAGGCAATTAGCTGGGTTTGTGAAGACAGCGTCTTGTGTGAGGAATTAAGCGGGGTTTGATGGATTTACTTTTCAAGATAAAAGCTTGTTCAGTTTAAGATCAAAACGGTGACGGAGCTATTGGGGCAAAGTGGATCCGAGATTGACAACGTCTTGATGGAGGATGTTGGGAGAAGTGTAAACCTTGCTTAAAGAGCTTGACCAGAGCGTTTCTGGCGTGGACACACGGCCACAAAAGAACTGAGTTTCTGGCTGTAAATTTCTGTTATCAAAGGAAAACATTTCCTTAAAGCAATTCTCTATCCCTAAATGTCGGAGTTTGATTTAAATTGGAATGAATGGTTATGGCTTAACGCCACATCAGCAGTTTTTCAGCCATATCGTGGCGAGTTTTTAGTTGGAAGAAGCAGTAAGATATGCACAATGTGTGACTTAGGACAAATGTTAGAATTGTAAACCAATAACATTGCCCTTCTTGGCAACACACCTGAGGAGTTTTCACCTGAGTGAATTTTAGCACTTTATTTTACATGTTTTTCTTCAAAGGCTGTAGATCTTAACCCCATATGAAACAGTCCCTGTTATATTTAAATATTTATTTCATTGGTGTTTACAACGCAGAAGCCAAAAAATTTTTTGTGTTGTATGACGATTCTCAAGCTTATGGTTGAGGAAACCTGGGCCCACTTTTAGAAAACTTTGTACATCAGTTTTAGGAACTTTTCTAGTAACTCACGCGGCCTTATGGCGCTTATATGTAGACATATGTATTGCTTTTTGGTCTGTCTTCTGTTGGTTTTAAACTTACTGCCAAACGACGCGTGAACTAAATAATGTGTTACAACAACAATAAATAAAATAAAATAAGTGTAAAAGAGAAAGAAGGCCAGGAATATTTCTATTTTGTGTTATGTATATATGTGTATTGAGGGTAAAGCTATTGCTCAGAAATGGAACGAACACCAGTCATTTTGCTCTTTGGACCAGCTTCTTTGACCTACACCTGTACATAGTTTGTGTGGATGTTGAAATCTATCAGGTTAGAAAATTTAGATGTGAAGTGAAAGCATACATGTAGGATACCATAAGTATAAGTTTTATGTTGCATTAAACGTTTTTAGATAAAATTTTTGCACTCTGTTTTTCAGAACGAAATTTCGATCTCTTTCTTTCACACAATGTACCGAACTGAAGGTATTACATAAATACAGAATATACCCTCTGAAATGCTGTCTCAGCGCATCTTACTACAATCAAAACGTTAAAAATGTCCCACTAGCGACAAGGGGGGAATACCCCTCTCGCGCTCACCCACTCCCCTCACTCATTTTCAGAGTTTTTTTTCCAAGTACCATTCTTATCCCTGAATACGGCAGCCGAAACAGCAAGAGCCGGTGCCACCTTACTGATCAAAGGCCTGATTGTGCCATGGGCAATGCTCCTTCGCTTCGAAAATTCGCTTTCTAAATAGGTGTAATATGTCGAACATATTCTCATCATAAATGAAAATCCGGGCCTTAGTGGCCCATTGCTTATATTGGGATTCCACCCACAGTAACGCCGATGGCCATCGTGTAAGTGAAATATTCTTGGGTACGACGTGCAAGAGTGAAATAAAAAAAAAAGTAAATAAATAAAAATATTTACGATAATGGACAAGTGTGGAGAATACTACATTTATTTACTTGTCCAGCTATATATGCAATAAGAGATTAAGGGCCATAATTGTGATAAACTCTGCACTCTTGCCCGCTCCTGATGGCGACGGTGATGCAATACAAACTAACTTCAGATAACCAAGCGAGCCCTATTCCCTATAATGTGATCACTCGGAAATACAATTTGTAGGAAATTTATGCAATCATATCTAAAAAAAGTTTGAAGAAAAGCCTTTGTGATTTCGTCAAGTAATCTTTGAAGTCGTCGATAAGGATTAAACTGTTACTGATGTATTCATCTGCTTTGCTAGTGATAAATCAGTATATTTTGAATCAGATTTAAATATGGCCATGCATAATGTGGAAACAATACTTTATGTGGCTAAATATGGCCCGGTTCTAATGAGTTTGCCTCGAACTTGGAGGTTTCTTAATGAAGAAAGACCGGTCATTAACTGGGTCTGTATTTGTAAAGTTAACTGCGCAATCGATTTAATTGACAAATCAATGAACGGGCGCCATAAGAGATTAAAGTCGGAGACACTAATCGCGAGGCTTCAGTTCACTGGACACAAATCTAATAATATATATAACATAATATATGTTCAATTAAGGTTGGATATTCCTTCTTCAAAACCGGAGGTTTACGGATGGGAGAAACCGCACTCCGCAAGAGTGAAACCCCCGCACCTCAGGTTTTTGAAAAAAACGAAACTTATGTGAAATATCCTTTAGGTTTCCCTGAAATAGTATTCTCCCTGAACCAGAATATACACCCTTCATCGGGTTACACTTCTCCACCGGATTTATAAACAGACTATTTCAAAGGTACTGCCCCTAATTTTGTTTAACTCTCTCTTCCTGGTGAAATTTCCCCAACAAACCGTGTACGTGGTAATAATAACAGCTAAACACCAATACAAAGTGACAAGGGCGATCCCCCAAGGAAATTAAAGCCAGGGCAGGGTGACAATGACGAGCCGTTATTTTGGCCCATTCACAGTTTACACCCCTGTGTACAGCAATTCAGTTTTCGCAGCGGTCAAAATACAATCAATTCCTTGGCTCGTAGGGAAATGTGAAGTTTATGAGAATTCTCCACCGGTAGAAATTACCGGCCCTACACGATTGCTTCCGTTGGGCAGTAAATACCAATTTGGGCAGCCAGTGAGAGGTTCCGAGGGAGAGAATCAATGTTCATTTCCCGCCTCTACCCGGACAGCCAGAGACCGTCGGAGAAACTCCACATCCGGGGTTCCCATTCATCTTACTGTGGTATTTGTTCACACCCTCAATTAGAACCGAGGTCAAGGCAGAATGACTCTATCCACTAGGTGCCTAATAACTAGTCATGGTTTTCTGACCATTTCACCCAATGCGACCATTCCTTGAGTGTGGCAAGTTCGGCCATCTTGGATCGGTAGTTTATTTGCAGCAAACTTTTCTCTGTATACGCCTCATAGTTTCGGCAGAAATATACGTCTTTCTCGTTTTCCCAGCAACTCCGAAACGCAATTTACATGGGTAGGTTACCAGCTTTTCTGCCCATAAGGTTGTCAGTATCCGGAATCATCGGTATCATCATCTTTGGTCATCATGTCAAGAGATGAGTTTATTGTGGTAAATTCTTTGTCCTCATAATTAGGTGCATTTTGCAGCAAAAGGGTAACCACATATGCCTACAGAGAAGACAAATCACATGTCAAGAATGTGAACTCTCGTCTTGAAGACGCCTAATGCTGTATTGGTTAGGAAGATATAATTTCCTTTTGTTTATAATTCGCATAGAGCTGAACGGTGAAAATTTTGCTACATTACAGCTACAGTTAATTTATTTCAAACCGAAAAGTAATGTAGGATCGAAACTACGTCAGCCATCCCCCGGCGTCGATCACCTTCAACAGGACATGAAACATATGGCCTGCGCGGATAATTGAATTTCGAGAAGTGTCAGATAAATCCAGCCATGCTCGTCAAAAAACGGATACTTTACGAAGCGTCCTTGGCAGGGAAAATTGTCCCGCAAAGGTGAACAAGTCATCAAATATGTCCACTTAGGAGACAAATTCAGCGTAGGTGAACTTCCTGTTGTTTATAAGGCGCACACAGATGGATGGTGCAAATTTGGCCACAAAACAGCTACAGTTAATTTGCTTTAAAGAGAAAACTAATGTGGGATCGGCAGTACGCCACCTTGTCCTAACGGCATTCACTTTTAACTGAATTTGAAAGATACGGACTGTGCGCATAATGGGGTTTCGAGAATTGTGAGATAAAACAAGCTGTGTTGACGGCATGAATTTCTAATGACTTAAATACAAGGGCTGGTTTACAACCAAGCTATAAACACACAGAGCGGGAGAGACTCGCGTACAGACATGTGTTAATGTCTCTCCAGGGGAAGAGAACGTGTCAGACGTGGTTCCTGCATTATGATTGAGGCAGACGTTTGTGACCGGAGACAGGTATCTCAAAACTGAAGTGCAATCCGGAAATACGTAAATGCTGAGAAAGTTCATGGCATTGTGTCTGACTATACTTGGCATGTGATAACAAGACGATGCTGTATTGCGCAGGCTGTTCCCAAATCATAAAGTTGTCGTTATTGCTGGATTATTCGAAATTAGAATGAATGAAAGTGTGACATGATATTTAACAGAAGGAAGACATGTACCAATAGCCTGTCACAGAAGTGTTTCTTGACACGTTTAATATTAGAGACTTGTACATAGTACGTACACATTATGGCTTACAACCAAACCATAAATGGGCAGAACAGGAGAAATTGATAGCGCCAGGGCGATGTCCTTATGTGCAGACATAGGTGTGCACAAAATAATTTATTTATTTATAGTGAACAAAAATATAAGCGCAACACTTTTGGTTTTTCAGTATTGCAAGATAATGGTGTGATTGTTGTCAGTATAGTACAGCGGGATGGCCAGGACCAAAGCCCCTACGCCTGTGCTCATTCCAACTAATCGCCCGTATACGAGAACACGAGTAACGACCCCCAACCGAGACCGCCGTATTTTCCTCCTCCACCTTCGCTACCATTTCAGGCCAGCCCCTGCCACAGCTAATGAAACAGTCGGGCTCCATAATAACCGAATTTCCGCTCAAACGCTTCGGAATCGCCTCGGAGAAGCGAATTTACGAACACGTAGACCACTCGAGGGTCCCATTCGTCCGGCGCCACGGGGTAACATTTCAGCAGGACAGTCCCCGTCCCGATTTTGCTGCTGTATGCAGAGCATTTCTATAGGCATTTCAAACTTTGAAGTGCTCGACCTGCCAGCGTATTCACCTGATATATCCCCAGTTGAAGGCCTGAGTGATGTCCTCGACCGGCGTGTTCGTCGGCGACTTGCAGTTCCGGGTAACGTCGCGGCCCTCACACAGGAGTGGAAAACATTCCGCAAGTCACAATTAATCATTTCATCAGGGCTATGCGTCGACGATGTGTAGCAGTGCAACAGGCAAACGGGGGACATAGTCGGTACTGAAGTGTGGAATTTCCCAAACTGACCCCACCAGCATTTCCCAATCTGCATCAGCGTTACCATCGGTTGTCCGTTTCCATCAGTTATGGAAATGTATTGCTATGAGTCCATTTTATGCCCCCGTGAAAAACCGTGTATTGAAGGGAATTTGATAATGCAGTTAAATTTATCAAAATATTGGGTGCTGCATTTGTATTTTTGTTCACTGCATTTATTTATTTCATTGGTTTTTTTACGCCGTACTCAAGAATATTTCACCTATACAACGGCGGCCAGCATTATGGTGGGAGGCAGTCGGTCAGAGCCCGGGAAAACCTATGAACATCTGCAGGTTGCTGCTAGCCCCAGACGTATGTGTTAATAGCTCATCCCCGGCAGTGTCTCTCTAAAGAATAATTGTAACTATAATTGACACAGACGTTTATGGCCACAGAGAGTCATTCACGCTTTGCTGGTTTTGAAAGATATTACCTATATGTAGATTGGGATTTGTGAGATAAAACAAACTGTGTACGTGACAAACCGGATACTTCATGAAGTGTTCTCAGCAGAGAAAATTGTCCCACACCAGAGTTTTCTCCGGGTACCAATCCTGTAAACAGCCTCGCAGTTCCCCTTGGATTCAGGTTTTGGACGTCATCAGCGCCTCTACTTCCCAGAAAGACGTAAAGCATATTTATGTTCTGACAAGACAAGTAAAGTTCATTTTCTGTGCAAATGAGGAGTCACAGATTTTATTTTTAATGCACAACCGAAAACTTCATTACTTCACTCAAAGCGGACAATGAAGTCCAGATGAAAATAACCGAAACCTGGGTGGAGACGACGCTGTGGTAATTACTGTCTGGTCAGGCATAATCATACCTTTATTTCGTCTTTTTGTGTCCTATGTGTAGCAGTGAACACGTCCCTTTGGAGTGCCAGAGCTTGGACAGTTATAAAGTTACAGTGATAACTAAATAAGACGCTGTACAGCCGAGTGTCTAGGGAGAGTGTCTACATACTGTATGCCTTCAGTAGTCATCCTGTAAACGGTACACACGAAGCGTATTGCTTACGTTAATAATGAAGAAGGCTTTAGATCCTTGGGCAAAGACGTGTATGTTTCAGACACCGAATATCAGACTGTGCCGATTCCTCTATGTCAGCGAGAAACAAAAGGACGGCATATACTTCTGATAACATAAAAACGGGGTTGTCGCCTACAGTACAGGGAATGGTTAACAATCAGCCATTAACACACAGAGCAGGAGAGGTATTCATACACAGAGAGGTGCTAATGTCACTCCCGGGAGATCGCATAAAGAAAGTGGCGGACGTGGTCCCTGAATTATTAGTGAGGCACACCTTGATGACCAGAGAATGTAATGCAATGCAAATTCGGAAATGTTGGGCGAGTTGATGAAATTGTGTCTGACCGTACTTTGCATGGGATAATTACATGGCGATGCTGTATTGGACAAATTGTTTGCAATTTATCAACTTGCTCGATTTCTCGAAATCAAGATCAAAGCATGACATGCCATGACATGTAACTGAAGGCGTACCAGCAAACTGACACAGCAGCCAGTGAAAAACTTGTTATAAGGGACTTGTGTAGCGTGAAGAATAGAACACTGTGGAATAGTTGGAATTGTTGGTCGTTTTATTTCTACTATTTATGTAAGTGTACAAATAAACGGAAATTACCGGATTCTCAGCCCCTTGAGATATTTCGAAAGGGGCAAATAATGCAGTGGTGTTAAGTGGAAGTTATTAGAATTCCTTCGTCCAGAAGTGATTGGTTAGTGTGTAAAGCGCAATTATTTAGACGCCACTAGTCTGAAGTTCGTTAGTTAGTGTTCTTTCCAGCATTGTTACAAAAAAATCGAGAGCAATGAAAACAGTGACAGATCACATCGGGACACAATACCAGAAAGCCATGTGTGCTAAAAGCTAATTTTGAGGACTAAACAATAGGTTTGCTCCACTATTATACCATCGGAAGAGCAACCCTTGCTTCACCATGGCCTCCATTATAATCCGGTCAGTCCTCAGGGTTTCAACACCATATCTGTTTCCCCGGGACACAAGGCAACAGCGAGTCAAACAACATGGTCATCTTTAATATCACATAGCTCGATTGATGGTAAGATATTTTTCTGATTCAATATGGTAAAATATCGGGAGACAACTAGAGGCTGTGGAACGGAGTTATACACGGAGTCCAGATGACCGGAAGAGATAAGGGGCCTTTTGACCTCAGACCCAGCATTGCACGTCCCAGACATGTTATTCAAGACAGAGTTTTCTCAGGAGAGGTTATCAAAGATGGCCAAATCCCTTGTCAGCGTCAATGGGGACCGTGCAATATATTACAACAATCTCCCCGGAACAGATTTCTAATAAAGCTATCAAGTGACCTCTAACATGATGTTATCGTGATCAATGTAAAAATTCAATTATCTTTCGCTTGACTGTTTAGTCGAACTAAGACCAGAGATTTAAACCATACTGAACAGCTCCTGATCGACGTGTCCTCTTTTACTATTGGAGGAGTCTGTCGGAATACTTTCTGGGTTGTCTAAAGAAAATGGTAGCGACATGTGTATGTCAGCATCAGCTCCGATACAGGAGTACTACTAGAGAGCCGTTTAAGCAAGCATCCAACCAAAGCGAAAGATGCAAGCCTCCTTTTTATATTTTTTTAGTTGTGATCTCAAGGAAAAATTCAAATTGACAGAGCGAGTATGGTAACTGTCATCTTGCCATCGATTGCAGTCACGTTGATTGTTGTCTGGCCGATTGTTACAGCACTAATTTGTACAAGTAGTGCTTCCTGCGAAGCCACCGTTTTTGTTAACGGTGTGAGGAAAAAGAAAGTCTTAATTCCTTAACAGTGGCTCTGTATAGCATCTTTGTTTCAAATAAAAACGAAGTCTTCAATTTATATGCACCCGTCCTTGACCTCTTTTACAACAGAAGATGGTGTGAGGGTTATGATCTGCTGCTTTATCGTGTTAACTTGCCCAAACGCCATGGCCCTGGTCGTCAGACCAGAGACTTGCCTAGAGTTGTGTCAGGTACTGTCTGTAATATCGACCTCTGTGTGCCCGACCCCTGAAATGACGTCCCGACCGGGCGATATTGTCAGTGCTGTGGAACTAACATGTCTCACACCAGATGTAACTCTATGAGAACCCAAGGCGATCCTCGTCCCGCACAGACTCATTTCTAACCAGCTGATTTCCTTCATCTGTCGTATTTGGGTGACTAATAAAGTGTGATTAGCATAGGTAACAACATTGTAGTGACGTGACTTGCCTGCCTCACGGTGTAATGGAGGCTCTGTGTACACAAGGCTCTTGCATGTATACACTGCGTTTTGTTACACACCTACCCAAACCACGTCTCCATTTCAAATGCTTATATCATAAGTATATTTGTCACCATGCTGGTAATTAAAGCATTATAACTTTACCTGATCCCATGTCGGGCTTTACACTCGTTGTTTAAATTGGAAGCTTTGGTACATGTAGCAACAGAATCCGTTTCACACTATGACAGAAAAATTGCGGATTACCACATTGCCATATGAAGGAAAGAAATCCAAAATAAACACGGTGATATCCCGTATTGTAATTGGGATACAACAAGAAAGATAGATTACAAATGATCACTGTTCTTTAAGAAGGAAGAGAAATCGAAAATGAAAAGTATATGCCAAAATAATCCCAAATAATCATTGCAGTGTACCAAGGAAGATAAATCCGAAATTATTATCGTGATTTGTCAAGAAAGAAAAGTCCCAAATATTGACTGTACCATGTATACCAAGAAATCCACAATAAATTTAGTGATATACGAAGAAAAAGAAATCTTAAATAATTATTGTGGTATGCCCTGCAAAATCCAAAATAATCATCGTGAAAGAAAAATTCCAAAATATTCTTAATGAAGTACCCCAAAAAAAGTACAAAAATCGCAGTTATCTTACCAAAAACAGAAATCTCAGATAATCACTGTACTATACCATGTAAATAGAACACGAAGCAACAGTAGTGCGATATGTACATGACAACCGCGAAGCCGAATCAGCTGGAGCAAGATTCGAACACGCGACCTCAAAGATCAAGGGCTGGTCCTCTCTCGTCGACAAACGCCTAACACTTGAGTAGCGAGATCCTCTAAACTAGACAGGAAAGGAACTCGGAACAATTGTTAATGTATATAACTTACGTACTTAAAATGAACGTATCCAGAACGACACGAAATATGCCTAGGGTGATAGGCACAATGGAAGCCGAAAGAAGACCTATCTATACCTCTACCATTGTAACACAGGGTGATGATTCGAGGCATCAAGGCAGCGAGTCGAGAAATGAATGAATGAATGATTATGGCTTAACGCCACATCGGCAATATCTCAGCCATATCGTGGCGAGAACAAGGTGGTAACACAAGACAGTAAAGGTTTTCGATAGTCACTGGAGAACATTAAAAGGAAACCAAAAAATTTCTGACATGGATTAAAATCAGCAAAGAAAAACAAAAGAGTTAAAAACTCGAACAACCAGCATATTACGGAAATTTTATAACAAATATTTATTTTTGAACATAAAATTTATATTTTATGATAAAGGCCAATGGCCTTCAAATGTTTTATGACAGCGTCGCCAGCGATGCTCTCAAACAAATCATATATGGAGTTTACTGTGTAGAACCTTTGCCGCACGTGGGCAAAGTCCACACAGTCAATCAGGATATGTTTGATGCCGTACTGCGCATCACATCCAACACACTTGGGAGCACTGCCCCCATCGAGAAAGGGGCAAAGCATGGAGGTAGCAAAGCCATGGTGACTCGCGTGGCTATTTCGCGTGCTCCGCTGCCCCGTTACCACGCTTCGTTACATCACTGTTACCTTATTACCTCACTGCCTCCTTCTCTCGCTAACTGGTTTCGTAACTTCGCTTAGAAAGGTGAAAGTAGCGAGGTAACGAGAGGTCCTCCTCTGTCGGGAGATGAGTATGTAACCAGTTTTCTTGCTGTATGCCGTAAACTCCGGAAATTTCCGCAGAACGCGCCCACAGGGTTGTCAGTGTCCAGAATCACGGGCATTGCCATCTTTGGTCATCGCATCGGGAGAAGGGTATATTCTGATATTCTTACAATTACGTGTATTTTGCAACAAAAACCTAGACACATCATCGAACATGTCCATAACAAAAATGCACAAGTCAGGTATGTGAACTCTGGACTTGAAAACTTATTAAGCTGCATTGCTTAGGAAAATATGATTTCCTGTTATTTATTAGTTCAGGTTTGAGAGGTCACCGGCACAGTATGGTAACTACTGTCTGGTCAGACATAAGCACAGCTGATTTCCATTTCTTCGGTCCTATATGTAGAAGTGGACACGTCTCTTTACAGTACAGCAGACTGAACAAAACTGAAGTGAAAGAGATAAATAACCGAGGCGCTCTACAGCCGTGTGTCTAGGGTGTCGGTTAGAGTAGTCACCCTGTAAATGCTAGTGCATAGCTAGCGCAAATACTAAGGGGAAAATGAAGGCATTACATCCTCTCCTCCAGACGTGTATACTTCAGAGATCGAATGTCATTACTCCGCCGACATTAATTCGCCAGCAAGCCGAGAGGGTAAGGCATGAACTTCTGATAACAAAAAAAAAAAGAGGTTGTCTCCCAGAATACCGGCGATGGTTTACAACCAAGTCATAAACACACAGAGCAGGAGAGACTCATAGCGCCAGGGGGGGTAACCCAATATACAGGTTTGTGTTAATGTCTTTGCCCCGGGAATCGTCTACCTGAAGAACGTATGAAACGTTGTTCCTGGATTATAATTAAGGCAGCCGTTTGTGACCAGAGGGAGCCATTTCTAAACCGGTGCTATCCAAATACGGAAATGTTGAGCAAGTTCATGGGATTGTGTCTGGCTGTATTTCAGTGCGATAATTACAAGATGATGCTATAGTGAACAAGCTGTTCGAAATACAGACTTATCGTTATTCCTGGATTGTTCGAAATTAGGTGCAAAGGTAGTGTGACGTGGCATGAAATGTAACTGAAACAAACTGGCATAATGGTGTGTTTTGTGGAAAGTTTAACATTAAAATTACGGTCCACACTATAAGCTTTCTTTTTATAAAACCATCAGAATGGCAACACCAGATAGTGCTTTACCCTGACCTCAATTATCATCCGATCAAGCCTAAGGGTTTCAGCACCAAATCTGATTCCCCGGGACACACGGGAACAGCGAGTCAAATAACAAGGCCATCTTTAATATGACAAAGGTCGATTGATGGCAAGACGTTTTTCTGATTCAATATGCAAGATATCGCGTGACAAGCATAGGCTGTAGAACGGATCTCCACACGGAATCCAGATGACCGGAAGTGACAGGGTCGCTGTTCTGAACTCAGACCCAGCATTACAGGTCGCAGTCGTGTTATTCAAGACAGAGTTTTTTTCCGGAGACGTTATCAGAGCTGACCGAATCCCCTGTCAGCTTTACCGGAGATCGGGCGATATATTACAGCAGTTTAACGCTGTCAAATGACCTCTAACTTGATCCTGTCGTGATCAATCCCCAAATTCAGTTATCGAGGTCACGGTGGTTCCTCTCCGGCCGTACGTGGAAAGGTCTGTCAGCAACATGAGGATGGTCATGGGTTTCCTCCGGGCTGTGCCCGGTTTCCTCCCTCCATGATGTCGGCCGTCGTCGTGTAAGTGAAATATTCTTTAGTGGGGCGTAAAACACCAATCAAGTAAATAAATAAATCAATTGTCGGTGAAGTCGGACAAAAACCAGTTATTTAAATCTCATTGCGCAGCTATTGATCACGGTGTCCCGTGGCTGCCGGGGAACAGTCGGAACACTGACTGGGTTGTCAGATGAAAATGGTAGCGACATGTGTATTTCAGCGTCAGTTCCGATACTTGAGTACTTCCAGAAGGCCAGCGAGAGAAGCATTGGACCAAAGCGAAGGATGCACAAGTCCTTTTTAAATTTTGATAGCTCTGATCTCAAGCGAAACTTCAAATTAAGAACTCGAGTGTGGCAATTGTCATATTGACTGTTGTTTGGCCGATTATGCATATTTGTACAACTGGTGCTTCCTGGGAAGTCAGCGTTTTTATTAAAAGAACATACTACATTTTAAAAAAGTATGCATCATGAGAAAGGCAATTTAGTACTGATTCCAAATATGGTCTTCATTATTTTTTGCATTTTCTTACCGTCATTAAAACGGAAAAATGACTGAGGTGCTAAGGTGGACTGTTTGGACGATATTGAAGTACAGTGACATCACAGATTATTTTTTCCCGCTAAACATGCTGTAACTGTTTCTTTTCAGATTAAATACAGATGTAGGTGTTGTAACTATATATATATTTACGTAGAACGTAGACATATGGCAATCAGACGATGTTTTGCAGCTAAAAAGAATATGTGACCTCACTGTGCTTCAATATGGTCAAAAAAAGTCCACCGTGGCACCGGGATCTTATATTCGTTTTAATCGCTGTAAAAGAATGCCAAAAATGATGAAGACCATGCATTTCTGCAGTAGCACGAAATTGGATTTCAGACGTTGTGTACTTCTAAAAATGTGGTCAGTTCTTTTAGCCTTGTGAGAGATACAAAAGTGTGCACTCCTCAACACCGGCTCTGTATAACATTCTCAAATAAAAACATAGTTTGTAAAGTCGCCTTAAGGTGTTGTGAGGGTAATAATCTGGTGGTTTATCATGTTAACTTTCCCAAACGCCATGGCCCTGATCGTCAGACCCGAGAAGTGCCTAGGGATGTGTCAATTACCGTCTATAATGTCGACCTCAACGCGCCTGACCCTGAAATGATGCCCCGAGGGGACCAGTATTGCCAAAGAGAGAAGACGGATGTAGCGCCATGGGAACCCAAAGCGCATTTCGTGGCGGACAGACTTGTCTGTACATGCGGTGTTATAGTTGGCTTTCATAAAATCCTGAGTGGACGTCTCAATACGGGCAACATCTACCTGGACAATTCCATATACGCGAAATTAATCAATTGTGGGCTGGGGCATGCATTATCGAGACAGACTGGAAGACTGAGATGCTAATTTTATTAATGAAACTGGACAACAGAAACTATGATTTGGACATTGTTAAGGCAATGGTTTTGATACTCTGATTACTATTGCTCCGGTTCGCTTGGTTCAAGTTCGAATTAAATGTACCTCAGATTTTCAAGGAAGACACGTTACTGAATGTGTCTGTTTTGAGATGTTCTAGTTAAGGTTATCCTGTAACCGGGTCGCACTGCATTCAGTGTTCAATTCAGTAAAGTTTCGTACTGTAGCAAAGCACATGTAGCCACTGGTATTGTGCAGGTGGAGAGCATGTGGAAATGTTACACACTTATGGGCATATCTGTGGTGAAAATGTCCCACCTGCAATCGTGAACTCCTCATCAATCACGACAGAGAGGATTATCCTCTTCCAAACAAACACTTAGGCCACCAGATAGGTCGTTCTATTCGTGTGGTACAGAACGCAGGAGAAAGCCATCAAACTCCTGACCTAATCGTTTCTTCGCGACGTTTATTGGAAACAAATGAAGTTTTGATTTCAGCATGCTGATGGACATATCCGTTCATCTTCACATCACCGCACGTCACAGAGTGATGTATTGGAGGCGTAGGACAAACATTACGGCTTTTGGCGATGAGTCCTAACGGTAAAGCTTGGTACTAAATTTACCTTTAATGGCAGGGGTGTTCAGGCACAACACTAGAGTCGAGCATTGTATCATTTTCTACTTAAACGGCAACAGAAGAAGCGCTGGCAGAGGAAGTAGTTTAGGCTTTAGTCAGATATCTTTTCTTTCCGTTGGATTCCAAGTTACTTTTTTATTATTTAAATGGACGACTTATTGTATTAGGACTGTATGTTTTTTTTCTGTGTTGCTCATGGTATTTTTGTTTTCTGAAGTCCACTTTAGCTGCTGAAGAAAAACACCGCACTTGAGCTGTAGCAGGATGCAAATGATCTTCCACCATGACATGGTCAGTTAGGTTGTGTTCCTGAACACGAAGAAAAACTAGGATCCAGGATACATCCGAAAGGTTAATCATTAAGTTTACTACTATTTCTCACAGTCAATATCAAACCTTAACCTAAGGAAAGTGGGACAAGGCTGGATTTCACCGATTACTTGAGGGCGTTTGTCAGTAGCCACTTAGTCGTCGTTACTCTGGTTTAGTTCTTGTACAACTCGCAGAATTTACCCAAACATTTGAACGTATTGAGCACATTAGCTAAGAATCAGCCTGCAAGGGACATTTTTTCATTCATTGGAACACGAGTGAAATCATTGGTGAGGGAGGAAAGGTAGCTTCAGTAATATCCCATTCTAGGCTGTCAGTATTATGTAGAGATAAGGCTGGCCCACAAGGGGCTCCCGCGGATGACGTCATCGTAGTCACATTGTACCGGAACTCAATTATCATGACACAATCCCCGGCTCAAACGACTCTACCTGACAGTTTACTAGCTATAATACGACTGTTTTTATTTGATGGAGACTGTCCTGTTCATATCTAGACGAGGTAGAACTGGCTTCCCGAAGAATCCGTTTTTCAAGGATACATATATCTTGGGAGATTTTCTGGTATACAGTGCCTCGTGGCTTTAAGATAGGGATTCCCACTGGATCAGTATTAGAAAAGCCGACATGGAAATAACGTGACTTACCATTAATACGGTTATCGATATCTCGCTACAAAGATTCCGCGTAAAAAATAGTTCGCATGTAAAGACCTATCAAACGTCGGATGTCTGACCGGAATAAATGTGACATCTGCTGCCATGGGTGATGTGTATTCAGCTGTTTGGACGACAGTGTATTACCCTTCAGTCTGTAGATTACTGTCAGAATAGTGTACGCTCACTGTCCAAGTGGTCTCTTGTATCTTGCCACAGACCAGTGACTAATGTTCGAATCCAGCTCCTATGCAATAGCAGATTTACTTCAGGACGTTTATGAAGTAGTCATCGACGTCTTCTGCTTTTTCTCCTAAGAAGACACCGCTTGCTGAGAAGTTGGTTTCTGCACCCGGTTATAGGCTTTATGTTTAATGTGAGGACGGTTTATTTGATTTTATTTATTTATTTATTTATTTGATTGGTGTTTTAAGCCGTACTCAAGAATATTTCACTTATACGACGGCGGCCAGCATTATGGTGGGAGGAAACCTGACAGAGCCCGGGGAAACCCACGACCATCCGCGACCAAGGAAAACGACGCCATTCCACCATCAAAACAAGACGTGCACAGTTCAGACAACGGGTGTCAGACTGCAAATACCAACATGTCAGCAAGACGAGAAAGCGTGGCATGAACTTCTGATGACATAAAGACGAGGTTGTCTCCCAAAATACACGGCATAGTTTCCAATTCATCTGTAAATGTACAGAGAAGGAGAAAGGCGCCTGCTTCAGGGTGGTGTACCTCTGTATCAACATATGTGTTAATGGTTCTCTCTCCCTAAAGAACGTTTCAGCCGTGGTTCCTGAATTATAGCTGAGAACTGGTGAATTATAGCTGATAACTGGTGTGAGACAGAGAAGTGCAATCCAAGTAATGGAAAAGTCTGTGCCCAAACCATGGGATTATGTCTCCCGACACATTTGTACGTGACAATTACAGCCACACTGTAGAACATAATCTTAATGTTATTGTTCGGTGATTGGAAATAAGGCTGAAAATAAGTGTAACGAAAATGAATATGAGTGTAACGAGCATACACTGGTATGACAGTTTGTTGGTAAAACTTTTAATACAACAAAATACAGGTATGGAAAGCAAAATCAGGGCATCGACGGCAGTATGATAGCTGGTGAATGGTGTCGAGTAACCTGTGAATTCCGGCCGCTTGTTGATTTACCCAAGTTACGGCTTATTCTGACTGTTCGTGTCAGTTATCAAATACTGGCAATCCATAGCATAAGGGCTTAAGCAGATTTAGTTAAAAATACACTGGGGTCAATAGCAATTTATAACACGCTACAGGTCTAGAATTAGTTGGTTAGTGTTCTTCATGCTACTAAAGGATCCAGGGCAAAAGGTTCCTGAACAGAGCAGCGACAGGTCAGATCGGGACGTAATACGAGGATCCGATTTCTGCGGAAACCTGATTTTGCCATCCAAACAACAAGCTTGCTCTCTATCAAACCATCAAAAGGGCAACATTAGATACACTTGCTTCACCATGGCCGCCAGTGTAATCTGGTAATACCTAAGGGTTTTAACACCAAGTTTGTTTTCCCGGGACACACTGGAAGAGCGAGTTATCTTTAATAACACATAGATCGATTAAAGGCAAGATGCTTTTCTGATTCAATACGGCAAGATATTGCGAGGCAATCAGAGGCTGTGAAACCGATCTTTGTACGGAGCTGAGATGACCGGAAGTGATGTGGTCGGAGCTCAGCCCTCAGACCCAGCACTGTAGGTCCCAGTCATATTATTCAAGACAAAGTTTTCTCCGAGGACGTTATCAGAGGTGAACAAATACCCTGTCAGGGTCTAGATATATTACTAGAGTCGCTCTCCGAATAGATTTCTCATAGAAATGTCAGTTGGACTTTAACATGACTTGACCCTATCGTGATCATTCGGAAAATTCAATTATCTTTCCGGCGTCGTGAAATTGGGTGATTTAACCCAACTGAGTCTGTTGGAAAACTTTTCTGGTTGGCGTATAAATATAGCAGTGTAAGGTGTAGTCCCGGTTCTCGAGTACTACAAGATAACCATGAAAACTGCGAAAAACTAAAAAAATTTCTGTACGCTAACAAAACCGATTAAGAAGTTTATCTCCTGACATATTTTCAACACTGTCCTGCTTAAGATTTGACTATTCCTTGAATTATGTCATTGCGCAAACCACAAGAATATTACAGCACATTGGCTGAGTGTGCTGATGCAAATTTTCCTTTAATATTTAGCGAGTCTTCAGCTAAACTTAAATCTAAAATTAAGTGGGACAGTGTCTTAACTGACAGTTGGCCAGCTGTCTGTTTCTGGCATATTGTCTGTTTCTAGTACGTTGTCACATGCCTCTGATCGTCAGACCAGACACTTGTGCAGGAATGTATCGATTACTGTCTGTGATGTCTCGTAATGGAAGGAACTCCATCAGCACCGAAGGATTAGTTCGTGGCGGAATTCCTTCGTCTCACACAATTGGCTGCTTAATCAGGTATGAACAGCCTTGTTAACAACGTTCTACCGACGTGACTGACTGACTGAAGGCTACAACCCGACTCCGAGACACTACTGAAAGTGTCCTCAGTGCACAGATAGTCTGCAAGTCAGATGCAATAGGCTTTCATCGTGCGATGAATGAATGAATGAATGATTATGGCTTAACGCCACATCGGCAATATCTCAGCCATATCGTGGCGAGAACAAGGTGGAACCACGAGACAGTTCAGGTTTTCGATGGTGACATGAGAACATTAAAAACAAACCAAAAACGTACGGACATGATTAAAATCAGGTAAGAAAACCAAAACAGCTAAAACTCGAAAACCAGCACATTAAGGAAGTTTTATCACGAGTATGTATGTAAATAAAATTTATATTTTATGATACAGGCCAATGGCCTTCAAATATTTTATGACAGCGTCGCCAGCGATGCTGTCAAACAAATCATATGTGGAGTTTACTGTGTAGAATCTTTGCCGCACATGGGCAAAGTCTACACAGTCAACCAGGATATGTTTGATGCCGTATTCAGCACCACATCCAACACACTCGGGAGCACTGCTCCCATCCAGGATAAAATTGTGTGTTAGACGAGAATGTCCAACACGGCATCTTGTTAAAACCACTTGGTCTCTACGAGACATACCAAGTGTATAAGAGTTATGGCCAATGACAGGGTGAATAGCGTGCAGTTTATTACACACCTGCACGTCCCATTCACCCTGCCAAAGGCGACGAATATACTTAAGAATGTTAGATTTAAGATCAGCGTATGGGATTTTAACTTTTGATACGGATTTTTTTAGGGCAGCCTTTGCCTCCCTGTCCACGACTGTGTTTCCATGGATACCAACATGGCTTGGTATCCAACAGAATATAATATCTTTGCCTCTTTTAATCAATTTTCTATGTAAGGCTAAAATTTCCATAATAAGCGGGTTTTTTAATTTATTATTCTGCATTGCCAAAAGGCAGGAGAGCGAGTCACTACATACCATAGCCCTCTGGGCACGCCCAGAGGAAACATATGATAAGGCCAGGAGTATAGCCCTGGCTTCTGCAGAAAAGATAGACGATGAAGACGGAAGACGAAGAGAAGAGACCCGCTGTTCTAAGACAGCCGCAGCCGCAACCCTGTCCTCATCCTTCGACCCATCAGTGTATATAAATTTATAATTTGGATAATTAGCCTTAATTTCAGCAAAAGCTTGTTGAATTATAAGAGGGTTTGTATTCGATTTATTATATTGACGTAGATCAAATATTAGTTTAGGTTGTGGAAGAAGCCAGGGAGGAGACTCCGGAAAAGATACCGGAGCTATCTCCTCTAGCTTGATGTTAGCTTCCACAACATGGTCCTGTATACGAAGACCGAACGGAGGGATCTTCTTAGGACATTTAGTATATTTGTCTACATATGATGGATTGAAAACACAGTCGTAGGCAGGGTTTGTTGGGTGAGCTTTAAGCTTTGTTGCATATTGAAGGCTGAGTTTAATACGTCGGTTATGTAAAGAAGGCTCATTGGCCTCCACGTATAAACTCTCTACTGGTGAGGTTCTAAAGGCACCAAGGCTGAGCCTCAGACCTTGGTGATGGACCGGATCCAACATTTTAAGATATGATTTCCTAGCGGAACCATAAATGATGGACCCATAGTCCAATTTAGACCTCACCAGAGAACGATATAAATTAAGTAAAACAGATCGGTCAGCACCCCAATCGGTGCTAGACACGACCTTAATTATATCGAGAGCCTTTATACATTTAGCTTTAAGCGTTTTATGTGAGGTATAAAAGATAATTTACTATCGAATATAACTCCTAAAAATTTATTTTCCCCAACAATCTTCACTGGTTCACCACAAAATTTAAGCTCAGGGTCTAGATGAAGTTTGCGTTTATTGCAGAAATGCATACCGACGGTTTTAGACGTAGAAAATCTAAAACCATTGGCAACTGCCCATTTCTCGATCTTATTGAGACAAAGCTGCAGTTGCCGCTCGATGTTATTCATATTTTTCGCCCGGTAGCATATCAGAAAATCATCTACATATAAACAACCCTCGGTTCCAGATGTTAATGTTTGGGCCAAGCTATTAATTTTTATGCTGAACAGTGTAGGTGAAAGGATACTGCCCTGGGGTACACCCATCTCTTGCTCATAAGAGTCCGAAAGAGTGGACCCCACCCGTACCTTAAACTGACGATTTGATAAAAATTTGGATATAAATATAGGTAATCGACCTTTAAGGCCCATATCCGCGAGGTCTTTTAAAATGCCATATTTCCATGTGGTGTCGTAGGCCTTTTCAAGGTCAAAAAATACTGACACCACATGTTCATTATTAATAAAACCATGGCGAATGAAACTTTCAAGTCGAACAAGGTGATCCACTGTGGATCTACCTTGACGAAAACCACATTGGATATTAGATAGTAACTTGTTGGTTTCGAGAAACCAAACAAGTCTATCATTTATCATCCGTTCCATAGTCTTACAGACGCAACTGGTAAGAGCTATGGGACGGTAGTTATTTGGATCAGTATGATCCTTACCCGGTTTGGGAACCGGGATAATACATGCCTCCCTCCATGAGGGTGGAAAATTACCAGTTATCCAAATATCGTTCAGTAAGTCCAAGAGAGTCTCAAGTGGTTCAGCTGATAAATGGTTCAGAAATTTATAATATACGTTATCAGGACCACATGCTGTATCATGTGCCTTTCTCAGTGCAGTTTTTAGTTCATCGATATTAAAAGGACGATTATAATCTTCTAAGTGTTTAGAAGAAAAGGGCAATTTCATTTTCTCCTTCTGGTTTTTGATATGTTGAAATTCTGAAGTATAATTCTCCGAAGAAGATTTTTTAGAAATGGATTCCGCTAATTTATTAGCTATATCGGATGGAGAAGTTAGTGTGTTATCTCCATCTTTCAAGTGCTGGACTTTTGCTTTGTTATTTTTACCCTTAAGTTTCTGAACCATATTCCAGACCTTACGCATAGGTGTTTTTGACGTAATGCCTGAAACAAAGTTCCGCCAACAAGATCGTCTCTTGGACTTAAGTAATCGACGAGCCTTAGCTGCAAGAATACGAACCTGGTTTAAATTTTTATCAGTAGGACAATGGTTGAACTTGCGCTCAGCCCTTTTACGGTCCTTTATGGCTTTACGACAGTCATTGTCGTACCAGGGTTTACTTTTGGATTTTGGACTGGTCGAGGTCTTAGGGATAGTTCTATCTACAGCTCGTAATATAAGCTGATTAAATTTAAATATTGGGTCATGTGCTGCATTGAGAGTCTGTGGCGTGATATCAGCCTCACAGAACATCTCAAATGCCATCCAATCTGCTTTATCGAACTTCCACCTAGCTACACGTTCTAAAGAATTAGAAGTGACATGCTCTAGGATAATAGGAAAATGGTCACTACCACAAAGATCCTCGTGCACTCTCCAAGAAAAATCCAGGAGAAGTGATGGATCTGTGATAGTGAGATCGATAGCAGAATAAATGCCGTTACCCGCATGCAAATGAGTATTAGAACCATCATTGAAATAACACAGTTCTTCCTTGGTTAAAAAATCTTCTACTACCTTGCCCTTATTATTTATATTGTTACTTCCCCATAAGGGGTTATGGGAATTAAAATCGCCCATTATTACGAAGGGTGTAGGTAATTGTTCTTTCAAATTATGTAACTGTAAAGCTGACAAAGAAGTGTTCGGAGGAATATAAACCGAACACAAAGTGACTGTCTTAGACAATGAGACACGAACGGCCACAGCCTGAAGCTCTGTATCCAGAGCAACAGGACTGTGGATAATATTGTTATTTATGAAGACAGAGGAGCCGCCTGCAGCTCGCTCTTCTTCGTGACAAAATGTACTATAAAGTGAATAATTTTTGAGGGTTATTTTATCTTTGTCAGATTTCTTCAGGTGAGTTTCCTGAAGACAAAGGGCAATGGGATTTAATGATTGGACCAGCTGTGTTATTTCAATCATATTAACCTTAAGACCTCGACAATTCCACTGTATAATTTTGTCGTATGTAGACATTACGGAGGGAGGCGTATAGGAGATTTCTCTTTATGTTTGGATCTAGGGCGACCCTTCCTTGGAGATCGGCTGGAAGATCTCCCTGGTGCGGGTGATGTATCCATCACATCCGCATCTGATGTTGAAGGGACAACGTCCTCCAACGATCCAAACCTGTTAAATGTTTGGACAGGATCTCGAGTGGCCTTAGAAAGATGTTCTCTGGGGCCACTCGGTTTACTGGCTTTACTCTTACTACTTGGAGTTGTACTTTTGGATTTGTTTTCTTCATTATGATTTTTAGAGGGCTGAGGTTCAGGTTTATCAGTTTGTTTTACATTGTTTACTGGTTTTGTTTCTTGTACTGAGATGGTCTGAGTTGAACAAGAGTTCCGGGCAGGTTGAGCTGAAGGTTCCACAGTGATCGAACTAGGTTTGTCGTTTCCAATGGGCCAAGTCAAAGAAGTTTGAGTTGCAACAGATGTTGCAGCTCGCTTGACCACATTGGCAAACGAAGTCTGCGGTGGCGTACTCGAAAGTGAGGCCAATTTGCGGGCCTCCTGATAGGAAATGTTGTTTTTAGTTTTTAAGTTGATTATTTGTTTTTCTTTAATGAAAAGAGGACAGTCCTTAGAGGAGGCCATGTGATCTCGGCCGCAATTGCAGCACTTGATTGTGCTGCTGCAGTCAAAACCATCATGACCTTCACTGCCGCATCTGAAACAAACCAGTTTATTTTTACACTGGCCTTTGCCATGACCAAACTTTTGGCAAGTAAAACAGCGTGTCGGGTTAGGTATGTATAAATCCACATTAACCCTATACGGGCCAATGTAGATATATGATGGTAGAGAGGTACTATTAAAGGTTATCAGATAGGTGTTTAATTTGAGGATGTTGCCAGCTCTTTTTGTTGTGAAACGTTTCACTCTGACAACACCCTGTGGCTTTAATTCTGTACATATTTCCTCTTCAGTTAGGTCGAAAATATCCCCATCCCTGTCACGTATTATTCCCTGACAGCTGTTCAGGGTATTGTGAGGGGATGTAAAAACGGATATATCAGAAATTTTATTCAGCGATAGTAAGTTTTTAGATTGCTGTTTCCGGAAACATTCTATCAGAATGTCTCCGGATCGCAGCTTTTTCACATTTTTTAAAGTGCCTGCTGCACCCTCCAAGGCCCTCTTCAAAAGAAAGGGATGTATTTTCGAGGCCGGCTTTTGTTCACTCTTTGTTGAGAGAACAATAAAAGCCGGCCAACTTTCCTGTCCAATGTCTAGAGGGTCTGATAGAACCTCCAGCTTCCTCTTTTTATCAGCACCTGAATTCGGCTGAGACGACGATCGAATGTTTGAAACATTTTTTGAAAGGTTTAGGGTATTCATAATAAATAATTAGGAATTCACCCCACGTGTTCCCCACCCACCACGGAGTGCCAACAAGGGCGATGCCTCAACCTGGGGATACCCGGCAGGAAAGACACCAAGGATTCCACATGGGGTATACTCAAATAGATGGCCTTAATATGCACACCCCATTCCCCACCCGAGCTCCTCCATCACCCACCCTATGAAGGAGGTTGCACATTAGACACGGACTACTTGAGTGACCCTACAGCCACCGCCTCAAACGCAATCCCACGAACGAAATTTGAGAAAAAATCATTTGTTCTCTAAAGAGTGTTTATAGAGAGAAGTTTTGGGACCACGCAGAGGCAAGGCGTGACCAGCCGATTGATCGGATCGGGCCATCCGACCGCCCGTCTTTGGAGAAGTAAGGGCCGAAGTGGAGTGTTGGGCGTGAGGATCTCGCAAGATAAACCCGCCCTCAGCCACCAGGATCCCGTCCTCCCCCATCACGGGTCGCAACCCACGGCAAACAGGTTGCCCCTTTTAGTCGCCTTGTACGACCACCCCGGGGAGGCTGTGGAACTATTCTATTCACCGGAACCACACGGGAGAGCCCTAGGTTAGTCGCCTCGTACGACAAGCTTGCCTAGAGAACTGGGGCCCTATTCTTTTCACTCCCGGGAACCCCACGGGGGCATCGTGCGATGAGGAAACCTCTCAACACTGATGAGATCCACCTGTACACTTCTAAATACATGGAAAGTTATCATATATATAGGCTGGGTTATGCATTTTCGAGACAGATTGAGTTTGTGATGCTAATTTTCATTATAAAACTGGGCAGCGTCTCTGGCGATGCTGTCACAAAGTTTTTGAAGGCCGTTGCCCTATACCATGGGATATAATATATATAAAGGACATGCAGTGTATATCACATACGTGTTTATGATATGTAACGTTCATTGCTTCAGATGATAATATAAAAATAGTGATTTTCGACTTTTAAGTGACGTTTAGTTTTTTTTTAACTGTTTTTTAAAAATGTTCGTCTGTTTTATTTTGATTTTTGAGTGTTCATCACATCACGTCGAAAATTTAACTGCTTCTCTCTACGATATGGCTGAGATATTGCCGAGGTGGCGTTAATCCATAATCATTCATTCATTCATTCATTCATTTCTTTATAAAACTGGCCTTCCGGAATATGACTTTGGATATTGTTTTATTTTGAACGGCCTGGCCCCTGTTCCACAAAGCAGTGGTAGACAAAATGGCCTGGACTTTTTACTGTAAGACTACACCATTTGTTTTTGCAGTGTAAGTTGATTGTAACTGCCATGCCAACCTATGTTAAAGAGATGTAGTTACAATCAACTTACACTGAAAAAAATGATGTAGTTTTACAGTAAAAATTGGCAATTTTGTAACCAGTAGTTTTTGCTGTGTGTTTACACGTTCCTGTAGATATAAAGTTAAGTGTATATTTATCACACATTCACCAGTTTGGTAACAGTCCTTATTGGACTTATGGGCAATGCATTTGTAAATTTATAGGTATGATGAGCATTTGTATAATATCTTATATTCATGCAGGAATAGAATGTAAGCTAACATCAAAAATGCAGCTTTATTTTTACACATGAATTGAATGATCTGGTTTACATCACTTTGTGCTGTAAAATTACATTCTTCTTTGTGGAAGAGGTCACAAGATTGTGATTTCTACACTTCGCTTACTATTGCTCTGGCCTCAGAATCACGAATCTGTCTCAGACTTAAGTGGAACTTAGAATTAAGTCCAGCTTAGGTTTAACTTGAGATTTTTTCCTGATCTTAGATTTACACTTAAAGGCTAATTTTCATTTTTATCGTGGAGATTGGGGAAAGCTCTCAGTAATGGAATAAAAATCCTTAAGCTGTGTCACAACATTTAGCCAAGTAAAATGTTTTGAAGTTAATTATAAGTTTTACCTTAGTATAAGACATCTCCGTGACCGTTTGAAACGGCATGTTTGCTAAGTTTGATTTTAAGTACATGTTGTACGTTTCGACCCATGACGTGTGATAGCGAAGGAGAACATTCAGTGTCTGTCTATCTACCTCAGATTTGAGGTCAAGCAATCACACAACATGGATTTCCAGGAACAACATTTTACTGAATGCATCTTCTAAGAGATTTCATGTCCTAGTTATGGTTAACAGCCTTCAGTGTTCAATTCTGTCAAACGCTCTACTGTAGCAAGGCGCAGTTGACACTAGAACTGTTACACACCTATTGACGTGTGCATGTCGGGACAACGTTCCTCGTACAAACGTGAACTCCCCCATCAAACATGACAGAGGGTATTATCCTTCCCCAAACAAATAATTAGTCCGCCAGATAGATCGCTCTATTTATCACACAGAACGCGCTAGAGAGCATCAAAATCCTGTCATAATCCCTGCTACGCAACTTTTACGAGAAACAAATGACGTTTTCATTATTGTGCTTCAGGATATATCCCTTCCTCTTCCGCTCAACCCTCCACACCAAGGTTTTAGGGAGTGATGTATTACAGGCTTGGAACATTCTCCATTACAGCTTCTCTTTGCACATCTGTGATGGCAGAACGGTGACGTTCGACAATCATTTTGCTATCATTTTTTAATGTCGAGGTTGCTCGCGCACAATGATCATTCCGTTTTCGACCACTCGTAACTTTGTACATAAAAGTTGAAGTAGCCTATCCGGCATGTTTTGATTCCGTTAGCTTCAAACTTAACGACGGCCCAGTTTGAACAAGAACACTCTCATCAAAGATATGAGATAAGTATTTCTTAGTTAAACTGGGCGTTGTCCTTTTTCTGTGTTGGTTTGGGTACTGTTTTCTGAAGACCATATGTTTTATAATGTAAAGTGGACGTAAGCCGTGACGTAGTGGGATACAGATTATCGGGAGTCTAGCCCATTTAACCATTTGAACAGTTAAAATAAAGCCTTCACCGAGGCAAGTTGAGAAGAGGCCGAAAGCGGCGGTTACGTGTCAACATCATACAGCCGACGCTGCTCTTGTTTTATTATCCGTCATGTTGCCTTCTGCAACACATTGATTTCAAGTTTAAACTAATTTTTGAGCATATCAGTTTACAATCAAGCAGACAAAATTCTTAAGACATCTTAATTCGCGTTCACTGGAACACGAGGAAGCTCACTGACCGGAAAGTGAGCTGCAGAAATATCCCATTCTTGGCTATCAGTATAATATCTGATAGGATCGGCCCGCACGGGGACTGCACTGATGAATTACATCTTAGCCAGGGGAAGCCACCACCACGACGTCATCGTAACCACATTGTACCGGAACTCAATTATCATAGCACAATCCCTGGCTCAGGCGCCTCTACCTGACAGACTGTGGGCTTTAATACGACACCAATCCCGTTCACCTTTGAACGAGCCAGAAGAGAGTTCAAGAGAAATTGGCATCTGCACGAGTTCGTTTTTCAAGCATGCAGATATCCTGGGAGATTTTCAACGGTAGATTGTCTCGTGCTTTTAAGAGAACCCGAAGCAATGCTAGAAAAGCCGCCATGGAAATAACATGACTTTTCGTTAATGCGCAGTATCTCCATATCTCGCTGCCAATACTCGCCATAAAACATTTTCGCATCTAAAAACTAATCACTTCGGATTTCCAACTGGAGTCGCTTGACAATAGCAGTCACGGGTTTGAAGAAGCCCCATTTTGTCTGAGACACAAGGTATGGCGCGGTAGTACTCTGTCCAGGCGGTCTATTTCACATCGCGCGGATCAATAATGTCTAGTGTTCAACTGCAGCTTTTATTAGTTCATAAGCCGATGTCTTCCCCAGTTAAACATTGGGTGTGGCTTTACTGGACCACTTTCTCTGGACTTACGTGACTGAAGCGAGCTAGCTCAGCACAAAATGTTTACAAAAAAACCCTTACCAAGGCTAACGCCGCAAGGCAAAACATCAATTCACAGTGGACTAAAATAAAAGCAAAAGTGCTGGAAACGGCAAAAACGGGCTCTCTCGTATATCGCCTAGAGAGGACCGTATACTCCTCCCATCCAAGGGACTTAACTTTTGCCCCAACTCTGGTACTCGCAATCTTTTGTCTGATTTCTGAGCATCTATAAATCGCAAAAGTAATGCTATTGAAATGAAGCGCAAACGTACACCCTTTATACACTCATGCAAATCTAACAAGCCGCTAGCCAACTGACTGTGAAGAACTATCTCTATGTTGCCAAACTTATACCTAATGTATGCCACTAACCCTCATTCACGAACAAGCTTTCCAGAAAAGTAAGCAATTTATAAACTGCGCACGACAGACTGTGAAGTAATCATCACCAAAGCCGATTAAACCAATTGCCACTGCAATACAGAATATCTCTGATTACACCAAGGTTCAAACAGACCCCTCTATGATCTCTTTCGCTACTACCGTGAAATCGGGACCATAAACCTCAGTATCACCAAGGCACGGAAACATCAGATCGTATGTTGATCATACAAGTGTATCAATTTCTACATGAAATCTTCGTTGACTCCTGATGAGGGTAGACGAGGTATATCTGCCGAACATACCCGAAACACTGTACACTTAGATTGAAGCAATCTCCACTCCTCTAAAGTATATACATTTAGATGTGTAGGAGGTAAATATGGATAGTGTTGTGTCTAAACATTGGGTGTTGCTTTCTGGACCTGTTTCCCTGAATTAACTTCCAGGCACTACCCGGACAGCCAGAGACCGTCTGAGAAACTCCACACCCGGGGTGCCCATTAGTCTTACGTCGGTATTTGCCCAAACCCTCAATTAGAACCGAGGCAAAGACAAAATGATTCCGGTCACTTGGTGCTTACCAACTGGTCGCGTTTTTCTGTGTATTTTTGGCCTATGTGCCAGGGATTTATTTGCAGCAAACTTCCCTCTCTATAGGTAATGTTGGTTGGAGCGCAGTTCAGATACATGCAGCATGTTTCGACCTTTGCAGTGCCCTGGCGAATAACCTATTGTGATCAGTCAGAATGTTTATCTATCTACCTCAGACAAGAACATTTTACTGAATACATCTGCTGGGAGATTTCATAACATGTCCCAGTTATGGTTAACCTGTAACTTGGCCGAATTGCCTTCACTGTTCAATTCAGAGAAGTGGCCTACTGTAGCCAAGCAAAAGAGGTGTGTTGAAATAGTGAAGGGTATGGAACTATTACACAATGATTGACGCGTGTCTTTCGTAACAATGTTGTTCTTACAAACGAGAACTCCCTATCAATCATGACAGAGTTATCCTCCCCCAAACAAACACTTAAGCCGCCAGATAGATCGCTCTATTTGTCACACACAACGCGTGAGAAAGCCATCAAAATCCTCACATAATCGCTTTTCCGGAACGTTTATTGGAAACAAATGATGTTTTGATTTTGGCATGCTGATGGACATATCCCTTCGTTATTTCGCTCCGCGTCCGTCACTGAGGCAGCAGAGGATGATGTATTAGACGCGGGGAACAATCTCCATTAGAATTTCTCTTTGAGCATCTGTGCTGGCAGAACGGTGTTGTTCGACAATCATTTTACCTTTAATGATGTGGATTTTCGCTGAAAACGAGCGTTCGGCATTCGATCAGTCTTACCATTTATACGGAAGAAGTACATGTACCTTATCCGATGTGTTGTTATCGTTTGGTTCCCATTTAACGCTGGTCCAATTTAACCACGAAAAGTCCCATCAAATACATGATTTAGAATGAGGACTTAGAGAACGGCCACGGTTGCCTGGTGGTTAGAGTGTGTGCCTCGAGGTCGAGAGATCCCGGGCCATACCAAAGACCTTTAAAATGGCATTTGTTGCTGCCTGGCTTGGTGCTCGACGCTGAGATGTTAAACCAAGGAAAAAGGACTGGTCGACCTGGTGTAAGTATAATGTGACAGAGTAGGGTGCCATGTCTTGTGTCTTTGGCATGATGCTCCAGTGGCGGCAGCACTGCCACAAGGAGGCTCAGCATATCTACATACTAAGGCCTCCTCGTCGTCTTATGACTGAAATTGTTCAGTACGACGTAAAACCCAAGCATACATGCATACACATACACACGAGTACTTAGTTAATATCGGTGCTGTGTCTTTTCTGTATTGCTTTGGGTATTGTTTTGTGAAGACCACACGTTTGGTAAAGTAAGCTGCACGTGACACGTTACATGTATTTCACTATTCAAGCAGCTAACATAAATCGTTAACTGAGGCAAATTCAGAAAAGCCCATTTGCACAGTCGTCGCTTTTCCAGACTTATTCCACATGCTGTGGCTATTAGCAAAATCCTTTGTGTTTTGGGCATATTTATTTAGAATCAATCAGGCAGTATTCGTGACTGACTATTTGAAGATGTTTTCTTATTCATGAGAACACGGATGAACTCACTTGGGTGGAAAGAAAGCAAGCTTCAACAGTATCCCATAGTAGGCCGTCATTATGCTATACAGATAGGATCGGTCATTACGGGACTTGCCCTGACGACCGTCTTATATTTGGTTATGGGGAGCCACCAGTATGCCGTCTTCGAAGTAACGATGTACCAGTACTCAATTATCATGATATTCCCGCCTCAGGCCTCTCTGGCTCTCTGTCTCCTGGTTGTAATACGACTGTTTCTATTGGATGACAACAATCCTGTTCACCTTAGACGAGACAGAAGAGAATGGCACAGTGACTGGCTTCTCCAAGAGTTCGTTTTCCAAAATACAGATATCTCCAGTGTTCGAATCCAGCTCCTATCAACCGACAGTTTTACTTCAGGCCGCTAATAAATTACTTACCGAGGTTTACTGCTTTTCTTTCGTCGGTTCACAACTTTCCTGAATAATGCTTTTAACTGAAAGGCATAAAAGCACCAGCTGCAACAATAAGAATCTAAACAAGAAATTTCTACAATACTGCTGCTTTAAACATCCAATGGATAGGATGTCTCTACTTGTTTGCAAAACTAAGGCTGGTGCGATGAAATCAAGAGAATGGCTACAAAAGCCACATCAGGGATTCGCACCATATGAAAGTGATACAGATTTCTTTGAACTTGTGTACTACTTAGCTTGTTTCTGCTTTCTTAGGTCGACCTCTCTCTCCACTGATTCAAACTGACCATTCACAGATGCATTGTCGGTGATACAGCTGTTAAACTCTCTCTTACTGATGAAACTTCCCTACCAGTAAGCTTACCTGTAAGATGAAGTTTGGTTGTAATTATACGTAGTCATAGTCAGGAACGGAGGGATCATGTGAGATCGCGCGTGCTTGCCGAGCATCAGTCTTTAAAGTTGCTACTGGAGATCTTATCCAGTATAGGGGGTAAGTACACACCTGACAGCAGGTAGTGTATTGTAGACAAAAACTTGCTTGTTGGATGTTTAGGGAGGGAACATGATTCCTCCGTGCCTGACCATGACTAAATAAAGTTTACAAACAAACTTCATCTTACAGGTAAGCCTCGTTACGTCACTACGGGACCATGTGAGATTTTAAAGCAACATGGACGGTAGCATTAATAAACTGACAACACAACAACCTGAACAAGGTTATCTCCCGTTACTGTACCAAAGCACATTTAACACTAGCATGTGGTCACACACTTAACTTTATAAAAGAGTTAACTAAACAGAAAATTGGTCATGTTTTTATCCATCCGTAAACAAATACATGTATAGGCTCTGTGATGCTTTTAGTCCAGTATACACAATCCAGAATTAGCAGCGTCAGGAACATATCTATGATAAAATTGTTTAAATGTGAAGATATTTAGGTACACCTTTGACTCTAGCATGAGATGTGACAGCACTTCTTGTCCTATGAGCACAAAACACTGATATGTATATACCCGCACATTTAGGAACCGTTTTAATCCATCTACTCATGGTATCTCTGCTGACTGCATTATGTGGTTTCTGAAAACTGATTAGAAGTCGACTGCTCTCACCTCTTGACCCCTCAGTTCCAGTAATATACTTTTTCAGGTGTCCCACCACACACAAACGATTATCAGCATCATAAGCACATAATTCTATGGGTTTCAAATGCCGCCCATCCTTAGTCTGTTTTAATTGCTTCTTAATATGAAGAGTACATGTGTTGTCTGTTAATATCATGTATATCAAGTCTAGGTTATGTAAAGTTTAGCACCGCTGAGCTGTCAGAAGGGCCAGTAACATGGTGAGTTTAAGAGTCAGGTCTTCAAGAGAAAAGTTTTCTGACTTGCAAATAGTCAAGCATAATTCTCACCTCCCAAGTTTGTGTGTATATGAGAAATGACGGTATGTCAGTAAAAATACCTTTTAATACACGTGACACAACTGGTTGAGAACCCAAACTTGCTTGTTTCTCTGGCAGGATCAACACAGCAGAGAGTGTTGATCGTGCAGTGTTCACAGCACTGTACCCTAAGTTTGAATCAGCAATTTCTCCCCAAATATTAATAGCTAATTCTACAGGTGAAGAAATGGGATCAGCCCTCTTCGATCTCTTACGAGTTGAATCGTACTCTTTGTGTGTTGCGTCTCGCAATGAGAGTAAGATGTACCGGGCAGCTGTTTGTGAAATATTTCGACGTTCAAGGGATTGCCTGAGAAGCGACATGCCAACAGAGTTAACTTCCTGTGCAGAGGATGAACTGCTTGTGGTTCGCTGGGAAGTGACAGTGTCCGTTTGCTCATTGGTAAAACAACTGAATACCCGGTCAGCATCCCATCAACTTCGGATACCATGCCTGCGTCAGCCAGTTGGGTAAAATTATAGTCCCTTTTGCCCCCTCCTCTTCCACCTTCTGGAGTACTTGAGGAATTGTGCTGAAAGCTGGAAATGCATAAAATTCAAATGAGTTCCAGCTTACAGAGAATGCATTAACTGACAGTTTATTCTTGAGTCAAATAAGTCAGTGCCGGGGCTTACACCCAATTTGGACATCACTTGTTTAAAAGTATCTACTCTAAGCATCCGTACAGTTTCCCTTCTTGCATGCCCAGATTCAAAATCAGTACCTCCATTTAATATCCCAGGTACATGTGCAGCACTCATGGAAAAATTTCCATGTGGGCATCAAAATCCCCTTTACTGTTCTTCAAGGCTTCAGCCTTATCATATTCCAGCTGACGATAGTATAAAAGGGCCATACATAACACCAGGAAAACTCGATGTCATTAGTCCCAATGCTCTAGCCACTTCTCTTATTGATGGTAACTGTTTTTTAATCAAAGCTGATAGAAAGTTTTGGGTGTGCTCTGCTTTTTCAGCTGTTAAACGTATTGTCATTTTCACAGAGTCTAATACAAAACCTAAATAGATTTGTTGCTGTGAAGGCATTACAGCTGATTTTACAGTGAATATGTACAGTGTCCCGCACATTACAAAAGCAGTCATCAAAAGTGTCTCCTTGCAAATATGAATCATCAGTCTATGCAGAAGACAGATGTCCTTTCTTACGAAGGGTAGCAAGGACCGGTTTCACCAGTTTTGTGAATTTTCTTGGACAGGATGCCAGTCCATCAGGAAAGCATGTGTAATTGTAAAGATTACCTCGCCACTGAAATTTTAGATACTTCTGAGAACCAGGACCAACAGGAACAGAGTAACAGGCATCTTTTAGGTCCACAGAAGCCATGTAGCAAGTTTTGTTTCATACGTTGGATTGCAGAATAAAGGCTGTCCATTTTGAAATGGTGATAACTCTACATGTTTATTCAGGCTTTTCAAGTTCAATATCATTCATGAGGTGCCATCCTTTTAGGCCGCAGAAATTCAGAAGATATGTAGTCTCCAGTTTCATGAGAAGAACGTTTAATAACACCTTTTTTGATAAGGCTGTGTATTTCGTCATCAGTAACCTGTTGCTCAGTTACTGACATTTATATTTCATTGGGCGCTATGGATTCTTCTGGCTAGGAGAAAAAATCTCTATCCGAACCTTTCACAGTGTCTAAAATTTCAGTATCAGAGGTAATTTTCTCCCACTCATGAACAAATTGTTCATGAATTGTTCATTGTTGTAACATCTCAGCATGGAAACTCTCCACTTTGACTTCAAAATATTGTTTCAATTCTAAGATGTAATTCTGGGACTCAGTACTCACATGAGGTTCAAATGCGTTATAACCATGTCCGGGAGCCTTTACTTTTTCTCGGCATACTTCCTGAACGACTTCTTTCTGTTGAAGTACTGGGACTGCGAGTGTTGTTGCCTTTTCCGAAATGGCTTGTTGTTGTTCCGGCCCCGGCCCCCAAAAAATGACCTGGCCGTCACGTTCAGTCTTAGTTCTCGAATACACCCGAATACTCTGATTCAATATCATCACGAATGTCACATTCTCCACCATCCATTGCATCATTATTGTCATTAAATACACCACTAACATCATCAGAGTCACTGTCACTAACGGGGCGATCAGCTCATTGGTGTTCAGCCTGGCGGTTCGGTGAGTGATCGCCCATGGATTTTCGTTTCCGTGAATCTCTGTCTCCGTTAGAGGGTGCGGCCTGTGGTTCAGGGTTACGCCCCGCAGCAAGTGTCTGCCATTTGTGACATTGATTCCTCTATTCCTTTCATGCTATTATGCATATGTTGCATCATAGTAATCATCGCCGCCGACGAGGCGCGGTGACTATTTGATCTTACCTGGGTCAGGTTAGATTTGACGAAGACACTCGTGATCCGAGTCTAATATTTTCTCATCCTCGGAAACAGACTGGCGGCCATTGTCGCTGCACATGTCGACGTCGGTCTGACGATTCGTCTGTGCCATAATTTCAGAGATTTCTGTGACAAACGACCTAATTGCTGTATGGGCCTATATTGATAGTAGGGTCTGCTACCAAATGCAAAAACCATACGAGAAGGGTCTTCTCGCTGACAACAGTTCAGAGCGGCTGTAGGCTACAGCCGCCGATGCTGAGGTTATTTGGTGCTCTGATGCTAGGCTAGCACGCGCGATCTCACATGGTTCTGTAGTGACGTAACCACGATGTAGTAGAATAAGACGTTAAACACCAATACAAGGTGAAAAGGGGGATCTCCCAAGGAAATTAAAGCCGGGCTCGATGACATTGGTCAGCTGTTATTCCGGTATTCAGCAAATTCAATTTTTACAATTGTCACAATACAGTCGGTGGTTAGTGAGAAAATGTACAGTTTGTGAGAATTCTTTAGCGGTAGAAATTACCGGGCCTGCAGGATTACTTCCATGGAACAGTAAATACCAATTTGGGCAGCCAGTCCCGAGGGAGAGAATCGATGTTCATTTCCCGCCAGTACCAGGAGAGCCAGAGACTGCTGGGGAAACTCCACACGCAGTGTTCCTAATAGTCTTACGTCGGTATGTGTGCACACCAATTAGAACAGAGGTCAAGTTAAAATGACTCCGGTTGCTTGTTGTTTCACAACTGGTCACCATTTTCTGCCTTTATCGCGCCTGGGTGTTAGGTTTCGGCCATCTTGGACATATTTACAGGAATATAGTCTCTCTGTACGCCACATAGATTCTGCGGAAACATACATCTCTCTAGTTTACCCAGGAAGTCCCAAACGCGATTTATACCGATATGTAATCTTTTGCATCTCGTTAACTGCAGAGATTTCTGCAGAAGATGCTCATAGGGTTGTTAGCATTCAGGATGACAGGTATCACCACCTTTGGTTATTGTCTCTGGAGATGAGTCTATTCTTATTAATTCTTTGTCTTTGCAATTAAGTGAATTTTTGAAGACAAAGGTAGCCACATCATCAAAATATGTCTATGAAGAAGACAAAGGTCAGGTTTGTGACTTGAAAACGTCTAAAGCCGCACTGGTTATGAAAATATAATTATCTTGTTGTCTATAATTCGCATAGAGCTTAATGATAAGAAATTTAGCACATTAGAGCTACAGTCAATTTATTTTAAGGAGAAAACTAATTTAGAATTGGAAGCGCGCCACCCATTCCAAACAGCATTCACTTTTAACTGGCTTTGAAAGATATGGCCTGTGCCCATAACAGGATTTCAAGAATTGTTCGTGACAAAATGGCGACTTCACGAAGCGTCCTCAGCAGCGAAAAACGCACCAGAGTTTTTTTTCTGGGTGGCAATTCTGTATACAACCTCGGAGTTCCCCAGGATTCAGGTTTCGCCTTTACTTTCCAGAAAGACATAAAGAATGTGCTACGTTTTAAAAGAGAAGCTTTTCGGAGAAGTCCATTTTGTGCACAAATGAAGACTGACGCGGTTACAGATTTGATGTTTACTGCAGTTTACGCAAGGTGGACAATGAAACCCAGATCTAAATAATCAAAACGAGATTGGAGACGACACTGTGGTGAATGCTGTCTGATCAGGCATGATCAGAGCTTTATTTCCTCTTTTTCTGTCCTGACTGTAGCAGTGGGCATGTTATTGTGGAGTGCCTGAGCTTTAACAGAACATAGTGATAACTAAACCAGGCGCTCTATACCCGTGTGTCCAGGAACAGTGTGCTAATGTGCTAAACTTCTTATTGTTAGAATGGTCACCTTGTGAACGCTACCCCGAAATGTATAGCTTGCGTGAATACTAGCTTATACACACTTTTTATGCAGCAGGTATTAAACACTTGGACAGCATATAACATAGGCCTTATCACCATTCAGGGAAAATTCTACTGATTTCATTGGTTGAAATGGCCAAATTATGAGGTTGAATTGATTTTGGCGGTATATTAGTTTCAATGTACTCCCGGAGTCAAGGTCTCACGCGCGGTTATATACTCAGAGTCAAGACCTCACCCGCGATTTTATCCCCGAAGTCAAGGTGAATCGCCCCGACGCAATTTGTAAACAAAAAGTGAGACATTTTTGAGCAGGCAAAAACATTTTTTGTCGATTTCTTTGATCACGTCAAACGTCGGGAAAAAAGCTTTTCAAGTCTCAAACTAATAAAAAGATTCAGGCAAACACAGCAAGTGTTAATCCGCAAAGTAGGAAAGAATCAAATGAGCATGCTGCAGAAACTGTTCGTTCCTACCGAACTGAGAAGTCGGTGCAGTCAGTCCTAGAACATTTATCTTACCTGGGGGTCCGAAAACAAGGTTGAACACAGAGTACATCGTTTTAATGGTTTGTTTATACACAGTTAACTCATCATCTGAAAGCTCATAAGCTGGGACACAGATGTCGGCGGAGATAACCAGTTTCACCTCTGGCTTGTTTATAGGTGTACATTGCATATGCTAGTGAACGTACTGAGGTTTCTCCCGCCGTATCATCCACGCACATCATCATTCAAATCTACAAGTTCTCTCTTTAAGACGAAATCACCAGAATCACGTCCATAACGATATGCTGTCATCCCAACTTCTTCGTGACTTTAACTTGACGGCCGCTAGCCCTGACCTTGACCTCTTCGACGTAAATCAGCTCCTCTGCAGCTCCGTGCACGACAACCATCATGACAACTCTGACGTTTGATAACAGTACAATACTCTCAGTGAACACAAACATTATTCGAAAACAAGACCTTTTACAATCTTCTTTCATCGTCGGAAGGCACTGAACTCACCGACAAGAACAGTAAAAATGCAAAGATTTTTACGAAGGGAGATAACTCTGCGACGTCCGTTATATGGCCCGGCCTAGAAAGCGTTTTGGGAGTTTACGTCTGAAAAATGCTCTTTATGGTGATATGACCATCATTATGTGGCCATCTTCCGGGGATATATGGGTAGATATTTGACTGACGTTGTTTGACCTCGGCCAAACATCTATCAGTATATCCCCGGTCGTCACATAACTAACAATATACACGTTTTAGACACTTATGTTTAATGCTTAAATACATCTGTTTATTTATTAAACACACTTGTTTTGCAGTTTAATCAGACATTGAGTGCGTTGGGCGTTGGTAATTTTACAGTGTGAGGAAAGCAAAGGCAGTACATTTTCTCAAACAGACGTGTATGCTTCAGACGCCAAATGTCAGATTCCGCCGATGCCAATTTGTCACCAAGCCAGACAAGGAAGGCTTGAGCTTCTAATGACATAAAGGTAAGGCTGTCACCCAAAATACGGGTTTTGATTTACAACCAATCTATAAACACAAGGAAGAGCAGAGATTTGTATCGTCAGGATTAGGTAACACTCTAGAGACATGAGTTAATGTCTCTCCCTGGGGATTGTCTCCATGAGAAAGGTGTCAGATTTTGTTCCTGAATTATGATTGAGGCAGACGTTTGTGACCACAAACAGGTATCTCTAAACCGGCAGTGCAATACAAGTACGGAAATACTGAGCGAGTTCATGACATTCTTTCTGGCTGTACTCCACATGAGATAATTAGAAGGTGATGCTGTATTGCACGGCCTGTTTGAAATGCATCATGTTGTTGTTACTGCTGGATTATCTCAATTTAGAAAATGATGTAAAACCTGCATCGGCAAACTGGCACAACAGTGTTTTGAGAAACGTTTAATATTAGGCACTCGTATGGCCTGAAGAGTAGAACAGCAACAGCCGTGGAATGGTTGGCAAATGTCACATGTAACTGATGAAATCTCGCCTCTTGCTTTACTTTTATTGTTCATGCTCAAATAGTATCAAATCACTGGATCGCGGGCCCTTGGGTTTAATAGAAATAGGCAAATAATCCAGTGTTATTAAGAGCTTTTTCTCAGACGCCACGTCTCAAATTCATGACTGTTCTGTCACAAAAGGGTCGAGAACAATGATAATAGGGATAAGACAGATCGAAACATAACACGACAAACCCATTTCTGTGGGAAACTAATTTTTCTTGCTATTAAACCATCAGAAGTGCAACACCAGATACACATGCTTCACAATGGCCTCCATTGTGATCCGTCCATGCCTAAGGGTTCCAACACCAAATCTGTTTTCCCGGGACACACGGGAACAGCGAGCCGAACAGCAACGGCATCTTTATTATCTCATAGCTCGATTGATGATAAGACACTTTTCTGATTCAATATGGCAAGATATCGCGAGGCAACCAGAGGTTGTGGAACGGATCTATTATGCGGCGTCCAGATGACCGGAAGTGATAAGGTGGGAGCTCTGGCCGCGGATCCAACATTGCAGGACCCAGTCGTGTTATTCAAGACAGGCATTTCTCAGGAGACGTTATCACAGCTGGCCAAATCCCTTGTCAGCGTCACAGGAGACCGGACGATATATTACAACAGCCTCTCTCCGAATAGATATCTCATAAAGCTGTCAAATGGCCTCTAACGTGACTTGATCCTATCGTGATCAATCCCAAATTTCAATTATCATTTGGGCGACGTGAAGTCGGACAAAGACCAGCGATTTAAATCAAACTGAGCACCTACTGATCGAGATGCCCTGTGTCAGCATTAATGCATGTCTGTCGAAAACTTTCCTGGTTGTCGGATAACTATGGTAGTGACTTGCGCATTTTCAGCGGAGTTCGGCTAATCACGTATAACCATGAATAGAAGCAATCAATCCAAACTGCAACAATACCTAAAAACCTTCGTAAACTAAGAAAATGGATGAAGAGGTCGGCGTGCTGCTATATTTACAACACACTCCTGCTTGAGTTGACACTACAAAACTCTTACAGGAGACACTTCAGTCTAAAACTTTGAAACGTTTTACACAGTTAAAACAATGTCTGTTACAAACAGAGAATATGTCACGTGCAAGATACCTTAGGTCCCGTTTTGGTCGTTTGTGACTACTTCCTGTTTTGTGAAAATGCAAGCTCGGGTAAACTTCACGGCATATAAACATGTTTCCCACGGCCGTTACCACTTTTGTATGCGCTGTGTGACCTTTGTGTAGATAGAGGATATTGCAAAGTGAAGATTGAATACCATAAATATTGCTCAAGTGAGAACTATGTTTTTGGTATTCAGCCTTCAATGTGCTATATTCTATTTATTATTTATATCCTAGCAGCATCATGATGTTGTGTACTTTGAAGAGTTTTCGTGCATTCTTTTCCAGCCGTATGTTGTCACAGATATGCCTAGAGGGTGACGTCGTGTACATGACGTTTTATATGACGTCGTGTCTTCTTGCGTGACGTGACGATGTAGCAGTTGACTAAACTTGCGTCATGACGTCATTCCGCTGAGGTCAGATTAGAAAATGTTTCTTTTCTGAAGCCATGACGTCTGGGTGTGAAACATCAAAATGTGATAATTCACTGCAGTGAAAATAACGCTTTTATCAGTGAAGGAAATACAGGATATTGCACAGTGAAGGTTGAATACCATAAATATTGTTCTAGTGAGAGGTGGAAATGACAGCCCACGAGACGCCAAGCCTCTCGTGGGTTATCATTTCCATCTTTCACGAGAACAATATTTATGGTATTCAACCATCAATGTGCAATAGTGTATTTATTATTTATACTTTTACAATGTCCTGATTTTGTGCATTTAAAGAAGTTTTAAGGAATATTTTTAGGTACAGGCCTTCAAAGACCTGTCAGTAGCGTGACGTCGTACCGGTATACATGACGCCTAGCATGACGTCGTGTCTTCTTGCGTGACGTGGGAATGTACCAATTGACTAGACTTGTATTATGACGTCATCCCAGTGTGCTCAGATTGAACCGTCATACAGACAAGGTGTTTCATTTTCTGAATCATGGGTCAAGGTCACCAGCACTGTAATATCAAAATGTAATAACAAAAGTGACATCTGACTAGTGAAGATATCACTTTTGTCAGTGAAGGAAAAAATTGGGATTTCACTGATGTATAAATAATAATTACTGGGATTTCAATGATGTATAAATGATAAATGCTAATCTTCGTTTAGTGCTTAGCGAGTCTTCAGATAAACTTATACCTCAAAGAGACAATACATTGCGTCTCGATTTGTCTGTTACTTGTATGTTCTCACAGCGACGTGAACATGGCTATACAACGTCAGCGCATTTGCCCTAAATATCAGTGAGCCAAATAAGAAAATGCACATTTAATTATAGGCCTCACCCAAGCTGGCTTCGTGTAACCACAGTCTTCACTTTACATGCATCTGTCCGTGACCTTTCTTACATCTTGTCAGTAATAATCTGTTACGGCCTATAACAGCGACCTCGGTGGGCCTGACCCCTGAAATGGCGGGCCGAGGAGGAGCAGTATTGTCAAGGCAGAAAAGCTAATGTCTCACACCGGATGTAACTCCATGGGATCGGAACCCGCCGCTCGTGGTGGACACGATCATCCCTGATTAGCGAAATTGTTTCATCTCGCGTATTTGGCTGCCGAATAAGCTGTGAATAGCATTGTTAACAGCATTTTCCTTGTGTGATTTGCCTGCCTCGTGCTGTAATCTAAGTCTCTTGTACCGTTACACAAGCCTATTGCACACTGTATCTGGCCCCTATGGCTTTGTGAGACAGTCAGATGTTTATGCACAATTACGGGACACAATCTCCCGCTGAGGAAACTCTAGCCCTTCGTCTCCCGGCTATAACACGACAGTTTCTAAGTCCGTTTTTCTAGAATACAGATATCGTGGGAGATTTTCTAACGTGGAATGTTTCGAATCTTTCCACAGAGGATTTCCCGATGGAGCAATGTTAGAAAGATCGACACGAAAATACCATGATTTTCCTGTGGGCCTTATGCTGGATTGTCCGTATCGCCCTACGGATATCCGGTATAAAACATAGTCTGCATCTAGAAAGCTATTACTTTGGAAATCCGGCCTGAGTAACTTGTCAAGTATGGTATGACTGTGTTGGTGGAAACGTTCCACTGAGCCCCAGTTGTCTGAGCCACAAGAAATCGCACTTAACTATTGTCTGAATAGCGAAAGATCACTCTCCAAGTCGTCCTTGTATCTTGCCACAAATCATTCCGGTTCAGTGGTCGAGTTCAGGTATACCTGGTTCAGCGGCGCCTTTACTTCAGCATGTTTATGAAATAGGTACAGATGCAGTTAGTGTTGCCCCTTGGCCGGGTCCTGTGTTTTAAGGGTAATCTCTATTCATTGTTTCTAACGGACCATTTACAGAGGTATTGGGGTATTGCATTCTCTTTTACTGATGAAACTTCCCCACCAAACCGTGTACAGGATAATAAAACATTACACACCAATACAAGGTGACAAGGGCGGTCCCCCAAGGAAATTAAAGCCGGACTCGCAGATAATGGCCCGCAGTTATCCCGGCTCATTTATGTTTTACATCCCAATCTTCAGCAAATCAATTTTCACAATTGTATCCAAATACAATCAAGTCCGTGGTTCGTGAGAAGATGTGAAGTATATGAGAATTCTTTAACGGTAGAGATTGGTTCTGTGGGGCAGTAAATACCAATTTCGGCAGTCAGTGAGACATCCGAGGGTAAGAATCGATGTTCATTTCCCGTCGCTACCCGGACAGCCAGAGTCCGTTGGAGAAACTCCACACCTGGGGTCCCCATTCGCCTTACGGCGGTATTTGTCCACACCTTCAATTAGAGCCGAGATCAAGGTAAATTAACTGGCTATTTAACAACCGGTCACTTTTTTCCCAAATGGTTATATTCGGACTGTGTTACAAGTTTCTGACATTTTGAATGGGTACTTTTAGATGGATCAACCGACTCTCTCTGTACCGTCTATTGTCTGCGGATAAATGCATATTTCTAATTTTGTGATCAAATCACAAAATTGATTTACATAAGTAACCGAGTGTTCCGTTGAATATCGTTAAATCCACTGATTTTTGCAGGAGATGTTCCGTAGGGTTGTCGAACTGCGGTGGCCTATTGCTCACAAATTCAAGAAAAAATTGTAACGTGTTGTTTTTTTTATAACAGAAATTTGAGAGGTGAATTTAACCACGCCGTAAAAAAAAAAAAAAAAAAAACAAAAAACAAAAACAAACGTCAAAACGGAGACGCACCATGTTATCCGCGCGGCATTCAGTTTTAACTAGATTTGAAAGAGATAGGATGTCCTGAATTGCCGAATAAAGGAAGCTGTGTGCTTGAAGACACTGGTACCTTTTGAGGCGTACGTAGCAGAGGAAATTGCCCTACACCAGGGTTTTTTGGGGATGCCAATTCTGTAAAATGACCCCCCCCCCATTCAATTTTGAGACGTCATCGGCACTTCTATTTCCCAGAAAGTCGTTAAGAATGTCTTATGTTCTAAGAAGATACCTCTTACTAAGAAATCCAATTCCTGTACAGGCGAAGTGAGCTTTAAGCTCATGTAAACTTTTGATTTCACCCTGAATAGAAAATAAAACCGAATTCAAGCAGAACAAAGCAAGGGTGGGGACTACACTATGGTAATTGCTGTCTGGTCACGCAATAAGCAGAGCTTTATTTCCTCTTTTTCTGGTCTAACTGTTGCAATCGCCACGTCACTTTGAAGTATCAGAGTTTGGATAGAACTAACGTTGAAGCCATAAATAAACGAGACGTTCTGTAACTGCGTGTCTGCTGGTCACACGGTAAGAGTCGAGTGTTACTTTGTGAACAACACAGTCGAAGTATACAGCTAGTGTCATTAGTGGAATAGAAGTGAAGCCGTCACATCATCTCAACCAGATGTTTTTCACACACCAAGTGTCAGACTACGCTGATGCCAATATTTCAGCAGGCCAGAGAGGTCGGTGTGATGACACAGACTTAAGGTTATCTCCGAAAACACAGGGGTTGGTTGTCAAAAAATCTATAAACGATGCACAGGGCGTCGGCGTGAGGGAGTTATGTACAGATCTACTTGCCTGACATATCTGTCCCGCGGCTATCTCCCTAAGGAACATCACAGATGTTGGAGCCTGAATTATAACCGAGACAGGGGTCTGTTAAATGAGAATGACACTTCGAAACCGGAAATGCAAATTTAGATAGATGAAAGTGCTGAATGAGGATTCGGTCTTGCTACACTTTCCAAGTGACGGTAACGAGATAATGCCGTGTTGAACAAATTATTTGTAATTGATCAATCTGATGTTATTATTGTGATTGGAAATGAAAATGAAAATTACAGCAGCCCTTGGAAGAATGACAAGTACCAGTATATTGGTGCAATAGCGTGTTTTGTGAAACATTTAGTGCAAGGGACTTGTGTAGCATGGCTAGTAAAACCTGGGACCGCTTGAACAAAGGGATCGTAAGTGTAAGTTGACTGTAGCTCTCTCTTTTAGGGGGCTTAGGGTAAGCTACGATCGTAATAACTTACAATGAAGAATTACAATCTGTAGAATCCAGTTATAAATATTTACAGTCGCCCTACATTTTACAATACTTGCCTTAGGTGGTAACTTTCGACTCGGTTTTCTAAGGTGTGTAATCTTATTGTCTCAGAAAGGCGTTTTTCACATATTGTTGTTGTTAGCTGGTGAATCATGATAATGCAGAATTCTTTTGAAAAGGAAGGCACATTGACTGGCACATTTCCCATTTACAGAGACCACCTTCATGTACGAGTCACATTTGACCTACGATCGTAACTTCGAAAACTTACAGTCACCTTACTAGTCCTCTGTGCAAGGGTAACTTAATTTTAAAATCGATTGTAAAGTCAAGTGTAGGATTTACAATCGATTGTAGCTACGATGCATGTGTGCAAGCCGACCCAGAGCTGCAACGACAGTTGAATAGTTGGCAAATGTCACTTATCGAAATTGAGGTGGTACTAATCGAGATGTTCAGTGTTAGACAGAGTGCCGTCTGTCGGAATACTCAGTAACTAAAATACTAAAGAGATGTATTCAAGCAAAGCTTCGACGATAACTAGAGAACTGCTTAAGTTAGCCAAGCTCTGGGCGACAACTACATTTGCAACACACTATAGATTAACATTTCCTTGATTCTTGATATACCTTAGTTTTGAGATCAAAACATCAGAACCTTATAACAGCCATTACATTCTGCCTGTTCTAATCTATATAAAAAAATAAAAATAAAAGCTGTTAGGAACTGTGAATGGCCCATGGAAATATATTATGCCTTCTTCTATATACTTCCTTCGTGTGATGTTTAATGTTTTGTTTGTTATATGCGTTTCTAAGGGTGCTTAAGATCTTGTGCAGCAACACACCCTGCATCTGGCATAACATTTTGGTTTACAATAACAAATTATTCAAATAATATGTATCCGCCCTTGACATTTCTTACTGCTCAAGGTGATTTGACGGTAATAATTTGGTGGCTTATCGTGTTAAATTTCCCAATCATCCCTGATGATACCTAGGGATGTGTAAATCACGGTCTATTATAGCGACCCCTGTGTGCTCCAGCCCTGAAATGACGCTCCGAGGCGAGCGGTACCGTCAAGAGAGTAAAGCTAATAAGTCTCACATCAAGAGGAAACTCCAAAGGAGCAAATACCTTCAATTGACACAATTAATTGACTAATAACTGTAAATTGCAATGTCAGTAACATTTTTCTGGCGTGACTTACTGTTGCAATGCAGGTCCTTTTACAGTTATACAAGTATATTGCATCCTGTGTCTTGCTCCTATGGCAACCTCAGTCATTTCTCCTTTTCAAATGTTTATTTAGATATACGCGTCACTATATTCTAGATAAAATCATTACATGCAGTCACTTACAACTTCCCCGAAATTTACATTTTCAAATTTTCAAAACTCCATGATCTATGCCAATATGCATACCAAAAGAGAGAAATCCCAAGTCAAAAGATTGAAAGGCTAAAATGGTTTGAAAGAGTCACAATGGTAAACAAAGAAATACTATTTCCAAAATACCATTCTGCTATATGTGGCTAGATCAATTTCTGCTTAGATATCTGTTGTTTTTTTTGTCGACATTCGGCACGCTGCTATCATTTCAGGGTCGGGACCCATTATGTGCACCTGGCCGCTCATGCACAGGGGGAAATTTCAATACGAAAATATCCCCCTTGTTGAGAATAGAACTCGCAAATAGTATCATAACATATTGGAACTAGAGTGTTGTTGCAAGCAGGTAGGAACAAAACCAGCACGACACGCCTGGATTTTAGGGCTGCAGTGTGCTGCAAATGTAGCTGTCGTTGAGGAGGGGGCTTAGTAATCAGTTTTGTTAAATTCTGTTAAATTTATGATCGTCACGACTTTGCTTGAAGACTTCGTTTTAAGTTGATTTAGTGGTATTCGAATATCGCTACTGACGCTAGAAAGTATTCAGACCGACAACACTATGTGTAACACAGGTCTGTATCTCGATCTGTAGCTGCTCACTAAGGTTTGAATGGCTAGTCATTGTCAGACTTTACCGTCGTACGGATGATAATTGAATTTTTGGATTGATCTCAGTAGGATCAAGCCATGTTAGAGGTCACTTGACAGCATTATGAGAAATCTTCTCGGGAAGACTGTTGTAATATATTGCCCGGACTCCGGTGACGCTGACAGGGAATTTGGCCAGCTCTGATAACGTCTCCTGAGAAAACTCTGTCTTGAATAACACGACTGCGACCTGCTGTGCTGAGCCTGAAGGACAAAAGACCCACCCTATCGCTTCCGGTCATCTGGACGCCGTATTTGGTAAGGTTTTCTGGCGATATCTCGCTATGTTAAATCCTGCCATCATCCAAACTATGTCAACTTAAAGATGGCCTTATTTTTGGACTCCCTGTTCCCGTGGGTTCCTGGAAAACATAGTGGTGTTAAAACTCACACGAGTGAGCATATAAAGAGGCAGGCCGTGGTGGGGCCGATGTACATCTAGCGATGTCCTAGTGATGGTTTGACAGAGAGCAAGATTGTGGCTGTCGTTGCCAGATTGGCTGCTTCCGTAGAAATGGCTTCCTCGTGTCGCACTCAGCTCGATCTGTCGTGTCATTATTATCATTGCTCTCGAAACTTTTGTAACAGTGGTGGATTGAACACCAACTAATGAGTTCTACTCTAGGGATGTCTAATGAATTTCTCTTAACACCACTGCATCAGTGCATAATTTCACCAGAGGCATGTTTGGTGCCTCCGTGGCTCAGTTCGTTAGCGCGCAGCCGCCCATCAATGCGGTCGATGTGAGTTCAAGTCCAGCTCTTGCTGGCTTCCTCTTCCGCCGTACATGAAGAGCTCTGCCCGGGTTGCTCCCACCATGATGCTGGTCGCCGTCGTATTAATGAAATATTCTTGAGTATGGCGTAAAACACCAATGAAGTAAATGAATAAATACTTGAGCCATGGTGCTGCTGGTCGTGTAATTTGCTCTTATTTAAATGGTATTTGTATGAAAAATAAGAGAAACAAAAAAGGCAGGAATTCACCATTTAAATGTGACTATTTGCCAACTTTTACACTGTAGTTGTTCTTGTTTTGGCTTTACTCTCCATGTTACAAATGCCTTATATTAAACACTTCACAAAACACTTCACACTTGTCATTCTTTCAGGAGCTACAGTAATTTGTGTCCCCACTTCCAATCATGGAACAAAAACATCAAGTTGTCCATTACAAACAGCTTATTCAATGCAGCACTGTTGCGTTATCATCGCATGGAAAGTGCAGGCAGAATCCTATGTAAAAGAAAGTTTTAGTCAGCATTTCCATGGATTTGAATCTGCACTTCGATTTCGAAATGAATGAATGATTATGGCTTAACGCCACATCGGCAATATCTCAGCCATATCGTGGCGACAGTTTCCAAATGCCCATCTCTGGCAACAAACGTCTGCTTCGGTTATAATTCAGGATCCAATGTCTGAAATGTTCTGTAGGGAGACAGCCGCTGGACAGATCTGTTAGAAGGTAGATCTGTACATAGCTACCTCATCCAGACGCCCTGTGTATCGCGTATTCTGTATATGAGCAGATTGGTTGTAAGCAATCCCATGCGTTTCTCGAGATAACCTCAAGTGTGTGTCACGTCCGGTTGACAGGACTTTCCCACTAATGAAACTAGCTATACGCTTCGTCTCTGTCGTTTACAAGGTAACGCCCCACCCTTAGAGTGTGGTCAGCAGACACACGGTTACACAGCGTCTCGTTTATTTATCGCTTTATCTTTAGTTCTGTCCAAACAAGATCTGCATATGTCTGACCAGATACCACTTACCCACGGTATCGCCCCACTCTCTTTATTTCTGTAGCCTGTGTTTTATTTTAAACTGTGATTAAATAAAAAGTTTTGACTTTCGCATTAAACATGTGATTTATAACCCAGTCACTGTTCCATTCGGCAGAAAATGGAATTTTTCAGCTAGCGGTATCTTCTGAGAACATTAGACATTTTTATCGTCTTTCTGGGAAATCAAGGCGCCGATTATTTCTCAAACCTAGATCTCTGTGGGACTGTAAGACAGTTTTCAGAACTGCCACCGAGGGAAAACCATCTTCTTTGGCAATTTTGTCTATTAAGGACGCCTCATAAAATTTCCATTTTGCCACACATACAGCTTCTTTATTCTACAATTGAGGACATTGCATTATCCATGCAGGCCACATCTCTACAAACCACTTAAAACCGAATGCTACTGGGATATCATGGCGTGATTCCGTTTTTACATTAGTTTTCTCTTCGACATATACTAAATGTACCTGTGATGTGATTAAATTTGCCAGCCTGTTTATGCTAGGTATAAACAACGGGTTATCATATTTTCTAAACCGATGCGAATTTAAGAGGTTTGGAGTTCGCATCCATAAACTGTGAATTTGTTGTCGACAGGCCACCGCAATTGTCATTTTTCGTTGGTGTTTAACGTTTTAATATGCTCTGAGTCTGGTGAGAAAGTTTCGTCAGTAAGACAGAGTTAAACGGCTGTATCACGGACAGCAATTCTGGAAATAGTTTACATGAGTGCGCAGAGATTAGATTTTGGAAACAGAACCAGGCTAAGTGGTACACAAATATACAAGAATATATGTGTTAATTTCTTTGAACCCCTGATTTGACATTCGTGAACGCTCTCATGCTACAACCTTTTAGTTATGAAAACAAATAGAGACGTCCTCTCCATTGATTCCTTAAAGCAACAGTATTGTAGGTGTTTATTATTTTGTTTCTTATATATTAAGTGGATGCATTTATGCATTCAAATCCAAATGACGATTCAGGAAAGTTGTGAGCAGATTAAGAAAACGCAGAACACCTCAGTGACTACATCATAAACGTCCTGAAGCAAAAATGCCTGTTGATAGGAGCTGGTCTGGACGACTGGTCACTGGTCTATGACATGGTACAAAGGACCGCTTGGCTAGCGAGTGGACACTTTTCTTACAGCACACTATAGACTGAAGGGTAAAACCTTGATCACCGAAGGTAGTAGTTGCAAAATGATTCCGGTCAGACATCCGATACGTGATCAGTTTTTAGATGTGGACTATTGTTTTGACGGATATAGGCAGCTAGATAGCGACATCCCCGAATTAAGGGAAAGTCATGTAATTTCCATGCAGGCTTTTCTAACATTGCTCCAGTGGGAAATCCCGTCTTACAGTTACGAGACATGTTATTGCATAAAATCTCCCAGGATATCCGTATTCTTGAAAACAGATTCTTGGAAAAGACAACTACCCTTAAAATCTCCTCTTTCTTGTCTGGAGGTGAACAGGGTTGTTGTCGTCGAAACAGTCATATTAAAGCCGGGAGACTGAGAGCGAGAGCCACCCGAACCAGGGATTTTGTCTACTTTGTGAGTACGATGACGCCATCCTGGTGGCTTCCCCCTGACTAGATGTAACACAGCAAACTGGACAGAGCTCGGGGGAAACCTACGACCTTTTGCAGGTTGCTGACATACCTTCCCACGAAAATAGCCCTTCTGCAGGAGCAATGTGCAGAGAAGCCGTAATGGAGATTGTTCCTCGCCTTTAACACATCACCCTGTGAAGCCTCAGTGCTCACAGTTGAGCGGAAGACGAACGGGTGTCCACCAGCATGTTAAAATCAAATCGTCATTTGTTTCTAGTAAACGTTCCGGAGAAGCAATTACGTCACGATTTTGACGGATTTCTCACGCGTTGTGTGTGCCCAATAGAGCGATCTATCTGGCGACCTAACTGTTTCTTTGGGGGAAGATAATACTCTCTGTCATGACTGATGGGGAGTTCCCGTTTGTAGCAGGAACCTAGTCACGATAGACACACACCAGGTGTCCCACTTTCACAATGGAAGCGGTTCTCGAACGCTTTGCTACAGTAAGAAGCTCGCCTGAACTGAACACTGAAGGGAGTTAGACCCAGTTACAGGTTAAATCAGACTGTGGCAGCTGACCAAGAGGAAATCATGCTGGTCGTTTGGACTGCTCCAGTGGTGTCTGACAGTGATGCTGTCGCCTTTGGTCTGAGTTGGAGGTTTGCTTCCGGCAGGCAACACGCATAATGTATATACTCACAACTACGCAGTGTGCCCTTTCTTCTCGCTTCTAGGATCACCCTTATAAAGTTGTACATTCGGTTCTCCATCAAGAGGGAACTAGGTCGTACAAAGGGAAGCCGCGAGTTCGATTCTTCCTCCAGCTGGTTCCATTCCAGTGTTCAAATGGATATGTAGCACTGTTCTTATTCCCCATTTTCTATCAGTAAAATATAACTGTTTTATTTGGCAGTTTCCTTTCATCGTGTACCACAAGTCACTTTCTTTGTCATAGATCAGTGGCATTTTTTTCTTTGTATAACATGGTGAATATTTGTCCTTTCTTGGTATATATACTTATGTAATGACGATGTATCGTGGTATAACACGGCTTCTAGCATGTACATATTGACTAAGAATGTTTTCAGTTTTGAAAACAGTCGACTTAGATTCAAACATCTTTGAGTTCCGTAAGGTGAGCTTGTAGGCGGCTGTAATGATTTTATCAGGGGTATGGTATATGGGTAATGATTGTAACAGTGACCTGAATGTATGTATGCTTGAGGTTTTACGTGGGTCTTTACCATGTTTCTGTTATATGACGACGAGGATTCCATGGAATGTATATATACACTGTGTCTTCTTGTGGCAGACCGTGTCCAAGCCGCCAAAACGCTGCCGCCTCTGGAACATCATGCCAAAGACACCAGACATGACACCCCACACAGTCACATTATACTGACACCGGGCCGACCAGTCCTATTTGCTTGCTCTAACCTCCAAGTGCGGAGCGCCAAGCGAGGCAGCAACAGGCACCATTCTTAAACTCTTTGATATGACCGGCACCTGGGATTGATCCCGGATCTCCCGGCCCCGAGGCGGGTGCTCTATAACCACCAGGCCATCGAGGCGGTATGACCTGAATAATTTGGATCGGAAAATATGTTTTGCATATGAACAAGCTACAATGTGCAATAGCCGCGTGTAACGGTCCAAGGAAGCTAGATCACACCAATGGAGAGGCAAGTCTGTAAAATGCTGTTAAAAATACTATTCACACCTGAGTAGGCAGCCAAATACGCAGAATGAAGGTCTGTCCGCCACGAGCTGCGCAATGGGTTCCCATGGAGTTAAATCCGGCGTGAGACATCGGCTTCTCTGCCCGGACAATACCGCTCCCCTCCGGGCGCCATTTAAGGGGCCGGGCATACAGAGGTCGCTATTATAATTGACACAGCACTGGGCGCTTGTGTGGTCGGACCAGCAAGGGCATGGCGTTTGGGAAAGTTAACACGATAAACCAGCAGATTATTACCGTCATATCACCTTAAGCCGTCAGAAAGGTCATGGGCGAGTTCATATGAACTGAAGACCATAGTTACACAAATTCAGCGTGGATTAGTATTGTATTGCGTTGTGCATCTCCTTATTTGGGACAGTTGTGGAAATATCGTAAGGCCAAGTTCATGTCGCTGTAACAATATACAAAGTAACAGCAAATCGAAAAATACCAGTGAACAAAATATCTCACTTAACTTGAGGTGTAAGTTCGGCTGAAGAGAGGCTAAGTATTAAAGGCAGAGTTGCATCTACATGCTCATCACACCAGTGCATACAAGTTAATAAGGCCTACGGGAAACAATCCTTAATGATTGAGTCTTATCCGAACTATACTTTTCACAAAACTGGGAGCCAGGATATCCTACAAGTGACATGTTGTAAAAGACATTGCTTTAACTGTGCAAAACGTTTCAAAGTTTTAGACTGAAATGTCTACTATAAGTTTTGTGGTAAGTGATAAAAGCTACAGTATGGAAATGTAGAACTTGAGCAGGAAAATGTTGCAAATATAGCAGTACGCCGCCTTCTTAATCCGTTTTCACTGCTCACGGAGTTTTCTAGGAATCGTCGTAGTTTAGGTTCACTGCTTCTTTTCATGGTTGTCTGGTGATACCCGAGAATTATAACGCACGCTGAAATGCACATGTCGCTACTATATTTATTCGAAAAGCATAAAGTTTTCCGAAAGGCATGCACTCATGCTAACACAGGACATTCCGATCCGTAGGTGCTGAGGTTGGTTTACATCGGTGGTCTTTGTCCGACTTCACGTCACCCAGAAGAGAGTTGAATTTTAGGACTGATCACGATAGGATCCAGTCATGTGACAGACCATTTGACAGCGTTATGAGAAATCTATTAGCAGGGAGACTGCTGTAATATATCGCCCGGTCTCTGGTGACGCTGTCAGTGGATTTAGCCAGCTCTGATAACGTACACGGAGAAAAACCCGATCCTATAATTTCCGGTCATCTGGACTCCGTATATAGATCCGTTGTCTCGCGATATCTCGCCGTATTAAATCAGAAAAAGCATCTTATCATAAATCGAGCTGTATGATGTTAAAGATGACCCTGTTGTTTCCAGAGTGTACCGGTGGTAAATTGCTCCTCACGCATTATTTCATTATTTCTGAATTATTTCTATTTCTACTTAACCCGAGCTCCTAGGATCAGGCAATTTCCATGAAGAGAAAAATTCAAACAAGAGGCCAGTTTTCATGTGTGATTTGTTTATTTATTTGTTTGACTGCTGTTTTACGCCGCACTCAAGAATATGTCACTCATACGATGGCGGCCAGCATTATGGTAACAGGAAACCGGGCAGAGACCGGGGGAAACCCACGACCATTGGCCACTCACAAGAACCGCATCAGATACCTGTTATAGTTGCCAACTATTCCACAGTCGTTGCTGTTCTACACTCAAGGTCATACAAGTCCCTAAAATTAGGCGATTTAAAAAAGGCGCTATCTTGCCAGGCTGCTGGCATATATCTTGCTTCAATTAGTTGAAGCATCTTTTATCCTGATTTCGAATAGTCCAACAATAAAGCCAAGTTGGTGCTTTCCAAAGAGCCTGTGCAGCAAGACCTCATGATCTTGCCCAGCATTTTCGTACTTGGATTCCACTTCGATTTAGAAATTACTCTCACGGGTCTCAAACGTCTGTCTCAATTATAATTCAGGAACCACGTCTGAGACTGCCCCCGAGGAGAGAAATCTACACTTACCTGTATAGGGGTACCTCGCCCTGACCCTGTGAGTTCTCCCTGCGCTGTGTGTTTATGGGTTTATTGTAAACCAGCATGTGTATTGTGGGCGACAACCTCGACTTTGTGCCATCAGAAGTTCATGACGTCGTTTTCTGGCATTCACGAATACACGTCTAGTTGCAAGGATGTGATGCCTCCATTTTCCTTAGCACTGATGCGAGATATACGCGTCGCGTGTTGCGTTTACAGGGTGACCACTCTAACCGCACAGTGTGTAGACAATGTCCATAGTTCGTTTAGTTATTACTACGGATTTAGTTCTCTTGAGGGGCCTTCGTGGCTCTGTCGCTTAGCACGCTAGCGCAGGGCACTGACCGAAGCCTCCCACCGATGCGGTCACTGTGAGTTGAAGCCCGGTTCATGCTAGCTTCCTCTCCGGCCGTTCGTGGGAAGGTCTGACAGCAACATGCGCATGGTCGCGGGTTTCCCCGGGATTTGTATAAATGAAATATTCTTGAGTACGGCGTAAAACACCCATTCAAATAAATAAATAAATTAATTAATTCTCTTGAAGCTTTGAAGGCATTGAATCCACTGAGCCAGAAAAAGAGGAAAAAAAGCTTTTTTTATGCCTGACCAGACAGCAATTAACACAGTGTCGTCTTCAGTCTCGTTTTGCTCATTTTGATCTGGTTTCCATTTTCACCCTGAGTGCAAGTTTTCGATTTCCATTGAAACATTACATCTTTAATTCGGGCATACTTCGCTTGGGCAGAGAATGAACTTTTCAGCAAACCGGTATCTTCCTGGAACATAAGGTATTCATAACGTCTATGTGTCAAATAGCGGCGCCGATGGCTCTCAAAACCTGATTCCCTGGGAAACTCCGAGACCGTCTTTAGAATTGGCACCCAAAGGAAACCATGCTGCGGGACAATTTTCTCTGCTAAAGACGCTTCATGAAGTATCCGTTTTGATACGGACACGGCATGTTTTATCTGACAATTCTGGAAATCCCATTATCCACTCAGGCCATGTCTTTTAAATCCAGTTAAAAGTATGTGCTGTTGGGAATTGTGATGTGGTACCGATCCCACATTAGTTTTCTCTTTGAAATACATTAACTGTAGCTGTAGTGTGGCAAAATTGTTATCACCCATCTCTGCGCGACTCTGTGGCTATATCTGACAACCCTATTGGCTTGTACTGTAGAAATCTCTGGGGCTAACGCCATGCAACAGAAAAGCATCCACTCAAATCGTGTTCGGAATTTGGTGGAAAATTAGAAAGATATGTTACTGCTGAACCTGAATGTGATGAATATATATAGGGAGAAAGAAATATGCTGCAAAGAAATTACCCATCCTACATAGACGTAGCTTGCCACATAATCCGAAAATGGCCGGGTGGACAACATAGGCGCAGAAAACCGCGGCCACTTGTTAAGAACAAAATGACCCTGGTCATTTTAACTGGATCTCGGCTTTAATTGAAGGTGTGGAGAAATACAGCTGTAAGACGAATGGGAACCCCAGGTGTGGAGTTTCTCCGACGGTCTGCGGGTATATTGACGGGAAATAAACATCGATTCTCTGCTCGAGACATCTCACTGACTGCCCAAATTTGTATTTACTGCCCCACAGAAGCAATCTTATACGCCTGGTAATTTTTACCGCTGAAGCATTCTAATAAACTTCACATTTTCTCATGAACCATGGACTTGAATTTTGACCATTCTGAAAATGGAATTGTTGTAGACTGGGATGTATACCGGGAATGGGCTGGGTAACTGCGGGGCTTTGTCAGCTTGCCCGGCTTTAATTTCCTTGGGAGACCACCCTGTCACTTTGTGTTGGCATTTAATGCTTTATTGTCCTGTACACGGTTTGGTGTGGAAGTTTGATCAGTAAAAGAGACTTAAACAGCCGTATGAGGAACAATACCTCTGGAAATAGTAAGTTCAAAATAAGGGCGCAGAGGTTTGGCTTTTAAAGCAGAACCAGGGTAAGTGTTACACCAGTTCAAAGAAATCCATGTAATATACACCTAACGCCTGACGTACATTTTAGTGACCATTCTGTTGACTTCACTGTACCAATTTTTAGTTAGGGTGTTAAGCCGTCGTCTTCTCTATTGGTTCTTTAAAACAACAGTATTCTAGATATTTATTCTTTGGCTTCTCGTTTTTTCAGTGGGTGCCTTTATGTTTATCAATCCAATGAACAATTTAGTAAAGTTTGAAGTACATTAAGAAAAAGCGGTATACCTCGGTGGCTACTTCAAAAACGCCCTGAAGTAAAACTGCAAATTGACAGGAGCTGGATTCGAACCCTGGGCATTGGTCTGTGATCTGGTACAAGAGACCGCTTGGACTCGCAGCCTACAATATTCTGACAGCAATATTCTATATGGTTTGAAGGGTAATACCGTGTGGTCCAGACAGCTGAAGACACATCACCGCTGGCAGTAATTGTCAAATGATTCCTGTCAGACATCCGACGGATGATCGGTTTTTAGATGCTGATTGTTTTTTGGCGGACACTGACAGCGAGATACGCGACACCCCCGCATTAAAGGAAAGTCATGTTGTTTCTAATATTGCTCCAGTGGGAAATTCTATCTTAAAGTTACGTGACATGTTATTGTAGAAAATCCCCCAAGGTATCTGTATTCTTGAAAAACGGACTCTTAGAGAAGGCAGTTACTGCTTAACTATCCTCGGTCTCATCTAGAGATGAACAGGATGGTCTTCGTCCAATAGAATCAGTGGTATTATAGCCAACAGACTGACAGCTAGAGCCGCTTTATCCAGGAAATGTGTCATGACAATTGAGTCCCGGTAGATTGTGACGACGATGACGTCATCTTGGTGGCTTCTCCTGGCGAGATAAAAGAAAGATATCAGGGCTAACCCCGTGCGGGCAAATCACACTGACAGCCTCGAATGCGACATTACTGAAGATCACTTTCTTCCTAAATCCAGCCAGTGAGTTTACCAGTGTTTCAGTGAATAAGGAAATATCTACAAACAGTCACGATATGACTGAGATATTGCCGATGTGGCGTTCAGCAATAATCATTCATATATTCATTCAAATAGTCAGTCACGAATTCAGTGTGCTTGATTAATTTCTGAGCGTTTAGACAGTATTTCACTGAAGTCAGCATGTTGTAAAAGATAACAGCCTGGAGATTAAAACTATAGCTGCGTCGAGTGTGTGATAGTTAACAAAAAAACAGCTGCTACACTGTATCGGCCTCTTCTTTGCTCAGTACTGGCCGACCCAATCTGTATATCATACTGACAAGCTAGCATGGGATATTGTTGAAGTTTACTCTCTTCCCACCCCAGTGAGTTTATCCGTATTCCAATGAGTACGAAAACATCTTCAAATAATCTGTCAAAAATTTTGTATGCTTGATTGTAAACAAATGGGCTCAGAACATAAAAGATTTTCCTGAAATCACCAGCACGACGAATAAATCCACAACAGCGACGATTGTGGGATAGTTATCAGGTGGCCACTTCTGAATTGGCCTCAGACAGGGATTTATTTTAATTCTCGATTGGTTAGATAGCAACATACTTTATCGTGAGCCCGCAACGTGTGTTCAGATCTTGCTCCAGCTGTTTTGGCTGCCGTGTTCTCACCGAGTATTGTCATTATTCGGCATTTTGTTATAATAGAACAAGATTGTTGTTCTTTGGGATTTTACTTCTATCGGATACCACAATCTGACTGCTTGGGATTGGTATTTTTGGCATATTATTGTGATTACGTGAGAGTCAGTTTCTCACAGATCAGTGGAATATCCGATTTTTTTCTTTATATAGCGTTATGAATATTTTCCATTGTTCTCTCTTGGTATGTGTATGTAATGATTTTGTATTCTTATTTATCGCTCTAGCTTAGCTTTTAGCATATATATACATCGATGAAGAATGTTTCCAGTTTGAAAAAAAGTGAACTTAGTGTCAGATATCTTCCAGTTCCGCAAGGCGAACTTGTAGGCAAGAGTAATGATTTCATCAGGAGTATGGCGACGGATGTACATTAGTAATGGTTTCAACAATGACCCGAATGATTTGGATAGGAAATATGTTTGATACAGCCATAGAAGTCAGATACAGCCTGCTATAGAGTTACGTAACTGCCTACATTACACCACGAGGCAGGCAAGTCACGTCAGTAAAATGTTGCCTGATTAGACAGTCAAATAGGCCAAATAAAGGAATTCCGCTAGTCAGGAACAAGTCTGTCCGCCAAGACCTGCACGTTGGGTGTTGATGGAGATACATCCGGTCTGAGGCATTACCTTCTCGGCTTTGGCAATACCGCTCCGCTCGTGCCGTCATTTCTGGAGTTGGACGCACAGAGGTCGCTATTACAGACGGTAATTGGCACATCCCTAGGCACGCCTCTGGTCAGACGATCTCGGACATGGCGTTTGGGAAAGTTAACACGATAAACCAGCAGATTATTATGGTCATATCCCCATAAGTTGTAGCAAAGGTCAAGGACGAGTGCATGTTGAATGAAGGCTGTGGTTATACAAAGCTAGCGTGAATGAGGTGTATGATGGAATGTGCATGTCATTCATTGACACACTGATATTTGGACCGTTTTTGGAAATATTGTATGCTCATGTCGTTGTGACAACATACCAGTAACAGACAAATCGAGAATTACACTAAGGCCTTGAGAAACATCTTTAAATGCCGTCAGGCTTCCCCGAGCTTTTATTTTCACAAAACTGGAATCAGTCACAAAAGACCATAACGAGGCCAAAGGTATCTTGCAGGTGACATCATTGCTATTTCTAACAGACATTCCTCCAACTGAAATGTCTACTACAAGAGTTTTGGGGTTAGTGCTAAAAGCTACAGTATGGGAAAAATTCAAGGAAATGTCAGAAGTCAAGAAGGAGATTTTCTAAAATATAGCAGTACGCAGAGGTTTTTATCCGTGTCCTTAATTTACGGAGTTTTCTAGTTATGATCGCAGTTTTGGTCAAATGCGTTTCATGGTTATCTGGTGATACTCAAGTATTGGAATTCACACATGTCGTTGCCATATTCATCCGACAAGCAGGAAGGGTTTTCCAACAGGCATACATTCATATTAACACACCACATCTCGATGAGCAGCTGCTCAGTTGGGTTTAAATCGTTGGTCTTTGTACGACTTCACGTCGCCCAAAGGATAATTAAATTTTAGGACTGATCACACTAGGATCTAGTCATGTGAGAGGACGTTTGACAGCGTTATAAAAAATCTATTAGGAAGGTTCCTGCTGTAATATATCGTCCTGTCTCGTGTGGCGCTGACTGGGGGCTTGGCCACTCCTGATAACGGCATCTTGAATAACACGACTGCTACCTGCAGTGATGGGTCAGAGTTCAGAACACCGGCCCTATCACTTCCGGTCATCTGGACCTACCATATAGATGCGTTCCACAGCCCCCTGGTTGTCACGTGATATATTAACACATTGAATCAGAAAAGTATCTTACCATCAGTCATGCGATGTTAAATATGGTCTTGTTTGAATGGTGGTTCCCGTGTGCCCCGGGAAAACAGATTTGGTCTTGAAAATCTCACAACAATGGAGGCCAGGGTGAAGCAGTTGTATCTAGTGTTGCCGGTTTGATAGAGGGCAAACTTATTGTTACGATGGGAAAATCACAAAAATGGGTTTGTACCGATCTGACCTGTCATTATTGTGATTGCTCTCGATTATATTTGTAACACTGGCGGAGAGAACACTAATTGATGATTTCTCGAACAGGGATATTTAATACATTGCACTTACCACCAGTGCTTCATTTGCCTATTTCTACCGTGAGTGCTGTGGATCCGGTAATTTGCCATTGTTTGAGCATTTACATGAAGAGTGAAAATAAAACAAGAGGCCACATTTCATCAGTTACATCAGTGACATTTGCCAGCTATTCCATAGTCGTTACTGTTCTACGCTCCAGACCATACAAGTCCCTAATGATAAACGTTTCACAAACCACTAATGTGACAGGTTGGTGGTATGTGTATTGTTCCGTTACGTGTCAAGTCCTGTTACACGATCGTTGACCCTAACTTCGAACCATCCAGCAATAAAAACAAGTTGATGTTTTCCCATCAGCCTGTGCAATAAAGCATCGCCTTGTAATTACGACATGCGAAATATAACCATGCCCTGCTCCATTAACTTGCCGAGAAATTCCGTATTTGGATTCCACTTCGGTCTGAATATGACTCTCTCTGGTCACTAACGTCTGTCTCCAGTATAATTCAGGAACCACATTTCACGTGTGCAGACACTGTCCCTAAACACACGACATAAAGGTTTAATTATGCCTGCATAGACGACAATTTACACAGTGTCATCTCCACTCGTTCTGCTCATTTTGATCTGGGTTTCATTTTCATTTTCACTGTGAGTGCAACTAAACGTTCGATTTCGCCTGAAACATACAATCTCTAACCCGGGAAATCTTCGCTTGGACAGAGAATGACTTCCTCAGCAAGCGGGAAATTCTTAGAATAAAAGACATTCTCAACATATTTCTGTGAAGTAAATGCGCCCATGACCTCTTAAACCTGAATCCCGAAGGGTACTGCGAGACTGCTCACTAATTGGCACCTACAGAAAAACCTGGTGCGGGACAATTTTCCCAGCTAATGTCGCTTCGTGGAATTGCCGTTCTGTTATGGACATAGCTTGTTTTATCTGACAATTCTGGAAATCCCGTTACCCACACAGGCCATATCTTTCAAATCTAGTTAAAAGTGAATCCCGTTGGGGCAGGGTGGCGTTGTTCCGATCCCACATTTAGTTTTCTCTTTGAAAAAAATTATCTGTAGCTGTAATGTGGCAAAACTGTTCATCAAGAACCACGTCTGACACGTTCTTTGGGGAGACGAGAGGAGAGGTATTAAGATATGTCTGTGTATGGGTACTTTATGTCTCTATGTTATCAGAAGTTCCTGTCGTCTTTCTCTGCCATGCTCACATATTGGCATCGGCGCAGTTTGACATTTGGCGTCTGAAGCATACACGTCTGATTGCGGGGTTTTAATGTCTTTATTTTCCCCTAGTATTGACGTAAGGTATATACTTCGGGTGAAGCGTTTAAGATATAAAAGATTACAGCACAGATAGTAAAACCAGAACAGCGACGACAGTGTGATTGTGGGCAAATGGTCACATCGTACCGGTGAAATCCTGGTCTATGAGAATTTACCGCAGTTAGGGTTTCGTTCTGTTCATGTAAATGTCTAAGAAGTAATATCTGACCCACCCTCAAGCAACGTGGCTGGAGCAGGGCTGGGTATAAAAATTACAGTGATGTTAAAAGCAATTTATTGAACATCACTGGTGTGGAATTACTCAAAGTGATGTGCAGACACTGTGCCTAGACACATAACTACACAGCTATTATTTCAGTTCTGCGCAAGCTCTGATACTCCAAAAGAGACGTGTCCACCGATACCGACAGTGCACAAAAAGAGGAATTAAAGCCATGCTTGTGACAGACCAAACAGCAATCACCACATTGTCGTCTCCACCCTCATTCCGATTATTTTGGTCTAGTTTTCAATTCAGCATTTTGCATAAAACCTGTAACCCAGTCACTCTGCATTTTTGCAGAAAATGTACTTCTCAGAATGTGGTGTCTTTCGTGGGGAGACATTTTTTTAGTCTTTCTGGGAAGTAAAGGCGCAGATAACTTTACAAATGTGAATCTCGGGGAACTGAGAGTCTGTCGTTAGAATTGGTACCCAGAGAAAACTCTGGTGCGGGACAATTTTCGCTGCCAAGAACGCTCATTGAAGTATCCGTTTTGTCACGAACACAGCTTGTTTGCGTGACAATTCTGTAAATCCCATTATCCGTACACGCCATATCTTTCAAATCTGGTTAAAAATGAATGCCGTTGGGAATGGAAGGCGCAGTTCCGGTCCCACCTTAGTTTTCTGTTCTGTTTGAATTATTTATTTGGATTGGTGTTTTACGCCGTTTTCAAGAACATTTCTCGGGGGAAACCCACAACCATCCGCAGGTTGCTGGCAGACTTTCCCACGTACTGCCGGAGAGGAAGCCAGCATAAGCTGGACTTGAACTCACAGCGAACGCATTGGTGGGAGACTTCTGGGTCTTTGCGCTGCTCTAGTGCGCTAACCGACTGAGTCACGGAGGCCCTTTCCTCTCCGAAATAAATTAACTCTAACTATAATGTGGAAAAATTGTTTACCACCCAGCTCTGTGCGAATAATAAATCACAGGAAATTATGTTTTCATAACCAATGCAGCTGCAGGTGTTTTCAAGTCGAGAGTTCGCATAAATGACTTCTAAATTTGTCTTCGTTGTAGACATACTTGATGGTGAGGTTACGTTTTTGTTGCAAAACACACCTAGTTGTAAGGACAAAGAATTTATCAGAATATATTCATCTCCTGATACGATGGTCAAAAATATTGATACCAGTGATTCCGGATGCTGACAATATTATGTCTTGCGGTCGCTGTGAGTTTAAGTCCAGCTCATGCTGGCTTCCTCTCCGGCAGTACGTGGGAAGGTCTGCCAGCAACCTGTGGATGGTCGTGGGTTTTCGCCGGGCTCTGCCCGTTTTCCTCCCACCATAATGCTGGGCGCCGTCGTATAAGTGAAACATTTCGATTCAGAAATGCCTGTCTGGTCACAAACGTCTGCCTCAATTATAATTAAGGAGCCACGTCTGATATGTTTTTAAGGAGACTATTTCCGCGGACAGACATTGAAATGCCACCAACCTGCGGATGGTCATGGGTTTCCCCAAGAAATATTCTTGTGTAGAAATATCTTGAGTCGGAGAACGACATGTAGCAGGAAATCTTATTACATATACATACAAATCGTATTTTTGATTTTGCTACGAAAACTGAAAAGATGCATGTTTCTGCCCAAAGTGTGTGGCATATAAAGAAGTTTGCCGCAAGTAAATTACCGATTCAAGATGGGCGAAAATTGACACGCAAGTGGCAAATGACCAGGTGGGCGAAATAGCCAGAAAACCGTGACTTGTTGTTAAACACTAAGCGGCCGGTGTCATTTTATCTTGACCTCGGTTCTAATTAAAGGTGTAAACAAATACTGCAGTAAGACGAAGTGGATCACCGGGTGATGGTGCGAAATGAACATAGATTCTCTCCCTCGGGACGTCTCACTGGCTGCCCAAATTCGTATTTATTGCTCCATGGAAGCAATCCTGTAGAGCGGGTAAATTCCACCGCTAAAGAATTCTCATAAACTTTACATGTCTCCACGTATCACGCACTGTATTGAACTATGATCATTCCTAAAATTGAATTGCTGAAGACCGGGATGAAAACCGTAAATGGGATAGCTGCTGGTCATTGTCACCGTGTCCGGCTTTAATTTCCTTGGGGGACCGCCTTTTCGTCACCTTGTATGGGAGTTTAGCGTTTTATTATCGTGTACACAGTCTGGTGAGAAAGTTTCGTCAGTATGACAGAGTTAAATCGCTGTATCACGGGCAGTAACTTTGGAAAACGTCAGTGTAAATGAGTGCGCAGAGATTAGATTTTGAAAGAAGAACCAGGCTAAGTGGTACACAAATATACAAGAATCCATGTAACGTTTAAGTTCTTTGTATCCCTGATTTGACTTTTGTGACCATTCTCTTGCTTTTATCGCATAAGCTACTTCTTCTCTTGCCGTTTATGTTCAAAACGTAAGAATGATGGAATACTGAACGCTCGTTGTCTGCGAACACCCACACTATTAAAGGTAAAGTGATTGTCCAACGTCACCGATGTACTAATAGAGTCTGTAATGAACACTGTGGGCCCACCGCCTTTGATACATCACTCTCTGAGGTCTCAATGACGCGCGGAGGGCACAAGATGAACGGATATGTCCATCACCATTCTTGAGTCAAAAACGTCATTTCTTTCCAATAAACGTTGCGGAAAACCGATTATGTCAGAATTTTGATGGCTTTCTCGCGCGTTGTGTGTGACAAATAGGCCGCCAGATAAATCGTTCTAAGCGTTTGTTTTGGGAGAGGATAATCCTTACTGCCATGATTGATGGGTAGTTCACGTTTGAAGGAGGAACATTGTCAATAAGTGTTTAACAGTTCCTCATTCTCCTAACCTTGACCGTGTTAACGGGTTTTCGTGCGCTTAACTCAGTAGAAAGCTTGGCTGAATTGAACACTGAAGGCAGGTCGAGCCGGTTGCAGGTTATCCATGACTAGAGCTTGCAATGAAAGTAACACGTTGCTCGTGTAAACTCATGGTGTATGATCGTTTGACCCCAAGGCTGACGTAGACAGACAGACATTCTCACTGGTAACAGCTCTATCGCTATGACACTTCATTAGTCGAAGCGTGCTACGTGTACTTGACCTCGTGCTACCTGAACTCGAGCGAAAGTGCCAGAGCAAAAGTAAGCGAAGTATCGAAATCACAATTCTGGACGTTCACTAGTAAAACATAATCCTAAGTCATATTCCTGTGGAGCAGTTTCATTAATAGACTTAAGTAATAAAATCAAACAATCATAAATATTGATTAAAATTATGCTCTAAAAAGTTTTAGAACACACAACGATACAGTTGTAAGATACCATAAGAGACCTCATTTAATTCTTACGACTCATTTGAGCCCATAAACGTCAGGGTGACATTGGCTACCAAGGAAACCTATGGGTGGTAAATTCCCCGTGTATTTCTATCTGTACAGATAGATATTATTACCCGCCAGGAGAAGTTAGCTCAAGGTTTCATAAGAGCAGACCGTGGCATCTAACCGACAGGCCGTTTGGACTGATGACACATCTAATGGTGCCAGGGCGTCGGGTTGTCGTCTTTGAAGAAGGTTATTGTTGGAGTTGCAATTCCCTGTCTGCTTCAGGAAGGCTGCACATATAAAAAAAGCAATTTTTATATATAATGATTTATATATATAATGACCCTTATTAACCTATAATGACCAATTACCCTTGCTTGCTAGCTCCCAGGATCACGCTGGCCAAATTATATAATGGGTTCTCCATCGAAAGGGAACTAGCACGTAAAAAAGGGAGGTCGCGTGTCCGAATCTTGCTATCGTTGCTTCGACTGCCATGTTCTCACAGATATATAGTACATGTAGTCATCATTCGGCACTTTATTTTATTAGAATGTGACTGATTATTTGGGATTTTACTTTGCGTACCACAGTCTGACTATTTCGGATTTGGATTCTTGGTATATTATCGTGATTATGTTTGAGTCGCTTTCTTTGTCATAAATCAGTGGCATTTGGGATTTTGTCTTTGAAATGCTTTATGAATGTTTCTGATTGTTCTCTCTTGGTATAGGTATGTAAAGATTTGGTATTCTTAGAACAGCTTTCAGCATATAATTACATTGACTAAAAACGTTTCCAGTTTGAAAAAAGTCAATTTAGGGTCAGACATCTTCCAGTTCAGCAAGGTGAACTTGTTCGCGCCTGTAATGATTTCATCAGGAGTATGGCGACGGATGTACATCAGTAATGATTTCAGTTATGACCCGAATGATTTGGATCGGAAATATGTTTGATATACCCAAAGAAGCCAGATACAGCGTGCATTAGGCTTGTGTAACGGTACAAGAGGACTAGATTACAGAACGAGGCAGTCACGTCACGTCACGTCAGTAAAATGTTGTTAACAATGTTATTCACACTTGAGAGGCAGCCAGATACGCCAAATAAAGAAATTCCGCTGGTCGGGAATAAATCTGTTCGCCACGACCTGCGCGTTGAGTGCTGATGGAGTTACATGTGGTCCGGGACATTAGCTTCTCTGCCTTTACAATACCGCTCCACTCGGGACGTCATTTCAGGGGTCGGGCACACAGAGGTCGCTATTACAGACGGTAATTGGCACATCCCTAGGCACGCCTCTGGTCAGACGATAAGGGACACGGTGTTTCGGAAAGTTAACACGATAACCCAACGGATTATTACCGTCACATCGTCTTAAGCTGGGAGAAAAGTCAAGGACGAGAGCATGTAGAGTGAAGGCTGTGGTTACACAAATCCAGCGTGGAAAACGTTTGTACTACAGTGTACATTTCCTTATTTGGAACACTGGTATTTGGGGCAATTGTGCAAATATTGCATGACCATCTTCATGTCGCTGTGACAACATATCCGTAACAGACAAATCGAGACCTATCACTCAACAAACTGTCCTAATTCATTTGACGTGTAAGTTTAACTGAAGACTCGTTAAATATTAAACGAATGAATGAATGATTGTGGTTTAACGCCACTTCGGCAATATTTCAACCATATCGTGGCGAGAACAAGGTGGGAACACGAGACGGTTCAAGTTTTCGATATGGACGTGAGAGCGTCAAACACGAAACAAAAATGTTCGGACATGGTTAAAATCAGGTAAGAAAACCAAAACAGTTAAAACTCGAAAACCAGCTTATCAAGGAAATTCTATAACAAATATTTATTTTTGAGAATAAAATTTATATTTTATGATAAAGGTCGATGGCCTTCAAATATTTTATGACAGCGTCGACAGTGATGCTGTCAAACAAATCATATATGGAGTTTACTGTGTAGAATCTTTGCCGAACATGGGCAAAGTCTACACATTCAACAAGGATATGTTTGATGCCGTATTCAGCACCACATCCAATCCAGGATAAAATTGTGTGTTAGACGAGAATGCCCAACACGGCATCTTGTTAAAACCACTTGGTCTCTACGAGACATACCCAATGCATAAGAATTATGGCAAATGACGGGGTGAATAGCGTGCAGTTTATTACACACGTGCAAGTCCCATTCATCCTGCCAAAGGCGACGAATATATTTAAGAAGGTTCGATCGAAAGTCAGTATACGGGATTTTAACTTTTGATATGTATTTATTCAGGGCAGCCTTTGCCTCCCTATCCACAACTGTGTTTCCATGGATACCAATATGGCTTGGTATCCAACAGATTATAATATCTTTGCCTCGTTTAATCAATTTTCTATGTAAGGCTAAAATTTCAAGAATGATCGGGTTTTTAAATATATTATCCTGTATTGCCAAAAGACAGGAAAGCGCGTCACTAAATATCATTGCCCTCTGGGCGTGCCCAGAGGAAACATATGTTAAGCCCAGGAGTACAGCCCTGGCTTCTGCAGAAATGATGGGCGATGAAGACGAAAGACGAAGAGAAAAACCCCGCTGTTCCATGACAACCGCGAGCGCAACCTTGTTCCTATCCTTCGACCCGTCAGTGTATATAAATTTATAATTTGGATAATTAGCCTTAATTTCAGCAAAAGCTTGCTGAATTATAAGAGGATTTGTATCAGATTTATTATGTTGACGTAGATCAAATATTAGTTTAGGTTGTGGAAGAAGCCAGGGAGGAGACTCCGGAAAAGATACCGGAGCTATCACCTCTAGCTTGATGTTAGATTCCACAATACGGTCCCGTATACGAAGACCAAATGGATCGATCTTGCTAGGACATTTAGTATATTTGTCTGCATATGATGTATTGAAAACACAGTCGTAGGCAGGGTTTGTAGGATGAGCTTTAAGCTTTGTTGCATATTGAAAGCTCATTTTAATACGTCGGTTATATAAAGAAGGCTCATTGGCTTCTACATATAAACTTTCTACTGGTGAGGTTCTATAAGCACCAAGGCTGAGCCTCAGACCTTGGTGTTGAAGAGGATCCAACATGTTTGTATACTATTTCCTTGCGGAACCGTAAATGATGGACCCATAGTCCAATTTCGATCTCACCAGAGAACGATATAGATTAAGTAAAACAGATCTGTCAGCACCCCAGTCGGTGCTAGACACGACCTTAATTATATCCAGAGCCTTTGTACCTTTAGCTTTAAGCATTTTAATATGAGGTACAAAAGATAGCTTATTATCAAATATTATACCTAAAAATTTACTTTCTCCAACAATTTTTATCTGTTCACCACAAAAATTAAGCTCGGGGTCAAGATGAAATTTCCATTTATTACAAAAATGCATACCGACAGTTTTAGACGTTGAAAATTAAAACCTTAAACCGTTAAAACCTTTTTCAGTTGGCCATTTCTCGATCTTTTTGAGACAAAGCTGCAACTGACGTTCGATATTATTCATATTTCTTGCACGGTAGCATATGAGGAAATCATCCACAAATAGAGAACCCTCTGTACCAGATGTTACGGGTTTAACCAAACTATTTATTTTCATGCTGAACAAAGTAGGCGATAGGATGCTCCCCTGGGGTACACCCATTTAATGCTCACGAGAGACAGAAAGGGGGGACCCCACCCGTACCTTAAACTGCCGATCAGATAAAAATCGAGATATAAATATTGGTAATCGGCCTTTAATGCCCATATCCGCCAGGTCTTTTAAAATGCCATATTTCCATGTGGTGTCGTAGGCCTTTTCAAGGCCAAAAAAGATAGACACCACATGTTCATTATTAATAAATCCATCGCGAATATAAGATTCGAATCGAACAAGGTGATCCGTGGTGGATCAACCTTGACGAAAACCACATTGTATATTAGATAGTAACTTGTTGGTTTCTTGAAACCAAACAAGTCTATCATTTATCATCCGTTCCATAGTCTTACAGACGCAGCTGGTAAGAGCTATGGGACGGTAATTATTTGGATCAGTATGATCCTTACCCGGTTTTGGAACCGGAATAATACATGCTTCCCTCCATGAGGGTGGAAATTTACCAGTTATCCAAATATCATTCGGTAAGTCCAAGCGAGTCTCAAGTGGCTCAGGTGGTAAATGGTTCAGAAATTTATAATATACGTTATCAGGACCACATGCAGTATCGTGTGCCTTTCTCAATGCAGTTTTTAGTTCATCGATATTAAAAGGACAATTATAACCTTCTAAGTGTTTAGAAGATAAGAGCAATTTAATTTTCTCCTTCTGGTTTTTGATATGCTGAAATTGTGAAGTATAATTCCCAGAAGAAGATTTTTTAGAAATTGACTCCGCTAATTTATTTGCTATATCGGATGGAGAAGTTAGTATCATATCTCCATCTTTCAAGTGCCGGACTTCTGCTTTGTTATTTTTGCCCTTAAGTTTCTGAACCATATTCCAGACCTTACGCATAGGTGTTTTGGACGCAATGCCTGAAACGAAGTTCCGTCAACAAGATCGTCTCTTGGACTTAAGTAATCGACAAGACTTAGCTCTAAGAATACGAACTTGGATTAAATTATTATCAGTAGGACAATGGTTGAACTTGCGTTCAGCCCTTTTACGGTCCTTTATGGCTTTACGACAGTCATTGTCGTACCAGGCTTTACTTTTGGATTTCGGACTGGTCGAGGTCTTAGGGAGAGTTCTATCTGCAGCTCGTAAAATAAGCTGATTAAATTTAAAAATAGGATCATCTGTTGCATTGAGAGTGTGTGGAGTGATATCAGCCTCACAGAACATCTCAAATGCAATCCAATCTGCTTTATCGAACTTCCACCTAGCTACACGTTCTAAAGAATTAGAAGTGACATGCTCTAGGATAATAGGAAAATGGTCACTACCACAAAGATCCTCGTGCACTCTCCAAGAAAAATCCAGGAGAAGTGATGGATCAGTGATAGTGAGATCGATAGCAGAATAGATGCCATTACCCGCATGCAAATGAGTATTAGAACCATCATTGAAATAACACAGTTCTTCCTTGGTTAAAAAATCTTCTACTACCTTGCCCTTATTATTTATATTGTTACTTCCCCATAAGGGGTTATGGGAATTAAAATCGCCCATTATTACGAAGGGTGTAGGTAATTGTTCTTTCAAATTATGTAACTGTAAAGCTGACAAAGAAGTGTTCGAAGGAATATAAACCGAACACAATGTGATTGTCTTAGAAAATGAAACATGAACGGCCACAGCCTGAAGCTCTGTATCCAGAGCAACAGGGCTGTGGATAATATTGTTATTTATGAAGGAGGAGCCGCCTGCAGCTCGCTCTTCTTCGTGACAAAATGTACTATAAAGTGAATAATTTTTGAGAGCTATTTTATCTTTGTCAGATGTCTTCAGGTGAGTTTCCTGAAGACAAAGGACAATAAGATTTAATGATTGGAGCAGCTGTGTTATTTTAATAAAATTAACCTTAAGACCTCGACAATTCCATTGTATAATTTTGTCGTATGTAGACATCACGGAGGGAGGCGTATAGGAGATTTCTCTTTACGTCTGGACCGAGGACGGCCCTTCCTTGGAGATCGGCTGGAAGATCCCCCTGGTGCGGGTGATGTATCCATCACATCCGCATCTGATGTTGAAGGGACAACGTCCTCCAACGATCCAAACTTATTAAATGTTTGCACAGGATATCGAGTGCCCTTAGACAGACGTTCTTTTGGGCCACTCGGTTTACTGGTTTTAATATTATTACTTTGAAAGTTGTTTTTGGACTTGTTTTTGTCATTATTTTTCTTAGAGGGCTGAGGTTCAGGTATGCCATTTTTTTTCTGCATTGTTCACTGGTTTTATTTCTTGTACCGAGGTGGTCTGGGTTAAACGAGAGTTTCGGACAGGTTGAGCTGAAGGTTCCAAAGAGATCGAACTAAGTTTGTCGTTTTCAATTGGCCAAGTCAAGGAAGTCTGAGTTGCAACAGATGTTGCAGCTCGCTTGACCACATTGGCAGACGAAGTCTGCGGTGGCGTACTCGAAAGTGAGGCCAATTATTCATGCCCCCTGAGAAGAAATGTTGTTTTTAGTTTTTAAATTGATTATTTCATTTTCTTTAATGAAGAGAGGACAGTTCTTAGAGGAGGCCATGTGATCTCCGCCGCAATTGCAGCACTTAGCTGTGCTGCTGCAGTTAAAACCAGTTTATTTTTGCATTGGCCTTTGTCGTGACCAATTTTTTGACAAATAAAACATCGTGTAGGGTTAGGTATGTATAAATCCACATTAACCCTACCGGCCAATGTAGATATATGATGGTAGAGAGGTGCTATTAAAGGTCAACAGGTATGTGTTTAATTGGAGGATGTTGCCAGCTATTTTTTTTTGTGAAAAGCCTCACTCTGACAACACCCTGTGGTTTTAATTCCGTACAGATTTCTTCTTCAGTTAGGTCGAAGATATCCCCATCCCTGTCACGTATTATTCCCTGACAGCTGTTCAGGGTGTTGTGAGGGGATGTAAAAACAGATATATCGGAAATTTTATTCAACGATAATGAATTTTTGAATTGTTGTTTTCGGGAACATTCGATGACAATATCTCCGGATCGTAGTTTTTTTAACATTTTTTAAAGTACCTGCTGCATCCTGTAAATCCCTTTTTAGAAAAGAAAAGGATGAATTTTAGAGGCCGGGTTTTGTTCACTCTTTGTTGAGATAACAATAAAAGCCGGCCAACTTTCCTGTCCATTGTCAAGTGGGTCTGACAAAACATCCAGCGTCCTCTTTTTATCAGCACATGAAGTTGGCTGAGAGGACGATCGAAAATGAGAGACATTTTGTGAAAGGTATAGGGAAGTCATAATAAATAAGTAGGAATTCACCCCACGTGTTCCCCACCCACCATGGAGTGCCAAGGGCGATGCCTGAACCTGGGGATACCCAGCAGGAAAGACACCAAGGACTCCACATAGGGTATACTCAAATAGATGGCTTTAATATGCACACCCTATTCCCCACCCGAGCTCCTCCATCACTCGCCCAATGAAGGAGGTTGCACATCAGACACGAATTACTTGATTGACCCTACAGCCACCGCCTCAAACGTAATCCCACCAACGAAATTTAAGAAAAATCATTTGTTCTCTAAAGAGTGTTGACATGGAGAAGTTTTGGAACCACGCAGAGGCAGGCGTGACCAGCTGATTGATCGGAGGGGGCCGTCCGACCGCCCGTCTTTGCAGAAGTAAGGGCCGAAGTGGAGTGTTGAGTGTGAGGATCTCGCAAGATCAACCCGCCCTCAGCCACCAGGATCCCGTCCTCCCCATCACGGGTCGCAGCCCACGGCAAACAGGTTGCCCCTTTTAGTCGCCTTGCACGACAAGCCCGGGGAGGCTGTGGAATTTATCTATTCACCGGAACCACACGGGAGAGCCCTAGGTTTAGTCGCCTTGTACGACAAGCTAGCCTAGAGAACTGGCGCCCTATTCTTTTCACTTCCTCGAACCCCACGGGGGAATATTAAACGAAGATTATCAACTGCACACTCGTCACACCAGTGCACACGAAAGTTGTAACGGCCACGGGAAACATCTTTAATTGCTGTGAGGTTTAACCGAGCTTTCGCACAAGTGGAATTACTGACAAATGGCACAACGGGAACGAAGGGTGTCTGATGACATATTTTCTATTTCTAACATTACTTTAACTGTTCAAAACGTTTCAAAGTTGAAGATTGAAATGTCCACTATAAGAGTTTTGGGGTCAGTGCTAAAAGCAACAGTTTGGGAAAATTCAAGGAAATGTCAAAAGTCAAGAAGGAGAATTTTTGAAACATAGCAGTACGCTGTGGTTTTTATCCGTGTTCTTAACTCGCGGAGTTTTCTAATTATGGTCGCAGTTTTGATCAAATGCTTTTTTTTACATGGTTATCTGGTGATACTCGAATATTGGAATTCACACACGTCGTTACCATGTTTATCCGAAAAACAGGAAGATTTTCAGACAGGCATGCATTCATACTATGATCTCGATGAATAGCTGCTCAGTTGAGCTTAAATCGACTTTACGTTGCCCGAAGGATAAATGAATTTTAGTACTGATCACGTTGGCATCAAGTCATGTGAGAGGTTATTTGACAGCGTTATGAGAAATCTATTAGTATGGAGACCGCTGTAATATATCGCCCGGTCTCCGGTGAAGCTGACGGGGTATTTCGACAGCTCTGATAAGGTCTCCGTCTTGAATAATACGACTGGGACCTGTTGTGCTGGGTTTGAGTGAATAACACTGGCCCTATCACTTCCGGTTGTCTGGATTTATCATATAGATCCGTTCCACAGCCCCCTGGTTGTCACGTGATATCTTGCCATATTGAATCAGAAAAGTATTTTACCCTCATTACAACAATGTGATATTAAAGATGGCCTTGTTCGAATAGTTGTTGCGATGTACCCCGGCAAAACAGATTTGGTCTTGAAAACCTCACAACAATGGAGGCCAGGGTGAAGCAGTTGTATCTAATGTTGCCTGTTTGATAGAGAGCAAGCTTATTGTTTGGACGAAAAAATCAAGTTTTCACAGAAATGTATTTGTCCTGATCCGTCCTATGGTCTGATTTTTTTTTCGTTGTTTTTTTTTTTTTTTTTTTGCCACGTTGGCGGAGAGAACACTAATTGATGAATCTAGACCATGACATGAAGGGTAAAGGTAAAAGAATAGGCCACATTTCATCAGTTTCATCAGTTTCATCAGTGACATTTGACAGGTATGCCACAGACGTTGCTCTTCTACCCTTCAAGCCCGTAATATTACACGTTTCACAAAACACACTGTTGTACCGGTTTGTTAAAAGATACACGTCTTGCTTCAGTTATATTCCATGCCATGTCACACTATCTTTTATCCTAATTCCGAATAATCCAGCGATAATAAGTTGACGTTTTCCGAACTGTCTGTGCAGTAAAGCACCATCTTGGAATTATCGCATGCAAAGTATAGCCGGACAGAATCTCATGAACTTCTTCAGCATTTCCATATTTGGATCGCACATCAGTTTAGAACGTGGCTTAGTCGGTTAGCGCGCTAGCGCAGCGGAATCACCCAGAAAGCCTCCCACCAATGGGGATGCTGTGAGTTCAAGTCCTGCTAACGCTGGCTTCCTCTCCGAACGTATGTGGGAAGGTCTGCCAGCAACCTGTGGATGGTCGTGGGTTTCCGCCGGGCTCTACACGGTTTCCTCCCACCATAATGCTGTCCGGTCACAAATGTCTGCCTCAATTATAATTCAGGAGCCACATCTGACATGTTTTTTAAGGAGACGATTTCGCGGATAGACACTGAAAGAAAAAACATTTGTATATGGGTACATCACCTTGACGGTATGAGTATCTCCTGCTCTGTGTGTTTATGGCTTCGTTGTGAATCACATCCTGTACTTTGAGTGACTAAATCGTCTTTGTGTCATCAAAAGTTCGTGCAGTCCTTTTTTGGCTTGCTGACAAATTGGTATCGGCACCATCTGATACTCCATGTCTGAAGCACACACATCTGTGTACGGTGTGGTAATGCCTTCGTTTTCCGTAGCATTGGCGAAAGCTATGCACTTCGTGTGTAGCGTTTACAAGGTGACCAATCTGTAACCGTATAGTGTGTGGACAATGTCCCTAAACGCATGGCTATAGAGCATTTCATCTTTTTATCACTATGACTTTATTTCTTTATTTAGTTGATTGGTTTTTTACACCGTACTCAAGAATATTTCACCTAAATGACGGCGCCTAGTATTACAGTGGGTGGAAACCGGGCAGAGCAGGGGGAAAACCCACGATCCAAGCTCTGGTACTCCAAATAGACGTACACTGCTACAGATGGTACATGAAAAAGGAAAGAAAGCTATGCTTATGCCTGACCAGACAGGATTTATCCCTGTGTCGCCTCCACGCAAGGTCCGATTATTTTGATCTGGATTTCATTGCCAACTTTGAGTTAAATAATAAAGTTTTCGGTTCTGCATTATACATAAAATGTGTAACCCCGTCACTCTTGATCTGTGCAGAAAATGAACCCGAAAGCGGTGTCTCTTATGGAATGTAAGACATTCTTAACGTCGTTCTGGGAAGTAAAGGCGCCACTGACCTCCAACACATGAATCCCCGGTAGGGTGGGGTGGTAGGGGTCTGTTGTCAGAACTGGCATTCAGGGGAAAACTCAGGTGCGGGACAATTTTCTGTGCTCAGGACGCTTTCATCAAGATGCCGTTTTGTCACGAACACGGCTTGTTTATCTGACAATTCTGGAAATCCCATTTTCCACACAGGCCATACTTTTCAAATCCAGTTAAAAGTGAATGCCGTTGGGACAGAGTGACTTGGCCCCAGTCACACATAAGCATTCTCTTTAAATAAATGAACTGTAGCTATGCTGTGGGAAATTTTACCACCCAGCTTTGTGGGACTTGTAGACAGCAGGAAATTGTATTTTCATCCCCATGCAATGCAGCGTCAGGCATTTTCAGTCCCAGTGTTCAAATACTTGTCTTTGTAATATATCTGATTGACATATCTGATGATGTGGTCACCCTGTTATTGCAGAATAGATCCAACTGTAAGGTCTAAGAATGTATTAGAATATACTCATCTCCTGATACGAAGATGAAAGATTGTGATAGCGATGATTCCGAATATTCACAACACAATGGGCGTCTTCTAGAGAAGTCTGTGGAGTTAACGACATACGTAAAAAGCCGGTTACGTGTCCATATAAGTAGTGTTTAGAATCTGCTGGGAATACTAGAAAGATATGTGTTTCTGTCGAAGGTCTTCGGCGTATATACAGAGACGATTGCCGATCCAAGATGGACGAATCTGGCCACATAGACCTAAAATGACCCACTTCCATAGCCTACAGCTACACTTTCTGCCTTGATCCAACAGGCAGAAATAACTGATCCACCCGACTGAATAGCTGATGAATATTAATGTAAATATATTACCCAATCAGATAGTAGTTCCTGCAAATGATTGATAGCAAAGACGAAACATGTGTCCATGCACATGGTCAATGGCAGGTAAAATCAGAAAGAAAAGAGCTTTCCACACCTGTAAAGGTGGAGACAAAACCGTCATAAACGGACAGATGCTGGCCTGCAGTCATATTAAGACGTGATGTCAAAATGCTACTCGGAGCGTTCACTGATGGAGACAGAATAGAATGAAATCTCTTGATCATTCAACAAGTCAGCCTGTGACCGAAGACGCACGACCAGAGTGAGACGGCCAGACTTACCCCAGGCTTTGTAGTTTGAATTAAACCTCCTGAAGCCACGCAGACTTTAATGTTCTATGTGCGATACCGTGCTGCAAAGGAATACACCAGCCGGACATAGCGTGGTTTATTCTACTTTCATGGCTCCGTCAACTCGTAATGTCCGCCACCCACGGTTTTAAGAGTTTTCAGTACATTTAATTGACACGTTTGAAATTTACTTCGTGCATAAATTCCTTGGCAAACGAAAGAGGCAAGTATCTGATTGGATAACAATGACGGCGTTTCAAGTTCAAACTGGAACAGATTCACCTAGTCCATTGATCAAGGGAGAAAACGGAGTCATACACGCGTTGCGATGCACGGACGGTCTGGCTTGATGTAATGAAGACGGGAGTGACCGGATTGGGCAAAACAGGCAGACAACCGCCACCATTTGTTAAGCACCAAGTATCTGGACTGATTTTCGCATGACTTCGGTTATAGTTGAAGGGAACACCGGGCGTGGAGTTTCTCCGACGGTCTCTGGCTGTCCGGGTAGTGGCGGGAAATGAACATCAATTCTCTCCCTCGGGACATCACATTCGCTGCCCAAATTGGTATTTACTGCCCAGAGGAAGCAATACTGTAATTTCTAATGCTAAAGAATTCTCATAAACTTGACAGGTCCTCACGGATGTATTTTGATCATTCGGAAAATTGAATTGCTGAAGACCGATATGTAAATCATGAATGGACCGCGAAAATTGCTGGCCACAGTTACCGTGGATGTCCCGCTTTAATTTCCTTGCGAAACCGCTTTGTATTGGTGTTTAGCGTTTTAATAATCAATGTGTTGTACCAAAAAGGAGAAATTCCTTGACTGAAATTAGTCAAATAAGGAAGTTAATTCTCGTACAACATCAGTAATGGACCAGGGGAAAAAAGGATCAAGTAACACTAATATTGTGTGTAAATGGGAACGTCACTACCGAATATGCTGGTGCAGGATTCGAACGCAATGGGTGATATGTCAAAGGTCAATAGCTATTTGTCAGAGAACCGATTCATTCGACTCAGTCCGTGAGATTCTGGAGGCTATAGCAAGAAAGAGAACACTGTGAAATTGTCACTATATATTGTACATAATGGGTTCGAGAGAGAGAATATAAGGGTTTGATGCCAATTTTAATAGTGAAACTGGCCTACATGGATTTCAAAGAACGACATGATGCTGAATATATTTGATGAGAGATTTCGTTACATGTCTTAGTTATGGTTAACCTGTAACAGGATTGAACTGCCTTCAATGTTCAAGTCCGTCAAGCGGCCTACCGTAATGAAGGATGAATGTAGGCATGTATGCTTGGGTTTTACGTCGTACATGTAGACAATAATTGTTCCGCCACATGATGACGAGGAGTCTCCAGAATGTAGAACTAGTCCATGTCTCCACAGTGCAGCGACCACTTTAACATGCTGCCAAACACACCAGACATGACACCCCATCGAGTCACATCATAGTGACACCGGGCCGGCCAGCCCTGTTTCCTGGCTCTAACCCCTCAAACGAGGCAGCAACAAGTGCCATTTTCAAGGTGTTTGGTATGTGTATGGGCACCACTAATCTGACAGGAAAAATGATAATCAAATGGCTTGTGCAACTCTCAGACAGCGATAGACCTTACAAAAGATCAAACAAAGAAACACGAAGACGCCTGAAAGTTCAATACACATAACTAAAAAAATAAAGAGTACAACTTAAAATATTACACAACAATACATACAATTACAAAGAATAGTTCTTAAGGATTACCGTCCAAATCCTGATGGAATATCGAATGAATGAATGAATGAATGATTATGGCTTAACGCCACATCGGCAATATCTCAGCCATATCGTGGCGAGAACAAGGTGGAACCACGAGACAGTTCAGGTTTTCGATGGTGACATGAGAACATTAAAAACAAACCAAAAACGTACGGACATGATTAAAATCAGGTAAGAAAACCAAAACAGCTAAAACTCGAAAACCAGCACATTAAGGAAGTTTTATCACGAGTATGTATGTAAATAAAATTTATATTTTATGATACAGGCCAATGGCCTTCAAATATTTTATGACAGCGTCGCCAGCGATGCTGCCAAACAAGTCATACATGGAGTTTACTGTGTAGAATTTTTGCCGCACATGGGCAAAGTCCACACAGTCAACCAGTATATGTTTGATGCCGTATTCAGCACCACATCCAACACACTCGGGAGCACTGCTCCCATCCAGGATAAAATTGTGTGTTAGACGAGAATGCCCAACACGGCATCTTGTTAAAACCACTTGGTCTCTACGAGACATACCCAGTGTATAAGAGTTATGGCCAATGACAGGGTGAATAGCGTGCAGTTTATTACACACCTGCACGTCCCATTCACCCTGCCAAAGGCGACGAATATACTTAAGAATGTTAGATTTAAAATCAGCGTATGGGATTTTAACTTTTGATAGGGATTTATTTAGGGCAGCCTTTGCCTCCCTGTCCACGACTGTGTTTCCATGGATACCAACATGGCTTGGTATCCAACAGAATATAATATCTTTGCCTCTTTTAATCAATTTTCTATGTAAGGCTAAAATTTCCAGAATAAGCGGGTTTTTCAATTTATTATTCTGCATTGCCAAAAGGCAGGAGAGCGAGTCACTACATACCATTGCCCTCTGGGCACGCCCAGAGGAAACATATGATAAGGCCAGGAGTATAGCCCTGGCTTCTGCAGAAAAGATAGACGATGAAGACGGAAGACGAAGAGAAGAGACCCGCTGTTCTAAGACAGCCGCAGCCGCAACCCTGTCCTCATCCTTTGACCCATCAGTGTATATAAATTTATAATTTGGATAATTAGCCTTAATTTCAGCAAAAGCTTGCTGAATTATAAGAGGATTTGTGTTCGATTTATTATGTTGACGTAGATCAAATATTAGTTTAGGTTGTGGAAGAAGCCAGGGAGGAGACTCCGGAAAAGATACCGGAGCTATCTCCTCTAGCTTGATGTTAGCTTCCACAACATGGTCCCGTATACGAAGACCGAAGGGAGGGATCTTGTTAGGACATTTAGTATATTTGTCTACGTATGATGGATTGAAAACACAGTCGTAGGCAGGGTTTGTTGGGTGAGCTTTAAGCTTTGTTGCATATTGAAGGCTGAGTTTAATACGTCGGTTATGTAAAGAAGGCTCATTGGCCTCCACGTATAAACTCTCTACTGGTGAGGTTCTAAAGGCACCAAGGCTGAGCCTCAGACCTTGGTGATGGACCGGATCCAACATTTTAAGATATGATTTCCTAGCGGAACCATAAATGATGGACCCATAGTCCAATTTAGACCTCACCAGAGAACGATATAAATTAAGTAAAACAGATCGGTCAGCACCCCAATCGGTGCTAGACACGACCTTAATTATATCGAGAGCCTTTATACATTTAGCTTTAAGCGTTTTTATGTGAGGTATAAAAGATAATTTACTATCGAATATAACTCCTAAAAATTTATTTTCCCCAACAATCTTCACTGGTTCACCACAAAATTTAAGCTCAGGGTCTAGATGAAGTTTGCGTTTATTGCAGAAATGCATACCGACGGTTTTAGACGTAGAAAATCTAAAACCATTGGCAACTGCCCATTTCTCGATCTTATTGAGACAAAGCTGCAGTTGCCGCTCGATGTTATTCATATTTTTCGCCCGGTAGCATATCAGAAAATCATCTACATATAAACAACCCTCGGTTCCAGATGTTAATGTTTGGGCCAAGCTATTAATTTTTATGCTGAACAGTGTAGGTGAAAGGATACTGCCCTGGGGTACACCCATCTCTTGCTCATAAGAGTCCGAAAGAGTGGACCCCACCCGTACCTTAAACTGACGATTTGATAAAAATTTGGATATAAATATAGGTAATCGACCTTTAAGGCCCATATCCGCGAGGTCTTTTAAGATGCCATATTTCCATGTGGTGTCGTAGGCCTTTTCAAGGTCAAAAAATACTGACACCACATGTTCATTATTAATAAAACCATGGTGAATGAAACTTTCAAGTCGAACAAGGTGATCCACTGTGGATCTACCTTGACGAAAACCACATTGGATATTAGATAGTAACTTGTTGGTTTCGAGAAACCAAACAAGTCTATCATTTATCATCCGTTCCATAGTCTTACAGACGCAACTGGTAAGAGCTATGGGACGGTAATTATTTGGATCAGTATGATCCTTACCCGGTTTGGGAACCGGGATAATACATGCCTCCCTCCATGAGGGTGGAAAATTACCAGTTATCCAAATATCGTTCAGTAAGTCCAAGAGAGTCTCAAGTGGTTCAACTGATAAATGGTTCAGAAATTTATAATATACGTTATCAGGACCACATGCTGTATCATGTGCCTTTCTCAGTGCAGTTTTTAGTTCATCGATATTAAAAGGACGATTATAATCTTCTAAGTTTTTAGAAGAAAAGGGCAATTTCATTTTCTCCTTCTGGTTTTTGATATGTTGAAATTCTGAAGTATAATTCTCCGAAGAAGATTTTTTAGAAATGGATTCCGCTAATTTATTAGCTATATCGGATGGAGAAGTTAGTGTGTTATCTCCATCTTTCAAGTGCTGGACTTTTGCTTTGTTATTTTTACCCTTAAGTTTCTGAACCATATTCCAGACCTTACGCATAGGTGTTTTTGACGTAATGCCTGAAACAAAGTTCCGCCAACAAGATCGTCTCTTGGACTTAAGTAATCGACGAGCCTTAGCTGCAAGAATACGAACCTGGTTTAAATTTTTATCAGTAGGACAATGGTTGAACTTGCGCTCAGCCCTTTTACGGTCCTTTATGGCTTTACGACAGTCATTGTCGTACCAGGGTTTACTTTTGGATTTTGGACTGGTCGAGGTCTTAGGGATAGTTCTATCTGCAGCTCGTAATATAAGCTGATTAAATTTAAATATTGGGTCATCTGCTGCATTGAGAGTCTGTGGCGTGATATCAGCCTCACAGAACATCTCAAATGCCATCCAATCTGCTTTATCGAACTTCCACCTAGCTACACGTTCTAAAGAATTAGAAGTGACATGCTCTAGGATAATAGGAAAATGGTCACTACCACAAAGATCCTCGTGCACTCTCCAAGAAAAATCCAGGAGAAGTGATGGATCTGTGATAGTGAGATCGATAGCAGAATAGATGCCGTTACCCGCATGCAAATGAGTATTAGAACCATCATTGAAATAACACACTTCCTCCTTGGTTAAAAAATCTTCTACTACCTTGCCCTTATTATTTATGCTGTTACTTCCCCATAAGGGGTTATGGGAATTAAAATCGCCCATTATTATGAAGGGTGTGGGTAATTGTTCTTTCAAATTATGTAACTGTAAAGCTGACAAAGAAGTGTTCGGCGGAATATAAACCGAACACAAAGTGACTGTCTTAGACATTGAGACACGAACGGCCACAGCCTGAAGCTCTGTATCCAGAGCAACAGGACTGTGGATAATATTGTTATTTATGAAGATAGAGGAGCCGCCTGCAGCTCGCTCTTCTTCGTGACAAAATGTACTATAAAGTGAATAATTTTTCAGAGTTATTTTATCTTTGTCAGATGTCTTCAGGTGAGTTTCCTGAAGACAAAGGGCAATAGGGTTTAATGATTGGACCAGCTGTGTTATTTCAATAAAATTTACCTTAAGACCTCGACAATTCCACTGTATAATTTTGTCGTATGTAGACATTACGGAGGGAGGCGAATAGGAGACTTGTCTCTATATTTGGACCGAGGACGACCCTTTCTTGGAGATCGGCTGGAAGATCTCCCTGGTGCGGGTGATGTATCCATCACATCCGCTTCTAATGTTGAAGGGACGACGTCCTCCAACGATCCAAACCTGTTAAATGTTTGGATGGGATCTCGAGTGGCCTTAGACAGACGTTCTGTATGGCCACTCGGTTTACTGGTTTTAATATTACTTTGAACTTTGTTATTGGATTTGTTTTTGTCGTTATGATTTTTAGAGGGCTGAGGTTCAGGTATATTTTTTCGGTATTCTTTACTGGTTTTATTTCTTCTACTGTGAGGGTCTGGGTTGAGCAGGAGTTCCGTTCAGGTTGAGCTGGACGTTCAACGTTGATCGGGTTAGGTTTGTCGTTTCCAATGGGCCAAGTCAAGGAAGTTTGAGTTGCAACAGATGTTGCAGCTCGCTTGACTACATTGGCAAACGAAGTCTGCGGTGTCGTACTCGAAAGTGAGGCCAATTTGCGGGCCTCCTGATAGGAAATGTTGTTTGTGGTTTTTAAAGTGATTATTTGTTTTTCTTTAATGAAAAGAGGACAGTCCTTAGAGGAGGCCATGTGATCTCGGCCGCAATTGCAGCACTTAATTGTGCTGCTGCAGTCAAAACCATCATGACCTTCACTGCCGCATCTGAAACAAACCAGTTTATTTTTACACTGGCCTTTGCCATGACCAAACTTTTGGCAAGTAAAACACCGTGTTGGGTTAGGTATGTATAAATCCACATTAACCCTATACGGGCCAATGTAGATATATGATGGTAGAGAGGTACTATTAAAGGTTATCAGATAGGTGTTTAATTTAAGGATGTTGCCAGCTTTTTTTGTTGTGAAACGTTTCACTCTGACAACACCCTGTGGTTTTAGTTCTGCACAGATTTCTTCTTCAGATAGGTCGAAGATATCCCCATCCCTGTCACGTATTATTCCCTGACAACTGTTCAGGGTATTGTGAGGGGATGTAAAAACAGATATATCAGAAATCCTATTCAATGACAATAAATTTTTAGATTGTTGCTTCCGGAAACATTCGATTAGAATGTCTCCGGATCGCAGCTTTTTAACGTTTTTTAAAGTGCCTGCTGCACCCTCCAAAGCCCTCTTCAAAAGAAAAGGATGAATTTTAGAGGCCGGCTTTTGTTCACTCTTTGTTGAGAGAACAATAAAAGCCGGCCAACTTTCCTGTCGAATGTCTATAGAATCTGATAAAGCCTCCAGCTTCCTCTTTTTATCAGACCCTGAAATTTCCTGAGAAGACGATCTCAAATTAGAAACATTTTTAGAAAGGTTTAGGGTATTCATAATAATTAATCACGGATTCACCCCACGTGTTCCCCACCCACCACGGAGTGCCAACAAGGGCGATGCCTGAACCTGGGGATACCCAGCAGGAAAGACACCAAGGATTCCACATGGGGTATACTCAAATAGATGGCCTTAATATGCACACCCCATTCCCCACCCGAGCTCCTCCATCACCCACCCTATGAAGGAGGTTGCACATTAGACACGGACTACTTGAGTGACCCTACAGCCACCGCCTCAAACGCAATCCCACGAACGAAATTTGAGAAAAAATCATTTGTTCTCTAAAGAGTGTTTATAGAGAGAAGTTTTGGGACCACGCAGAGGCAAGGCGTGACCAGCCGATTGATCGGATCGGGCCATCCGACCGCCCGTCTTTGGAGAAGTAAGGGCCGAAGTGGAGTGTTGGGCGTGAGGATCTCGCAAGATAAACCCGCCCTCAGCCACCAGGATCCCGTCCTCCCCCATCACGGGTCGCAACCCACGGCAAACAGGTTGCCCCTTTTAGTCGCCTTGTACGACCAGCCCGGGGAGGCTGTGGAACTATTCTATTCACCGGAACCACACGGGAGAGCCCTAGGTTAGTCGCCTCGTACGACAAGCTTGCCTAGAGAACTGGGGCCCTATTCTTTTCACTCCCGGGAACCCCACGGGGGGATGGAATATCGAGGTTCCACAGGAAACGTCAGTAAAAGTAAATGATGAAATCCACAGTTCATGGGAGTTCTTGAATCGAAGGATATTACAGGCCTCCAAGTGACGAACGGTGTGGGTACGGCATGCCCACGAACGTTTATATCCTACACCCCTTCTAGGTACACTTCCCAGGGCGGACAGGTAGACGACAGCGTCCGTAATACCGAGCTGGCGATACATATTTATTTATTTAGTTAGTTGTTTGGTGTACAGAAATGTTTCACTCATACAACTGGGGCAGCATTGTTGTGGGAGGAAACCGGGCAAAGCCCGGGGAACCCACGACCATCCGCAGGTGGCTGGCAAACCTTCCCACGTACAGCATGAATTGGACTTGAACTCACAGCGATCGCATTGGTAGGGCGACGTTTATTTCCACGGACTTGACAATGTCACTTCCAGTGTAAAACTGGGACGAAATCGCACAAAGAGAAAATGCGCGACGCAAACTCCAACATGACGTCTTAGAAAAAATAGCAAGTGGCGAGACAGAAGCTCACAAAGTGTTACGTACAGAAAAATGGAGTACATTGACGAATGCCATGACAGCCTAACCTCAATAATATTCTAACAGAATTCTCAACTGGACGAATATAAATAGGAATGTGCTCTTTACAACTTCGTCACTTGTATTTATGAACTAACTTAAAGAAAGTTCTGGACAATTTGATCGTAAACATGTTTACAACACGGTTACACCTTTTCAGAATGTACGCTCCCTGTACAATGTCACGAAACTTATAAACAGAACCCTCGACTGAATTCCAGTGCAGGCGACGACGTATGCAGAGGTAAAAATCTGGGTCAAAACCTGACCTGATTAGAATACCAAGAGAAGAAAACATAATACAATATTTTAAAGACTGGGTTCACAGCAGTATTTGATCCCGAACTCCCGACCTCGGGCTACAGTGAATCATACGAAAATCCTGGAAATTGTGAAGGTGTCAATCTTTGGAAATGTTACACATTTCTTGACGCGTGTCTGTCGCGACAATGTTCCTCCTACAAACTTGAACGCGAAATCAATCTTGACAGAGAGGATTATCCTCCCGCAAACAAAAACTCAGGTCGCTACATCGATCGCTGAATTTGTCACACAGAACGCGCGAGAAAGCCATCACAATACTGACGTAGTCGTTTCTTTGCTATGTTTTGTGGGAAACAAATGACGTTTTCGTGTTAGCATGCTGAGGGACATTTTCCTCCGCCTTCCGATCTTTGCCCGTTACTGTGGCTTCAGAGAGTGATATATTAGAAACGGCCGACAAGCACTCTACCACAGGTTCTCTTTTTCGTTTAATGTTAGCGAAACAACGAAGTTTACAACTCATGTTTCTTTCAATGGGACGGGTGCTCGCCGTCAGTATTCAGTATTCGATTTCTCCACTTTCCGAACATTAGCGCAACAAAAGAGGTAGCTTTTCCGATGTATTTCATTCTCGTTTGGCTTGGAACCCCTAAAAATCTACTTGCACCAAAACTAGGTTTGATTTACTACGGCAATTAGTCGGTAATGTACCGCACGGAGTGTTTTCGGAAACCTTAAGTTAATGTATCATGCAATAAGAAAGCTGCAGAACTGTGACAATATGAGTAATACTCCCGATTTATGTATTTACTTCATTGTTGTCTAAACCATACTCAAGAATTG
>JABBOT010000014.1:8315987-8488726 GCA_016165875.1 Acanthopleura granulata
TCATCCTGCCAAAGGCGACGAATATACTTAAGAATGTTAGATTTAAAATCAGCGTATGGGATTTTAACTTTTGATAGGGATTTATTTAGGGCAGCCTTTGCCTCCCTGTCCACGACTGTGTTTCCATGGATACCAACATGGCTTGGTATCCAACAGAATATAATATCTTTGCCTCTTTTAATCAATTTTCTATGTAAGGCTAAAATTTCCAGAATAAGCGGGTTTTTCAATTTATTATTCTGCATTGCCAAAAGGCAGGAGAGCGAGTCACTACATACCATTGCCCTCTGGGCACGCCCAGAGGAAACATATGATAAGGCCAGGAGTATAGCCCTGGCTTCTGCAGAAAAGATAGACGATGAAGACGGAAGACGAAGAGAAGAGACCCGCTGTTCTAAGACAGCCGCAGCCGCAACCCTGTCCTCATCCTTTGACCCATCAGTGTATATAAATTTATAATTTGGATAATTAGCCTTAATTTCAGCAAAAGCTTGCTGAATTATAAGAGGGTTTGTATTCGATTTATTATATTGACGTAGATCAAATATTAGTTTAGGTTGTGGAAGAAGCCAGGGAGGAGACTCCGGAAAAGATACCGGAGCTATCTCCTCTAGCTTGATGTTAGCTTCCACAACATGGTCCTGTATACGAAGACCGAACGGAGGGATCTTGTTAGGACATTTAGTATATTTGTCTACATATGATGGATTGAAAACACAGTCGTAGGCAGGGTTTGTTGGGTGAGCTTTAAGCTTTGTTGCATATTGAAGGCTGAGTTTAATACGTCGGTTATGTAAAGAAGGCTCATTGGCCTCCACGTATAAACTCTCTACTGGTGAGGTTCTAAAGGCACCAAGGCTGAGCCTCAGACCTTGGTGATGGACCGGATCCAACATTTTAAGATATGATTTCCTAGCGGAACCATAAATGATGGACCCATAGTCCAATTTAGACCTCACCAGAGAACGATATAAATTAAGTAAAACAGATCGGTCAGCACCCCAATCGGTGCTAGACACGACCTTAATTATATCGAGAGCCTTTATACATTTAGCTTTAAGCGTTTTTATGTGAGGTATAAAAGATAATTTACTATCGAATATAACTCCTAAAAATTTATTTTCCCCAACAATCTTCACTGGTTCACCACAAAATTTAAGCTCAGGGTCTAGATGAAGTTTGCGTTTATTGCAGAAATGCATACCGACGGTTTTAGACGTAGAAAATCTAAAACCATTGGCAACTGCCCATTTCTCGATCTTATTGAGACAAAGCTGCAGTTGCCGCTCGATGTTATTCATATTTTTCGCCCGGTAGCATATCAGAAAATCATCTACATATAAACAACCCTCGGTTCCAGATGTTAATGTTTGGGCCAAGCTATTAATTTTGATGCTGAACAGCGTAGGTGAAAGGATACTGCCCTGGGGTACACCCATCTCTTGCTCATAAGAGTCCGAAAGAGTGGACCCCACCCGTACTTTAAACTGACGATTTGATAAAAATTTGGATATAAATATAGGTAATCGACCTTTAAGGCCCATATCCGCGAGGTCTTTTAAAATGCCATATTTCCATGTGGTGTCGTAGGCCTTTTCAAGGTCAAAAAATACTGACACCACATGTTCATTATTAATAAAACCATGGCGAATGAAACTTTCAAGTCGAACAAGGTGATCCACTGTGGATCTACCTTGACGAAAACCACATTGGATATTAGATAGTAACTTGTTGGTTTCGAGAAACCAAACAAGTCTATCATTTATCATCCGTTCCATAGTCTTACAGACGCAACTGGTAAGAGCTATGGGACGGTAATTATTTGGATCAGTATGATCCTTACCCGGTTTGGGAACCGGGATAATACATGCCTCCCTCCATGAGGGTGGAAAATTACCAGTTATCCAAATATCGTTCAATAAGTCCAAGAGAGTCTCAAGTGGTTCAGCTGATAAATGGTTCAGAAATTTATAATATACGTTATCAGGACCACATGCTGTATCATGTGCCTTTCTGAGTGCAGTTTTTAGTTCATCGATATTAAAAGGACGATTATAATCTTCTAAGTTTTTAGAAGAAAAGGGCAATTTCATTTTCTCCTTCTGGTTTTTGATATGTTGAAATTCTGAAGTATAATTCTCAGAAGAAGATTTTTTTGAAATGGATTCCGCTAATTTATTAGCTATATCGGATGGAGAAGTTAGTGTGTTATCTCCATCTTTCAAGTGCTGGACTTTTGCTTTGTTATTTTTACCCTTAAGTTTCTGAACCATATTCCAGACCTTACGCATAGGTGTTTTGGACGTAATGCCTGAAACAAAGTTCCGCCAGCAAGATCGTCTCTTGGACTTAAGTAATCGACGAGCCTTAGCTGCCAGAATACGAACCTGGTTTAAATTTTTATCAGTAGGACAATGGTTGAACTTGCGCTCAGCCCTTTTACGGTCCTTTATGGCTTTACGACAGTCATTGTCGTACCAGGGTTTACTTTTGGATTTTGGACTGGTCGAGGTCTTAGGGATAGTTCTATCTGCAGCTCGTAATATAAGCTGATTAAATTTAAATATTGGGTCATCTGCTGCATTGAGAGTCTGTGGAGTGATATCAGCCTCACAGAACATCTCAAATGCCATCCAATCTGCTTTATCGAACTTCCACCTAGCTACACGTTCTAAAGAATTAGAAGTGACATGCTCTAGGATAATAGGAAAATGGTCACTACCACAAAGATCCTCGTGCACTCTCCAAGAAAAATCCAGGAGAAGTGATGGATCAGTGATAGTGAGATCGATAGCAGAATAGATGCCATTACCCGCATGCAAATGAGTATTAGAACCATCATTGAAATAACACAGTTCTTCCTTGGTTAAAAAATCTTCTACTACCTTGCCCTTATTATTTATGCTGTTACTTCCCCATAAGGGGTTATGGGAATTAAAATCGCCCATTATTATGAAGGGTGTAGGTAATTGTTCTTTCAAATTATGTAACTGTAAAGCTGACAAAGAAGTGTTCGGCGGAATATAAACCGAACACAAAGTGACTGTCTTAGACATTGAGACACGAACGGCCACAGCCTGAAGCTCTGTATCCAGAGCAACAGGACTGTGGATAATATTGTTATTTATGAAGATAGAGGAGCCGCCTGCAGCTCGCTCTTCTTCGTGACAAAATGTACTATAAAGTGAATAATTTTTCAGAGTTATTTTATCTTTGTCAGATGTCTTCAGGTGAGTTTCCTGAAGACAAAGGGCAATAGGGTTTAATGATTGGACCAGCTGTGTTATTTCAATAAAATTTACCTTAAGACCTCGACAATTCCACTGTATAATTTTGTCGTATGTAGACATTACGGAGGGAGGCGAATAGGAGACTTGTCTCTATATTTGGACCGAGGACGACCCTTTCTTGGAGATCGGCTGGAAGATCTCCCTGGTGCGGGTGATGTATCCATCACATCCGCTTCTAATGTTGAAGGGACGACGTCCTCCAACGATCCAAACCTGTTAAATGTTTGGATGGGATCTCGAGTGGCCTTAGACAGACGTTCTGTATGGCCACTCGGTTTACTGGTTTTAATATTACTTTGAACTTTGTTATTGGATTTGTTTTTGTCGTTATGATTTTTAGAGGGCTGAGGTTCAGGTATATTTTTTTCGGTATTCTTTACTGGTTTTATTTCTTCTACTGTGAGGGTCTGGGTTGAGCAGGAGTTCCGTTCAGGTTGAGCTGGACGTTCAACGTTGATCGGGTTAGGTTTGTCGTTTCCAATGGGCCAAGTCAAGGAAGTTTGAGTTGCAACAGATGTTGCAGCTCGCTTGACTACATTGGCAAACGAAGTCCGCGGTGTCGTACTCGAAAGTGAGGCCAATTTGCGGGCCTCCTGATAGGAAATGTTGTTTGTGGTTTTTAAGTTGATTATTTGTTTTTCTTTAATGAAAAGAGGACAGTCCTTAGAGGAGGCCATGTGATCTCGGCCGCAATTGCAGCACTTAATTGTGCTGCTGCAGTCAAAACCATCATGACCTTCACTGCCGCATCTGAAACAAACCAGTTTATTTTTACACTGGCCTTTGCCATGACCAAACTTTTGGCAAGTAAAACACCGTGTTGGGTTAGGTATGTATAAATCCACATTAACCCTATACGGGCCAATGTAGATATATGATGGTAGAGAGGTACTATTAAAGGTTATCAGATAGGTGTTTAATTTAAGGATGTTGCCAGCTTTTTTTGTTGTGAAACGTTTCACTCTGACAACACCCTGTGGTTTTAGTTCTGCACAGATTTCTTCTTCAGATAGGTCGAAGATATCCCCATCCCTGTCACGTATTATTCCCTGACAACTGTTCAGGGTATTGTGAGGGGATGTAAAAACAGATATATCAGAAATCCTATTCAATGACAATAAATTTTTAGATTGTTGCTTCCGGAAACATTCGATTAGAATGTCTCCGGATCGCAGCTTTTTAACGTTTTTTAAAGTGCCTGCTGCACCCTCCAAAGCCCTCTTCAAAAGAAAAGGATGAATTTTAGAGGCCGGCTTTTGTTCACTCTTTGTTGAGAGAACAATAAAAGCCGGCCAACTTTCCTGTCGAATGTCTATAGAATCTGATAAAGCCTCCAGCTTCCTCTTTTTATCAGACCCTGAAATTTCCTGAGAAGACGATCTCAAATTAGAAGCATTTTTAGAAAGGTTTAGGGTATTCATAATAATTAATCACGGATTCACCCCACGTGTTCCCCACCCACCACGGAGTGCCAACAAGGGCGATGCCTGAACCTGGGGATACCCAGCAGGAAAGACACCAAGGATTCCACATGGGGTATACTCAAATAGATGGCCTTAATATGCACACCCCATTCCCCACCCGAGCTCCTCCATCACCCACCCTATGAAGGAGGTTGCACATTAGACACGGACTACTTGAGTGACCCTACAGCCACCGCCTCAAACGCAATCCCACGAACGAAATTTGAGAAAAAATCATTTGTTCTCTAAAGAGTGTTTATAGAGAGAAGTTTTGGGACCACGCAGAGGCAAGGCGTGACCAGCCGATTGATCGGATCGGGCCATCCGACCGCCCGTCTTTGGAGAAGTAAGGGCCGAAGTGGAGTGTTGGGCGTGAGGATCTCGCAAGATAAACCCGCCCTCAGCCACCAGGATCCCGTCCTCCCCCATCACGGGTCGCAACCCACGGCAAACAGGTTGCCCCTTTTAGTCGCCTTGTACGACCAGCCCGGGGAGGCTGTGGAACTATTCTATTCACCGGAACCACACGGGAGAGCCCTAGGTTAGTCGCCTCGTACGACAAGCTTGCCTAGAGAACTGGGGCCCTATTCTTTTCACTCCCGGGAACCCCACGGGGGGATGGAATATCGAGGTTCCACAGGAAACGTCAGTAAAAGTAAATGATGAAATCCACAGTTCATGGGAGTTCTTGAATCGAAGGATATTACAGGCCTCCAAGTGACGAACGGTGTGGGTACGGCATGCCCACGAACGTTTATATCCTACACCCCTTCTAGGTACACTTCCCAGGGCGGACAGGTAGACGACAGCGTCCGTAATACCGAGCTGGCGATACATATTTATTTATTTAGTTAGTTGTTTGGTGTACAGAAATGTTTCACTCATACAACTGGGGCAGCATTGTTGTGGGAGGAAACCGGGCAAAGCCCGGGGAACCCACGACCATCCGCAGGTGGCTGGCAAACCTTCCCACGTACAGCATGAATTGGACTTGAACTCACAGCGATCGCATTGGTAGGGCGACGTTTATTTCCACGGACTTGACAATGTCACTTCCAGTGTAAAACTGGGACGAAATCGCACAAAGAGAAAATGCGCGACGCAAACTCCAACATGACGTCTTAGAAAAAATAGCAAGTGGCGAGACAGAAGCTCACAAAGTGTTACGTACAGAAAAATGGAGTACATTGACGAATGCCATGACAGCCTAACCTCAATAATATTCTAACAGAATTCTCAACTGGACGAATATAAATAGGAATGTGCTCTTTACAACTTCGTCACTTGTATTTATGAACTAACTTAAAGAAAGTTCTGGACAATTTGATCGTAAACATGTTTACAACACGGTTACACCTTTTCAGAATGTACGCTCCCTGTACAATGTCACGAAACTTATAAACAGAACCCTCGACTGAATTCCAGTGCAGGCGACGACGTATGCAGAGGTAAAAATCTGGGTCAAAACCTGACCTGATTAGAATACCAAGAGAAGAAAACATAATACAATATTTTAAAGACTGGGTTCACAGCAGTATTTGATCCCGAACTCCCGACCTCGGGCTACAGTGAATCATACGAAAATCCTGGAAATTGTGAAGGTGTCAATCTTTGGAAATGTTACACATTTCTTGACGCGTGTCTGTCGCGACAATGTTCCTCCTACAAACTTGAACGCGAAATCAATCTTGACAGAGAGGATTATCCTCCCGCAAACAAAAACTCAGGTCGCTACATCGATCGCTGAATTTGTCACACAGAACGCGCGAGAAAGCCATCACAATACTGACGTAGTCGTTTCTTTGCTATGTTTTGTGGGAAACAAATGACGTTTTCGTGTTAGCATGCTGAGGGACATTTTCCTCCGCCTTCCGATCTTTGCCCGTTACTGTGGCTTCAGAGAGTGATATATTAGAAACGGCCGACAAGCACTCTACCACAGGTTCTCTTTTTCGTTTAATGTTAGCGAAACAACGAAGTTTACAACTCATGTTTCTTTCAATGGGACGGGTGCTCGCCGTCAGTATTCAGTATTCGATTTCTCCACTTTCCGAACATTAGCGCAACAAAAGAGGTAGCTTTTCCGATGTATTTCATTCTCGTTTGGCTTGGAACCCCTAAAAATCTACTTGCACCAAAACTAGGTTTGATTTACTACGGCAATTAGTCGGTAATGTACCGCACGGAGTGTTTTCGGAAACCTTAAGTTAATGTATCATGCAATAAGAAAGCTGCAGAACTGTGACAATATGAGTAATACTCCCGATTTATGTATTTACTTCATTGTTGTCTAAACCATACTCAAGAATTGTGCACTTAAACTATGAGTGCCAGTTTTATAGGGAAAGATGATGTATAGGGTAAGCCACCAAGCTTTGCCTATTTATCAACAAACTACTGGGACACCGAGAGTTTTTCATCTATAAATAGAGACGATGCAGTTAGGTTGTGTGCGCGAGCAATAACGGGTAAAAGTAGCATCGAATGTATATTGGATGATCTCAGCGTAGAAATGTCAAGAAACGGATTTTATTTTATTTATTTATTTCATTGGTGTTTTACGCCGTACTCAAGAATATTTCACTTATACGACGGCGGACAGCATTATGGTGGGAGGAAACCGGGCAGAGCTCGGGGGAAACCCACGACCATCCGCATTTTGCTGGCAGGCCTTTCCACGCACGGCCAGAGAGGAAGTCAGGGTGAGCTGGGCTTGAACTCACAGCGACCCCATTGGTGGGAGGCTTCGAGTCATTATGCTGCGATAGTCAAGGAATGGAAGTAAGTGTATTGTTTGAACATGTTGATCATGTTAATTAAGGAATCCGTCTGAAAATCAGTCACTATTTTGAAACACTTTTGCATTCTTTAAGATGAGTGGACTCATTGTCGTGGGAAGAAAGTGAGTTTCAGCATTATCTCATTCTAGGCTATCAGTACGTTAGACAAATAGGATCGACCAATATTGGACTCGCACTGTCTCACATCTGCGTTCTGGGATCCACAAGGATAACATCATGGTCGTCACGATGTATCAGTACTCAATTATCATGACACAATCCCCGGCTCAGGCGGCTCTAGCTCTTCGTCTCCCGGCTATATCACGACTGTTTCTATTGGTCTAGAATAATCGTGTCCACCTTCAGACGAGGCAGAAGAGAGTTAAACAGAAACTGGCTTCTCCACATGTCCGTTCTTCTAGAATACAGATATCCTGGAATATCTTCTGCAATAGAATGTCTGGTAACTTCAAGACAGCATTTCCCGCTAGAGCAAACTTAGAAAAGTCGACATGGAAATAAGATCACTTTTATTTTACGCGGGACTGTAGGTATCTCGCTGCCAACATTCTCCGTAAAACATAGTCCGCGCCGTAAGCACTACAAAATAGACTACGATAGTTTGAGCGGGCTTCTGTTTCGCGCCAGAGATATAATCCAGTTCGTTACTAGTACAGCACGTTTGTCACCTGGCTATCGAGGTGTGCTGCTTTTTGAGAACGATTTACCTGAATTGCCCACGGGATGTATTTTTGGCATCACCCATCCAATAAATAAACAACACAAGGCAACAGATTATTTTAAAATAACCTACGGAAAGGACGTCTCTGCATGTCCATAGGGATTAGTCACCCGGAACACCCATTTTGGTTGACGGTAAATGGATGTGTGTTTCCATACCTATACACACAACGGAACGCTGTTCACCGAAATCTTATCAGGGGGTAGAGTGCTAATGCCGCATAATGACTGCGGAGCATCTCACAATACGGTCGCTGTGAGTTCAAGTCTAGCTCTTATTGCATTCCCCCGAGATCGTATTTGGTAAGCTCTGCCAGCAAGCTTATGGATGATCGTGGGATTTCCCTCCAGGCTCTGCTCGTTTTCATCCCACTATAACGCTGGCCGCCGCCTTGTATGGGAAATATTCTTGAGTGTGAAGCTCCATTGCTGTGGTTCATTTTTTGAAGGCCGTTGGCCTACATGAAAAGATGTAGTTTTTATAGATAACATATGTTAAGTAGATTATGTCCAGGGTTGTAACAATAAAAGATAAACACGTTATTGAGGTAAACGGCTTTGCTATATCTGTTTCATGGTAGCGCTTTATGCTTTATTGGAAATTCAAAACACAGACCTTTTTATAGGTCTAATTTGTGTTCCATATGGTACAAACATATTATAATTTTGAAAAAACCTTCCAACCATTAGATTTATCTCTTGAAATAATTCATTGACAAGCCGTGGTACATTTTCATTGAGACTCGACACAGGATTTACAACGTTATGACGCTTTGGAACAAATCATGGCGTTATGCATTGTGATGTTGTATTTTAATCAATGCGCCAAAGAAATATTTTACAATCATAGAATGATGGCGTCACATAAAAGAAATACTGTTTAAATAAAGGAACAGTGTGGCGTTATTTACAACGATACATACATATCCGAGAAACAATAGTATTTCTAACGTTGTCTGTATTTGTGAAATAACTAATACTGTTATCATATTCTTATGAAACTGACGAGGAGAAAATAAAGCGGAAGTTCATTTAATTCACATTGAAATTTCTTTCGAAAAAAAAAATCATCCCTTTGAAGTCTAAAGTCTTTGTTATCAGTAAGAATTTTGTAGAGAGAGAAAACAGTACCACATTCCTCCATATGCTTACTAAGCCCAGTCTGTCTGGTATCCTTGTCTCTAATTTGTTGCCTACGAACTGTTAATCTATTCCTTAATATATCCCCGGTTTCTACGATGTAATTCTCAAAGCACCCAGGACAAGTGAGTACATATAAAACATTCTAGACACTGCATGACATATTATACCCTGTTGTAAATTTGTTCTCAGGGCCTCTAAATGTAAAACCAATGCCTTCAGTTAAATAAGGGCATGTTCCACATCTTGGTGTTCTTTACATCAAATGGTTTTTCCTCTTCTAACTGGAATTTTGCTTTTGTTAACTTTCGGTTTCAGGCTTGTTGCTTATCTTTCCGCTATTTATGAGATTTAAATTAGACAAACAAATCATCATCCATTCACTGCCATTTAACATAGGAATGGTGTTCTTTATCACTTGGAATGCGTTCGGATTATTTGGATTGCAATCAGATATAAAACAGATTGGATATTTACACTCCACATTTGTTTGAGCGCATCGAGTTTCTGTTTTGGAGTGGAAAAAGCTTTTTTAATACCCGATATTATTAGTTTTTAAGGATAAGTTTTTAAGGATTATTAGTTTTTAGGATTAAAAAAACTCTTTCCACTCCAAAACAGAAACTGCGATGTGGTAAAACAAATAAGGATTATAAGTATTCAATCTGCTGTATATCTACTTACAATCCAAATATGGCTGAAACATTGCCAATGTGGCATTAGCCATAATCATTCATTCACAACACCATAACATTAATAAAAACTTCACCACGACGTTACGCCAGGATTCATCTTGTTTTTTGGTTCACCATCACAACACAAACGGCATGGAATGTAAACGTTCGACGCCTTCTGAAATGGAGGGAAAACGTTACATTTGTAACATGAACTTAATGTTTACCAACCAACATCAATGAAAGGAATGTGCGCATTTAAATTTACATATGCCCTTCAGTATTAACTGTACTAAACGTTCTAATTAAATGTTTGCTTTCCATAACAACCTGAGGGGAACAACGAATAATGTTGTGCGCTCGGACGAGATTTTATTTATGTCCTTTCAGTGCACTTCAGCGTGGAGAGTTCAGGGCAGTGGCGTTATAGTTAGCAAATAGATACATGTGGCCCGTTAAGTAAGGCCTCTCAATATACATCGGTGAGAATTTTTTTCTAACGACTCATGTAAATGTTTGAACAGCAGCAGGGGCTCCGTGACTCAGTCGTTTAGTGCGCTAATGCAGCGCAATGACCGAAGCCTCCCATCAATGCGGTCGCTGTGAGTTCAAGCCCAGCTCACGCTGGCTTCCTCTCTGGCCTTACGTGGGAAGGTCTGTCAGCAACCAGCGGATGGTCGTGGGTTTCCCCCGAGCTCTGCCCGGTTTCCACCCACAATAATGCTGGCCGCCGTCGTATAAGTGAAATATTCTTGAGTACGGCGTAAAACATCAATCAAATAAATAAATAAATAAATAAATAAATAAATAAACAGCAGCAGTAACTTAATCACCCTAGCAACGTGTCGAAAACAGAATGACGGCGATGGTAATCGCAGGTTATTGTGGCTTATTTAGAATTACTCCGAATGGTGTGTTGTCATTACATTTGAAATGACTTGAAAACAATGCAAAAGAACCAGTGATCGGGTCCAGGAGGAACCTGCTGTTGAATCCAGTCACAACCTAAAGGTCTCTGGAATCTGGGAAGTTTTCATAAAACTCCGTATCTTTGAATTCCCCATAAATGTATTTACACTGCGTGTTGCAAGGAGGAAACATTTTCAATACATGGTTAGCAGGTTAATTTCTTAGAAATGGAACCTGGTGCATTTTCAAACACATTTGGACTACAGTAATGAAAAGTATACGTACACACCATTTTATCAGGTATCATCAAATTACACCTACGCCCAAATACTTATAGAGCCAAAAACAGTTTCGGCACAGCTAGAAGGAACTCTGCCTCTTTTAACTTCCATGATTCTCTAACTGGATCATTTATCACGGTGACGACAGGTCTCAAATTATCTTCTAAAATATGCAACACAAGGACCACCAAAGAGGTTGGAGAAAGAAATGGGCTAAGTGATACTCCGTGGTTGCTGGTCTGTGTACACATGCGCGCAAATACCCGCAAATGTGTGGTGACATTTTGCAGCTGCCTCCGTAAAGATCCCACGAGGTTCATGTGGAAATATCTCAAATCTATATTCATCTCAAGCTCCGGGAATTCCTCTTCAGAGGTTTGGGCAAACTTCTCTCTGAAAAATTCAACAAAAGAACCTAACGTGTGATCCCCAGTAGGGTTTAGGGTATAGATCTTCCCCTCTAAGATTGTAAGTTGAAATGAATTACTGGTAAGTATGGGAAGAGTAAAGGATAAAAAAACATGAACATTATGCCAAAATCAGATGAAGGAGTGTCAAAACTTATTTGCAAACATGGTCTTTAATATATTTTCTTTTTCAGGAGGAAAAGGTATTTTTTTTGTGGGTATTTTGGACCACCTTTTGGCATTTATAGTCGTTGCATATTAAAGTTCTAAATAAGGATGCGGTTCATGTCTAACAAATTTATTTAAAAGTAAATTTGTGGTTTATATCCAAATATATGCATTTAACCTGAATTATGATAATTTTCCAAATCCACGTTGAACATGTTTGTTAGCTGAAACGGGCAAATTCTAGTTGAAAAACATTTATTAAACATGTGTTACATCCTCACTTATAACATTATTTGTAAAATTATTTTCAAGTGTCTTTTCCTCCTTCAAGAAAAATCGAAAAAAATTATTGAAGACCACATTTACACTAACTTTTCGCACTCTTTCATCAGAACGTTATCTAATTTTCATGTTATTTCCACCTTTAAGTAAACTTTATATGGAGGCGTTTGATAGTAAAGCCTTGACTTTACTATCAGTTTAAGTACCATTGTTTCATGACGTAGACTGAAATCGTCCATGTTAGTTCACGCTCTAGCATATGCCACACTATCCAAGTATGTATATCTCATATGGAGGGCTTTCTGGAATATTGCCATCCATAAAGCCATTTCTCTTGTAATACAATCTACCCGAGAAGACACCCTGGCTTCATAAATATACAAATCCAGATAAGATGAACCATCTGGGGAATAAGTAAGTCTCTTTTATTTCCAGTGAACAGCGACGAGTTTATAGACAGGTTGTATCGCCATAAAGTCGTTTATATAACATTTTGTGAATGCAAAGGAGCGGGTTTCATGAAGTGGATTGGTTTTCTACTTGATTTTTACAGATTCGTGTTGAGTAAATTTCCATGGAGTGAAAAGTGGACAAATCGTACAGTCACTAATCGTACAGATATCCATCGACAGAAAATGCTGCATGCTCTCGTCCATGGTTATCCACCTTTTGTATGAACGACAAAATTATCGAATTGAACCCATTGCCCACTCTGCACTTAATGCAAGCAAGCATGGAATTGGGTCATAGTCAACACTAGTTTTTATGTGTAAAAATTAACATCGGACATAAAGAGAATACCTGTGTTAAAAGATGTAAATTTGATTTTGTTTATAAATTTGTTTGTAAAAAAAGAATTTTGTTTGAAAAAAAAATAGCATACAAAAAGTAAGATTGCAAAAATTTCAGATGGAATTGCGAAGCACTTACATGTCAATGTTTTATCGACGTGGATTGAGACTGGGGTCAGAGAAGGAGGCAAAACATTCATCTGTTGAAATAGTACACAGATCTGAATACGAATGAGATGTTATTTTCACACATCAAGCGGACTCCCTGACGACAGCACAACAGCCACGGTGGTCCCCAAGAGAAAGGCGGCCGTCGATTGATTAATTATATTGACGCTCTGTCGTGACGTTCTTTCAAGGGAAGGAAACACACTTGTAAAATTGGAAAAGGACATTTGCTCTAGGCACGTTTAGACAAAGCAATGTGAAACAATTCTCTGTGCGAAGCACAAAAACTGTACCCGAGGTCATATGTCCCTTGATATGTTACTGTGCCGACTTCGTTAGGACATGTGCAATGGGAAAGAACTTGGTAATTCTCTAAGGAAATCTTTCAGAAAACATTTGTATGTTCATATGACCATGCCTGTTGGGAAATTGTTGTCGGTACCGTAGCACAGATCGCGTGCTAGAAGCCTTCGACCTCAATCTCTGTGAAGGGCTGCGAAAGCGCAATCTTCGAGTTAATATACCCCTCGGCCTGACCAGTGAAGTGGTATGATGTCCAGTTTGCTCGGTCTTTTGTTAGTAAATTTGTGAATGCTTTAATAGGAGCAACTTAGACATCCCCTAAGAAAATCACTGGCATCAGGTAAAGAAATTGCAGGGATGTCAGTTGCATTTTATCAGATGTCAGTCGTTTAAAATTACTCTCTATGATGTGTTGTCATGACAATCAATGTCCTACTAGGAAACAGCTGGCGTATCGCAATCCTGCAGTTTACAAGACACATATGAATAATTTCATCACATACACCAACTAAATGCATTGAAAACATGAATCCTTCAAAAAGAGCAGTAGTCAGACACTTCGTTGATCATTAATAACTTTGACCGAGCCATCTTTGCAGAGCTTATCCTTCTGTAAAAGTGAGGCAACCACAGAAAAAACTATGGCGTCTTTTTACAGCAGAGATTTTTCGCGGGAGCGATCTTGCGATGAAGAACTGATTGGGATCGATGATCAGTCCCACTGGTCTGGATAGAGAAGTCAGAGACTAATGCCTTAATACTAGACAGTACACTTCATTACACGCTACTGGGATCAGCAACGTTGGGTGGAAACAGTACATACCTTCACCCTAGTGAGCCAGCTAGGCTAAATAACTCATGAATAATTCACAAAGAGACTTGTTGACGGGGACTATATGCGGAAAACAGTTGCATGTTGGTATGGTGGGAGAATGGAATTATCTTTGAGAAGCGCTCCTGACTGAAGCGTTAGTTTTTTCCATTTTTCTGTCCTGAAACATAATTGACAGGATGTATTCATTTCATCATGTGTATACTACGTTATTTTTCTGATGCATTGATAGTATTGCGTCTATAATCTGTTTTGGTATCATGTAAACTATTTTTTGTTTGACAGCCCCCCAAAAAAGGAAAACCCGCGTTAAACACCATGTCATGTATCAAAATCAAATGGGAAAAAATCAGGAGCTCTTCTTTAATGATTGTGCCCTTAGTTAAGTTGGTTTAACATCCACTGCGTGAAAGCAAAGAATCCGCTAAACCGGTCTAAATATGCCTAAACCGGCTTACCCATGAGCAGATCAAGCCGCCTTGAGCCACTTTAGATTTTGGACTGTGTAAACACGGCATTAGAGTCGTCTTATATGATTAGATTAACTTTAGATTAACTTTATGGAGGTTGGAGGGCCAGAACCGGAAGAAACAACTGTGTCTCGTCAGGTTTATAATAAACCTTCTTACTTGTTACCGCAGTGGAACAATTGAAAACAGATGGGAAAATGCGGCTTAACTTGTCTGGAGTTCATAGTTTTTCGTGGAGCCGTTTGAATGGACATTTATGACAAAAAGGCAGATGGCTGTTTATTAGCAAGAAAGCTGCACAACATTTCCCATAACTAACATTTGTAAGCAAAAATTTATGAGTGTGTTTGAAGGTCAGACGTCAATATTTCAACTATATCTAGGATATTTTAAGCAAGCTCATTGTCTAATTTGAAATCTGAAGCACATACTCGGCTTTAAATTCCCCGTTAGGTTTGACGGATAATCTTGTACGGACTCAGCATTTACGATGATATAGCCGAGTTAAGGCTTTAGCAAGCATGTAGTGACGGTTTTATTACAGTAAATGGAATAACTACGTCCAATGACGTGTTTCCAAGACATAGACAAGCAATCCTGCAAAGACCTTATAAACATGACACTGGGAAAACATTATACTGTATGACGAAAAAGAGCAGTCAACAATTTTGATCGATGGTCGATACAAGCGACCGATGTTCTTGGCGTATAAACCATATTCTCTTTCAAAATCAGGACAGAAAGAATGTCTAAACCCAGAGGTAACAGAGGTCAGATCGGTAATGATTGGTATTACGCAATCACGCCGAGGTTTACATTGTGTATGACTTAAATACGAAAACGCTTGGGTAAGGAAGGACTTCTCTTTGGCGGAAAATCAGCCCAGCCGGGTGCACAAGTCAGGAAACAGACAGCTTCAAGATGGTATCAATCATGGTTTATTTTTACCCATGCCAGTGATTGCTGGCCGATAAGGGGAGAGGAACGATTCCAAGCGTCATTATAAAGAACCCCTGCCAAATAATCACTATGTTTTCAGCACGAGTCTGTTTGGCCAGAATCGATCGCCCCGTTTACGCGTCAGGGTTAATTGCCCTTAAGGTGATAAAAACACAGCTGTTCGTGATGTAATGAAAAGTTTCTCCCAATCCTCAGAGTCTCGAGTAAAACGGGATTTAAATGAGGTTTTGTCCGACTGGGAAATCCGCAAGAGAAGTCCTCAATGGCAGACGCTATGTTCCGGAAGTCGCTGCTTCACGCGGGACGATGACGTCCTGTACGTAGGACTCGTGACTACACTGTAAACTTAATCAGCCGTTTATCACATAAACACGCTCTTCTTGACACATGTTTTTTGGCTCACGCCGTTCTTGCAAAACGGTTCGTTCCACTTCTACGAGTTGACCTACGGCATTTCAAAAGCTGCCTAATATTATAGAAATCAATATCTAAGCAAATGCCAATTGGTTTAATATGTATACAGCTGTATTTATATTACACTCAGGGCAAATACCCTCCTGAATAGATGTACGGATATATACAGGGTAAACGACAGAAGAGCTACTGAATTGTGTCAACTCACTGATTCATTTAAGTGTGTAAAAGCATAATATATTTTTTTGTAAAATAATTTAACTATCATCACCTGCTGGTTATTATAATTGCCTAACTGTCCCTACTTACAACACTCAACATGACCACGCTCATTGGGAAGGGGGTGCGGGAATTGAATCATCCCGCGTTAACAGATAGCCTTTCGTCTGGGCCATCCGCATAAGAGTTTGTAATACCAGCACACAACAGCACGTCCCTTAATATCCCATTATACATACAATTATTATTTAACGTCGTGTAAATGAGCTATTTGAAAAGCAAATTTCCCGACCAATCTTGGCGCTGAGAATTGATTTCTTCCCTGAGTCCTTTTTAGTGCGTGTAAAATAACCATGTAATTGCTTTTATTGGAAAATTAAATTTGTGGAATTTAGAATAAAGCCGAGGTGCAGCCTTTAAAAAAGAGCCGGGGTGTAGGTTGATCGATGCACCGATATATAAAAACCATTCACACTGGTGTATCAGACGCATTCAGCCCAGGCGATTGTATAGATGGGGGAAAAACACCATGCTTGAAGGAAGCGAAAGCTTAATGCTGGAAAACATTGCAGTCTTCATAGACGAGCTAGCAACTGCCTTTGAAACGATGTTCAGTCTAAATGTTTAATGATATATGTAGATATATATATACATACACATTCAGGTATATACGGGAGATCAATACATTCCTGCTGCCGTGCGTGAATAAATAGATATAGCTTCAAGGAGTAAGCCGATAAAATCTATTAAACGGGCTAAGTAAATCAAAACCCTGGGGGGGGGGGATACTCACACTTGATCAGAATCAACTGATAAAGGACACGCGGAAAGTGGATAGTTTTGCGTCAGCCCTTGTTAGATTAAACCGGTTCGTGACAATGCTTTCATTTCAATGCTCGTCCGTCTCTTCATTATGAAGGCTGGCTTTACACAGAAACACAGAGGAATAAGCTAGTTTCCTTGTTTTGGTTCATTTCCCATTTTAATGCCGTGATGGCAATGTTACATGAAGGAATCATTGACATGTAGTTATCCAGATAAAGGATATGATATGAAAGACTAGAGCACAGAGAGTAAAATCAGGACAGCAACGACAGTGGTGATTCACTGATGGTCACAATAACCGGTAAAAGAAGACCACTTGTCACGGTTATATTTTGACTGTGCAAGTGAATACATAAATGGTGGCAACATAAACGCCGGTCGCACCATGGCTTAAGCAGAATTAGGTAAAAAAAGTGCACCGATGTTAATTGCAACATATTAGATGTCACTGGTCTAGAAATGCTGATAATACTGAGACTCAAAATACTGAGGGCTTATGACAAATACGTTTAGTAAGAATTTGTGGAGAATATATTTTGTCTAACATTACTTCATCAACCTGTCGGTATACCACGTCATCAGTCAGTCGGTGTACTGCGACATCTTTGATATATGGAGTAGCAATTTATGTAATAATGTGCTTGACGTCAAAATTTCTGTTTCAATACTTTTTGCCGATTGGCTCAATAATTTGAAATTGTAAATCTTTCCGGTATGGGTTACAATTTCTGTACTTTTAAGTTTCTTGCTTGTTTTCAGAGGTAAACCAGTGCACCTGAGGGTTATCGCTGTCTTAATCAAGGAGGTGTTGAATATTCATGAGATGGTTGCCCTGAAGGTATTGATCAGGTTATGTCGTATAAGTTTGCTGATTGCCCACCATGGCCGCCAGACAGGGGAAGTCAGTTAAGCAATCCCTCACTATATAATAAATAGGCGAGGTTATGTACCAAGAGATCAGATAATCAGTAGGGTTTTCACTTAGAATGTCACAGTTGACGTTCAAGCAGACTTATTTGCCCTTTTCTTGTTTTAATGTCACTTACAAAATAATAGTTTTGTTTCCGAGAGCCAATACAAAACTATAATGGCACAGTGTCCAGACGTTTCGTCTACGAAGACAACTATATGTCAATGCCGTTTGGCAAAATGGTAGCACATTCAAACCATCATAATATAAAAGACTGCGGTGTGAACAATAAAACCAGAGCAGCGACGACTGCGTGATATGATAGGCATCTAGTCGCACGTAACCCGTGAAATCGTGAACCTATGACAGTTTACCTCAGTTATGGTTTATAATAGGATTTATACTAAAGTTTATATAATGCAACTGTCCATGTAAATGGTTAAATATTATAGGAACTTGCACATCCCCTATAGCACCATGGCTTGAACAGAAATAGGTAACGAAAAAGCATTCACATTAGTTCCCATTTATTAGACGTCACCATTGGAGAAAGATGTTTACCGAACGAGTGATTTTTTTTCTTATTTCTTGAAAAACCGAGAATGAGAGTATATATGCGACGTTTTAGTCTCCATAGTTTCTTTCCATTCACGAAAATCGCAAAATATATAATCTTCTCTGGGAGGATAATCTTCAGGATTAGGAAAAACGTAATAGGCGTTACCAACATTGCTTTATACCGGAGTGAAAATACAGGTATTGAATTTCACGGGTTAATTCCACTTGAACTGACGCCTGTCCGTCTTTTTTTTCTCCAGGCATGGATTTTATACAACCAGCGTTTTATATGGGTTGTGTTATGCACGAACGAAGGAGTAAACATGGAATTGAAATTTATTTATTTATTTGACTGGTGTCTTACGTCGTACCCAGAAATATTTCACTTACACGACGGCGGTCAGTATCGTGGTGGGAGGAGATCAGATTAAAGACATAATATATTTCTGTTTGTATTTGACCAAAATAAATCCATGCTCTGTTTTCAGCACAGGTTTAGTTCAAGTACAAAACTTGTAGGCTGTAGCCTTGTGGTGTCTCGCCAGCAAATGACCCGAATTTCTCAAACGCGCGCGTTTATCATATGTGGACTGAGAAGTCATTACCAAATAATAACGTTTGATTTTGAGGTGAATTATAATCACATTATAACGGCTAATTTATATACTGCTACGACAGTGCCAGTAACCTGCAAATGGTCGGGCTCTGCAGGGTTTCCTTCCACTATAATCCTGGCCGCCGTTGTGTAAGTGAAATATTCTTGAGTACGGCGTAAAACACAAATCAAATAAATAAATAAATAAATGCCACAAAAGATATTGCAAAACATGGGTGAAAGAGATTGACATCTCATGACAGGCAAAAGGAAAGCTGTTTTATTTGAAACTCACTCTGGAAATTTCTATATATACATGTAATTATAATTTGTATACGGTTTGTTTTAATGAAAACCCTTCAACATGATTTAATACCAGAGTTTGGGCATGGATACTAACACAGTTATTACTTGGTTCTTTATTAGAAGTCTTACCCACAAGTACAGTGTTGCTCCCTATACCAATTCTTAATACCACTTAAAAAAGTAACGCAAAGTTTGTTCGAGTTTTTCGAATCTGCGTATTCAGGCCATATCAGTGACGCAGGCAATTGTGATGTGTCCTCCTCTTCTGTCCCTGTTCGATATTGGTCGAATCCTCACAGTATTTGAAGCTGTATTTATTTAATATTTGAAAATTATTTCACCAAAGGGGTTCCTTTTTGTTGTTGTTTCAAAAACCCCAGCATGTTGATGTCAGACGGAAGACTTGTTTTGATGTGTGTAAGACAATGTTTTTTCCTGGGTTTCCATGGGTAGGTTTGTTGGATATCATCAGAGTTTAAAGCACATCGATAGCGCATATAGCTACTGGAGATGTTAACGCAAACAAAGGCGTTGGTTATGAGGAATAAGTTATATCACAGATTTTCCAAACACTTGGCTTGAGCACTTGTTCACATATAACGGATTCACCAATATACTCAGAGAATCAAGAGTGAGCGTTGGTGCTCTGTTTTTTTTTCCTTGAAAAACTGAGCAAAACGTCTAAATTCGCGTCTCTTGCATAGATAGGTCATCATGTTCCTCTTCTGTGTCATCTTCGTACTCCAAATCCGCTTCCGAATTATGGCTACTGTTCGAAATTTGAGAAGAACCGGCGGAGGAGCGCGAGCTGAGAGTCACCTGATCTTCTATATGCACATTGATCACGGGTTCAGATGTGGAGTGGGTCAATGGTGGAGGCGTCAAACTCCGAGCCCGCCTTTTACAACCTTTTGCATCCATGTCAATGGAAGTCCTACTTTTTGATCGACCCGAAACTTGATAATCCGTCAACGCCGAATATAACGAAGTTTGAAAGCCGTAGTTGTAAAATCCGAAACCGAAAGGTCGATCGTGTAATGACCTTGACCTTTTCAGTTCGCAGTCGATGTGCATTGGTTGGTTAATAAAGTCTTCCGCGTCAGGGCCTGGTCCCCTGTCGCAAGCGATCGCTGTGAAGGAAATAAGAATGACTGTTTAGAAAAACATGAAAGACGAAACTGAATTAGAATCTCAAAAATATATAAAAGGGTATACGACATAAAGAGTAAAACCAGACCTTTTGCGACTGTGTGAGTGCAAGCAGTCATTTGGCGTGGCTGATGAGGCCATTATTTATCCGTGTTTTACGCTGTACTCAAGAATATTTCTCTTATACGACAGCGGTAAGCAATGTGGTGGTAGGAAACCGGGCAGAGACCGAGGGAAACCCATGACCATCCTCCCAAAAAGAAGAACCTCCACCCCCAAATATCAAAACGAAAAACACAGATGATTTTAAAACCAGATATGATCACAAAAACTGCTAAAACGTGAAAACCATACCGAGTGCTTTTTGAAATAAAAAGGAATATTGTATATCCAGGCCTACAAAGAGACATTCGTCAGCCATCAGTAACTTTGATGATCTTCCCTGGGGCAATGTTTAAAACAAGGTTCGAAACGCGACAATAAGGAAGAAAGTATAGAAAGAGAGAAGTCAGGACAGATTTACGCGGAAAGACGCTCTCAGCAGTTGTCAGCGATGGCTGAGAGAGACCCAATAATATTCTAGTGAAATAAAATCCAGCGGCCAAATCGTGCACCGTGCTAGTTCTCAAATTGTCGTTAGTGCAAACATGTACCTCAGCGTGCGCACCATATCTTACTATGTATTCAAGCGGCCTTGAAGTATTTAACGACAACATTCACTACGACGCTGTCAAATAGTTGATACATGGAGTCGACCGAGAAGAAATTCCCGCCGAACATCGGCAAAGTCCACAAAGCCAACCAGGGTATATTTCATGCCGCATCAAGCATCAGAAGGAATGGAATCGGAAGAAGCTCCATCGGGGATGAAATTGTGCGTTAATGGAGAATGCCTAATCCGCTTTGAGTGGTGTAAGCTTGCACGAAGGTGTTATAAAAGATACAGACCACTTCTGATTGGAGACACAGAGTGACTGGTTGACTGACTGACAGATGCACTGATGAGCGGTTACACTGTAAGACCGATCAGCAAAGGTTACAAACTATCCTAAGACTAACATGGACGGATGGATAAAAAAGTCCTAAATCTCTAGAAAGCTCAGTTGAGATTACACACATGTCGCAGATTACACAGGTTAACCATAATAAAACATGTTGTATTTCTCTTGTGCTCAATATATTTGACGGAAACCAGGGAATATATAAATATTCCAGCGATTAACTGGCTATGGTATTTTTGCACAGCGATTCCAGGTTCTCCCCTGTGACAGACACGGCTGTACAGTGATAACGCTGAGACAATGTGGTCTGACAACTCTAAACATTCCCAGGCTGCGTTATTGATTGTACCGCTGAGAAAGGCTATCCTAGCCCTGCAGCGAGATTTAGCAGTGCAGCGATTTTCCACTTTAGGCCAGGTTTTGTGGAGTCCGTATTTTTGTATTAACAAGAGTAATATGAAAGTTAAATAATGTTCAGAGTTAAGAAGTTGCGGCTATACACAGAACACTGTTGGAATATTCATTCGCTTGTTGGACAGGACGTGAAAAGCATCCATGTACAAAAAAGGTTTATTTTTTTCTAACCGAAAACAAAATTCAATAAAATTCTGTCAAGTGCTGATTATTTCGCAGACTGTTATGATCCATTTTTTTGGTTTATGCAATTATAAACATTTTTTCGTCATTTCCAGCATAATTACTAAACAATAAAATAATGAAAGGCGATTTTTTATCCTTGTAATGATCAAAAATTTCAATTTAATACGTGGCGTGTTTGTCAGCACTTTGCTTCAACTCATTTGCAGGGCTTTGTTTTCAACAGTTGGAAATATTCTTATAAATTATACTTTTTTGTTCACTTCCAACAACAAGTTGCCGAATACATCTGTCAAGCGTGTAATTTCTATTTACGATGCAAATTTGAGGCTCTTTTGCGTCAGGGATAGTATCTTTGCCTTTCATCCGTCAATAACAGAGGCCACAAAAACCACATGCAACAAAATGCCGCTCAAACTTACACGCTTGAGATGCCAAGGTCAACTTGTGATCGACATTGTAAGCACTTTGTTTGTAATAACCTTGTACGAAAATGTAACGAACGTGACAAGACAGAACTTGCGGATTTCAGACAGACTATAGCACACCACAAAAAGGTACATTCTAGCGTCATAATGGCTTCACAAATGTGGTAATGGCTTCATTAGAGTGGTCATCGTCTCATGAACGTGACCATAGGCTCATGAACTTGACCATCGTCTCACTGGCGTGATAATCGGCTCAAAAACTTGACGATCTTGTCATTAGTGTGACCATCATCTTATAAACTTGACAAAAACCTGATTAACGTGGACATCGTGCGATGAATGACCGGTTTTTTAACCTGACACAGCTGACGTTTGTGCTACAGGGCAAATGGATTAATATCACTACTTAAGCGGAAAACAGATATAGTTTCCGTCTCATTCCCTCTTACCAGGTATAGGTTGGAACTCCTTTTTCTTGCACCGACAGAAGAATCGGAACGTGGCCGTCAGGATATGCCTGTAGCCCCGGCGGTAGCTCTTAGAGAAGAGGCCATAGATGAGCGGGTTAAGGAGGCCCGTGAGGGTGCTGCTGAGTAACGCGTACAGAACGGCGATGTCGCTGACCTTAGACCCGGCCTTCTGGACTGTCAACATGAGCTGGAAAACAAGAGTGAAATTGTCAACATAAACTGAAAACAAGAGGGATGATGTCAACATAAGCTGAAAACAAGAGGGATGATGTCAGTATGAGCTGAAAACAAGAGGGATGATGTCAGTATGAGATGAAATCAGCGAGGTCATGTCATATAACGGCATGTTTCAGTGTCAACATAAGCTGAAAAACGAGATGAGGTGTAAAAAAAGCTGAAAATAGGAGACGGAATATCAACACCAACTGATAACAGGCAATGACATGTCAGTATTAGCTGAAAGCAGGAGACGAGATGTTAACATAAACTGAAAGCAGGAGACGTGAGTTCAAATAAAGCTGAAAAGAGTGGACCCGGCGTTATAGGTTAGCTTAGCTCACTTGAAAACAGAAGTCAATACCAAATTAAGAATGGCAAACATAGCATATTACTGAATGCCAACATGAGATGCACGTGGCAATACGATAAGTTAAGTGTTGTTGAAACACATGTCGTTCACATTCGGGGTCTTTGGACCATCCAACATACATATCGTGGATTTGATTTCACCATCATTCTTCTCCTGGTAACCAGCACTAAAGAAATCCTAACGCATAAATCTTAATGCGGTCATATAAGTGAAACAAGTACGGCTTTCACCATCAAGAAAAGAAATACATACCGGTAAATAAATGAAAATATTAATGTCAGCGTTGCTATAATTCACTGATATCAGAAGAGTCAAGTGCGTCCACAGTTTTTTTTATTAACCAGTTAATCTGAGCCTAACAGCCTTGAGTTTCTACTTGACTTGTAGAGAGTTCTGTATTATCAGAATAGGGGAAAGGTGGAAGCCTAATCGAGTATAGTCTATAATGTGCCTCGCGGCCGAATGGCAACCATCAGACAGAGATTTGCATTGTTTCCAGTGGAGATCATATCGCTCAAACCTGAAGCCAGGGACAATTCTTACACTGGCTGGAGAGACAGCCACTTACTAGGAAATATTTTAGTCATGATAGAGGTTATACCAATATCGGGTCCCTTACACTCATGTCATATGCTCTGAACTGGCGGCGCGCTATACCAGTATAGTGTGCCTTATGTCATGCCTGGCAAAAATAGCATCAGTGCAAAGTGATGACGACCTCAATACCAATATCGCAGGCGTTATATTTCAAATGTTATACCAGTATCGAAGACGCAGTCGTATATTATTATTGCACAGGTGCTATACTGATGCTGGATATGTTATGCTTACAGTGTGTTTACAATGTACAATATGCGCGAAAGGTTTACGTATGGCAACGGGTTAAGCAAGTACTCATAAAAAAGTAATGACTTGTGTAGAAAGTAGTATTTAAGGTATTAACAATTAACAAATGGACTGGAGGTAGTTTTAACCCTTGATCTTTGTAGGTAAAACAAAGTAGTGAAGTTTAAATGTGTCTGCAGTGTACATGTACGAGGTATACTTTAACAACACTCGTATACGCCTTGCGAAAAGGCGTACAAGTGCCGTCCAACAAAAACATTGCCACAGTCGACACTGAGTTTGTCTACTGTATTACCGCCTTCATGTGCCATGCATAGCTTGATTTCATGATAATTAAAATCATTCTTCTCCCATATATAAAAGTCCTAAAGACGATTCACTTATAAATGGAAAAGTTGTTTCAACTAAGATGTTGTAATTTTGGGCTTTGGGCACATGAATATCATTTTTACATGCAAAATTCAACTATTTAAGCCAGAGCTTTCCACGTCGGTCTACGTGCCTTAAATGAAAGTACCCAATTCTGAATATGCATCACCTTTTAGTGTGAGAGCACTAAATTCAATATCCTTTGGAGAGACGTGCTGTCTGACAATGCCGATTACATTCCATCCACAAGAACATTTGTCAACTGATTTATGTCTGTGCTTGCGAACATTTCGTCTCTCAGCTAATCCTCATGAGACGCTAGATTCTCTCCAGAATAGGCTGGCCAGATTGTGTAACAGTCGTAATCCAGCACAGCGCAGGCAAAGGTTCAGTTATTTTTGTCACTTTATTGGAGTGATATTAAGCTGTGTGGCGGAGATAAAGGGATAGCATAAACCGACAACAGATTGTTTTTGTGTTTTGGCATGAAATAACTACGGTCAAAGTCTATTGATGGATGCGGTCGCTGAGAGTTCAAGCCCAGGTCGTGCTGGCTTACTCTCTCGTCGCACGTGGGAAGATCTGCAAGTAACCTGCGTATGGTATTGGCTTTCTCTCGGGCACTGCCTGGTTTCCTTCACCCACAACGCTGGTCGTCGTTCCTATGTTAAATATTCTTCAGTGTGATGTAGGACACAAATAAAATAAATAAATAATAAACGTTCTTTGGAGGTTTTTATTAAGACTTACCATAGTCGGGAACCAGGTGAGGTAAAACAAAATACTGACAGTTATAATCATCCACGTAAATTCCACGATAGCCTTCCGGTCAGTTTGTAACTGTATCACGTTTGTCTGGCGCCGATTGGCCAGAGGCTGCAGTTTTCTCTGGAGTTTCCACATCATGGAAGTAACTCTGGTATTCACAACCAAGACGATCAGCAGGTTACCGTAACCCAGCACTAACACCGTGATGTAAAACACGCTCTGCTCGCCGCTCTTCGGCATAGACGTTATCCAGGACTCACACAACAGCCCGGAAGTGGACATGGCGGGCGGCGCCAAACCTATCAACGGCAGCGCAGCAATTAGCAGAGAAAAGATGTAAATGGCCAAGACGAAGTATTTCACCCTTTCAACAACGTTCAAAGCGTTCACCTTGTAATAGAGAGCCATCCGGAGCGCCAGCAGCCTGTCAATACACATGTACGTAATGATTAGAATGGACACAACCTGAAACCAAAGCATGGTCAGTTGATAAAACTCGCACGTCGGCTTGCCGCCGTACCAGGTTTTGTTGAAGTAAGACACGAGGCCGAAAGGAGTAGGCACGACGACAGATAGGATGTCCGTAACGCTCAGAGCGATGATGAGTTCGTCGGTAACCAGTCTATCCTTTTGTCGCTTCGTTCTCAAGGCGACCACGATTGGGAATATGTTGACCACCACCATGATGGCTTCGACGATGATGCTCAGTGTTCCCGAGACGTCCTGTAGAGTGTTGGTATGCGGAATGGGAGTGGAAGGAGCCTTGCTCAGAGCATAGTGGGCCATTCCTCTGAACTTCGCCACCACACAACAGGAGTCCTTTATACCAGACTGGTAGGTGCTCGATATTATCGCTAACAGGACACTATACCCACGACGATCCGGCTTCCGCCAACAAGCTTTTACCACGCCTTCGTTTCAAGTGCTCGCAGATATTTATTGTTTCATCTTGGGTAATATCTGTGCAAACATGGGTATTCATCTCTCCGCGGCTCTAGACTCACACACCAATGGCCTACGATTGTCTTGACGTTGCTCCTATTCATTAATCCTTTAGTCCACCCTGGTTCCGGGCTCTGGAGTCACAGGAAATTTCAAGGAAAGGCAAATAGACCTTTGGCCGCCCCCTGAGGCTTGGGTCACTTTCTCTCTTGATCACGATATGTCTTGGAATCACAGAGAAACTCCCCCTGTAACAGACAAACAGAAGCTTAGCAAACCGAGTCGGTGTAAGATATCAAACGCCTACCGCTCCCCCACCCCATCCTGTCAGAGGCGGCCAAACTCCCGGCACCCGAATGGTCTAATATCACCACAGTAAGATCAAAGACTTCACCGCACAAAAGATAGGTTATTATCTAACGAGATCTGCCCTTGGTTGAATGCAAATGCTCACTTCTGAAGACAGACTTTTTTAATGCTCTTGAAACCGCATGCCAATTTATTATCCACAAAAGAACCCTTCTTTTGCTGAAAGAAAAAATGTTCGACCTTTCAATGTGGTAAAAGAATTGTATCATTCAAAAAGAACTTTCACTGGTCCAAAGCAGTCTTGTTTTCTCCAGTGCGAAAGTTCAGCTTTTCATAGGGTAAAATTAACACGACCGTAAATACTAGGTTAGTAGTTCGAACCCTGCATGTGGCAATTTGTGTTCCACTCTGAGAGTCAAAGGAAATCTGTTAAGAGCTTGACGAACTAAACGGGTGGTATAAGTCAACTTTGTAGCTTATCAAAAACAACACAGCATGGCAAAAGTGTAACAAATACTAGTGAGTTTTCATGTCTGCCTTATCAAGAAAATGTGGATTGAACTCTTTGCAAAATCTAAGGAGATTTCACTAATGTTGTTGAAATACAACTATCTTTATGTTAAGCAAAAGCGGGCAAAATCTAAACTGTGAATATGATTTTTCTATCTTGTCATGATAGAGAGACGGCTACGAAAAGAATAAAAAGACTCCAAAGAATTAAAAACGCGAAAAACAGCAGTTAAAAAAGAATGCAAAATGCAAATGAGAATCAGTCAGCGAGTTTCGTGAAGCAAATGTCAGAGACGCGCAGCCAGACTTACAAATGCACAATCCAGTTTCACATTTCACACTAACTTTCAAAGCCGTAAGCCAAATCTGTCCGATAAAATTTTAAATAAAACGTTTGTCTCAATCAAAAGTACAAATAAACGTAATACATAAACTGCTCAATCTAGAGTTTTCACACGAGGAAAGATATCGTTAGATCTCTGTATTCTTGTAACCCTAAACGTACTTAAAACTGATTGAAATTAATTCATTCATTTGGCATCAGTCAAGTATATGAATTGAGGAAACCTGACAGAGGCCCTAGGAAACCTCTCCACGCGATATATATCCGACAGTACCGTGGGTTAAATGGACCACGGCCAAATACAGATAAATGATAACTATACTTCCACGAAACTATTCATAGCTGTAAGACAAATTTAGAGTAAAACCTCACCAAATGTGGTACACTTCAAATAAGGAACTGCGTATTTCGATTTTAACCCCAGCACAGTTCAAATGTGCAGTTACACGCAAAGCGGTCCTTTCATTGATAAGCATGTGATTTCATGTAACTACGAAAAGTTAAACCTGTCTTAAGTTTACTTGTCTTATAAAAGGGAACACAGAAACGATTTATTACACAAAAAAGCAAGCCGTGTTCATAAGCCATCTGCTGCTATACATGTTAGCTGGAACGATCAGAAGCAGCTTTTTCTCAGAAGTAATAAAGAACGGGTAATTAAGCGCGCAACGTCCTAATTACCATCGCTTCATCAGCGGTTGTTCTTTAGGCGAAAATCTGTTCTGGAGAAAACATCGTGTATAATAGCCATGATACTACATGATTTGGGCGGCCTAGAAACCTAATAACCCTATGTAGGACACGAGGACTAGGCAGTGTGCAAAGTAGACCTAAAGGCTGAATGGTAATGAAAGAAAATTTTTGCTTGTTGCTATGTTTTTCACAATTATTTCATTGTTTTTTTTTTTCACACCGCTTCTGTTTCTATAAGCCATTTTTGTGTCCTCAGAAGACATTTCTGGCCCTAATATGAACTGCTTGCTTGCCAGAAGGAGACATAGAACATAACGTCTAAAGTTTATTGCCTTCAGCATTTGATTTGCGGGTTTCTCCTATCATCTGAAGTAGTGCCAAAGATGTAACAAGTACAGTTCTGATAAATGTTTACTCTAAAAATGCCCACTGGCCAAGAAAAACGGAAAGCAATTTGACACCTAAAAGGAACGTTCGAAGACCTGGGTGTAAAAAATGGATTTTGATGTCCTTTCTATTCCCCGAGGAAAAGAGGCTATATGAGAGTTTATCTTTGTCAGCGTTTGAAAAGCTAACGAATTTTACTCATTTAAGGCATAGAAAAAAAGTTGTCCATCGGCATGACATAATAAAACGGAATCATGGCCATTTACACAGCTTACCGTCACAAATAGTCATCACTGTCAAAGTTGGCCAGAGATCGTCAATGGGGACGGAAAAATCTCCCGACAGCCGCTGATTTTTGTGAAGAGTATTGCATCGGCTGGTCTAGGAATAAACCAATAATGACGATATTCAACTGCATCAACACAAAATTACCTCTTATTTCCTTCCTCTTACGCGTCGCTCTCCACGGCAGTCTTGACTTGGGCAGAAATTGGTAGGTATTCACGAACCCGGACTCTCCGAGCGGACAACCCCGTCATTTCTCCGTACAGGAAACTCTGACGCTGTCTCGCTGGCAGGAAGACTGGAGCTCGACTCCACAACCCGTGTTCGGACAATAGAATATAGGCTTCGCTGCCACTTATTTATTGATTTCACGCCAATTCCCAATGTGTCTTTGAGCGTCCTGTTCCTTTGGTCGGATATATTGATTGGCTAAGAGTGGAGGGTTGTGAAAGATAGGGGAGACGATAGGCTATCCAGGAAGCAGGTCTGTTTGTCGGTATAACGTCCTCAGTCCATGGCCGGCAGTCCCTGTCAGTTGTCCCGAAAGGTGCTAGTCTTCACTATCCAGAAGGAGGCGAGGGCATCAGCACAGAACACGCACGGAGGATGAGACACTACACAGTATTGGAGAATTAGGCGCCCGTGTGTTCCCCCTCTCAAGACCACGAAACTAAGGCCAAATGTGGGTTACAACTTAGGGTGAACGTCTTCACGTCTTGACAAGTTTAATATGCCAGTCAAGCTCTTATCTAACAATAATCTATTTCTTTGGATAACGTACATAGATCGGTGTACGAAGAATTTTTTCCCTACACAGCCTTACATACAGACTTTATTTGATTATTGATTAGTGTCAACATCTCATTCGGATGCAAAGACGATTACAAATATTCAAGTATACCACTGCGCAAGGCCTACATCCACACTGGGCCTCAAGCGGATATGTTGTTCTATGTCACTGACAAACAAGATACTGACCAATATTTATTGGAGTGGTGTTTTACGCCGTACTGAAGAATTTTTCGCTTATACGACGACGGCCAGCATTATGGTATGAGGAAAGCAGACGGAGCCCGGGGGAAACCTACGACCACCCGCAGGCTGCTGGCAGACTTTCCCAAGTACGGCCGGAGCATGAGCTGAACTTGAACTCACAGCGACCACATTGTACTGACCAATAATACGAGGCTGAACATGATACTAGAACTCTGCATTTGTGTTTTTGTACTGACGTTATGGTTCCAAAGATGCGAATTCTGCCGTGCTGGGGTTTGCTAAACCTAACACCAGTAATTGTGACGTGTCCAGGAATAAATGACGCTATCTATCATTCATAACGGGTTGACTGACTGAATGAATGATTATGGCTTTACGCCACAGCGGCAATTTTTCAGCCATGTTGTGGCGAGAACGTGTTTTAAATAATTTAAATACTGAGTTGACAGTGTAGACTGTTTGCCGAATATGAGCAAAGCTTACGCTGTCAAGCAGGATATGTTTGATGCCGATCTGGGTATCATATCCACCACACTCGGGAGAATTGCTCCCATCCAGGATACACGTGTGTTATACGAGAATGCCCAATACGACATCTGGTTAAAACGACTTGATCTCTACGAGACATGCCATGAATATAAGAATTATAGCCAATGCCTGCACGATTAGAATGCAGTTCATTATATACCTGCAAGTCCCATTCGCGCTGCCAAAGGACTTAATATCATTACATAAGATTTTGACCTTTGACAAAGGCTTATGTAGGGCAGCTTTCGCTTCCCTATATACGACTGTGTTTCCAAGGATACCAATATGACTTGGTATCCAACAGAATATAATATCTTTACCTCTTTTAACTAATTTTCTGTGTATGGCTAATATTTCAAGAATTACTGGATTTTTAAAATTTATTATTCTAAATTGCCAAAAGGCAGGAGAGAGAGTCACTGCATACCATTGCCTTCCAGAAGAAACGTATGATACGGCCAGGAGTGTAACTCTGGCCTCGGCAGAAAACATTGAAGATGAGGATGGAAGACGAAGAGAAGCGACTCGCAGTTGTAAAACAGCCGCAGTCGCGACCCTGTCCCATCCTTTGACTCGTCAGTGTATATAAATTTATAATCCGGGTAATTAGCCTTAATTAGCCTTAATTTCAGCAAAACTTTGTACTGTGTGTTGACGTAGATCGAATAGTACTTTGGCTGTGGAAGAAGACAGGGATGAGAGCCCGGAAAAGAGACCGGAGGTAGGTTCCCAAGCTTGATGTTGACTTCCAGTACCGAATACGATGATAGAACGAAGGGCTCTTGTTGGGACATTTATAATATTTATCTACATATAATGGACTGAAAACACAGGCAGAGTTTGTTGGATGAGCTTTAAACTTTGAAGCATATTGAAGGCTCAGTTTCATACACCTGTGATGTAAAATAGGCTCATTAGCATATTTGTATGAACTGTCTATTGGCGAGATTCCCAAAATCACGAAGGATGAGCCTCAGACCTTGGTGATGGACCGGATCCATCATTTTAGGATATGATTTCCAGACTGACTCATAAATAATGGACCCATTGTCCAATTTAGACCTCACCAGAGAACGATATAAATTAAGTAAAACCGATCGGTCAGTACCATAATCGATGCTGGACACGACCTTAATTACATCGACAGCCTTTGTACATTTAGCTTTGGAGCACTTTTATATATGGTATAAAAGATAATTTACTATCTAATATAGCCCCTAAAATTTATTTTCTCCACAAAATGTAAGCTCGGGAGCTAAATGGAGTTTCCATTTATTGCAAAAATGCATACCGGCGATTTTTGACGTTGAAAATCTAAAACCTTTGGCAGTTGACTAATTACTAGATCTTACTAAGACAAAGCTGCAGGTGCCGTTCGATGTTGTTCACGTTTTTAGCACGATAGCATATAAAAACCCTCTGTGCCAGATGTAAGTATTTAGCCAAACTAGCTATTTTGATTCTAAACAGTGAAGGGAAGAGAGTACTGCCCTGAGTTACACCCATTTCTTGCTTATCCAAGCAAAAAACTGGCGCACAGTGGAAGTAAACCAGAATTAAATATACATTACTAAGACCGGCAAACTGCCAGATCAGATTTAAATGCATATCCGTACAGGGGACTATCAGGTTATCTGTCAAACATTTTATGGATTCTTCGTTGTCCAGCCCCAGGTGTTTGTGCTTGGCCTTCAAGGAAACATGCTGCGTCGGTTCATTTCCGGCATTGAACATGTGCAAGCATTCGATCGTAGGACCGCTTTGCTGGCGTAAAGCTCATCGGCGTCATTTTCTTTCTATTTGTACCAAATTGGCATGCCCTTTGAGCTAGCTTTTGTGCATGAAAACGGTCCAGTCACACGCGGGAAAGCGGTTAGACACTGGTCATAACGTAGACCGTCATATTCCTGAATAAAAAATCCTTGAGTAACCGTAAGGTACTCACAATTCTCACACAATCGGATAAATGTAACCAAAAAATTAACCGTTTTAGTTTAACAAATCACATTTTACAAACTGCTAGTTCTTATAGTAATTTGGGTCATCATTCGCACGAGCAGTGTCTTAGCCACACTTCTGGTAATTGGGAGATGAAGTTCTGGCCTCTCGGTGTTGCACAGTACCAGTGTGACAGTATCATGACAGGGTTGGAAAGAATTAATGATTGAAACTTGGTGTCGCAGCGGCCGTGTTTCAGCTATTCCGCGGTGGACGATCCCTCTGAATTGTTCCAATTATCCATTTTCACTCTGACTATATCTCATGATCGCCTTCTTGCACTGCATGACAGCATGTTTGAAGCGATGTCCTCACAAATACGTTATACTCTACCGTTATTTTATTAGCTGGGAGATACCATATTTGTGCCATAGCACTCTGCTGCGGTTGGGCCAACCTCTCCCCTAGACCACAAGCACGGCATTTTCCACCGCCGTGAAGGGGATTCCCGGGGAGTCCCGGTGATGTACGGACAAACACCGACTGTATCAATCTCGTTTATCATGCAGAAGTACTCCGATCAGTCAAGTGACACAGGATCCGCATATCTGACAAGATCCCTGGCTAATCCAACGCCGGTCTACAGCCTTGTTTGGACTCTCCGTGACAAAGTAACGCAGCAGTTAATCATCTCTACATAGAGACACCTGAAGAATTGACCCACTGTCGAGGAGACTCGAGAGTTTGAGTTGACACCGTATTGTCTTTAGAGTGGTTCGCTAAACATCAACGGGACATCATTTTCCGGCAAGAAGATGACAGACAAAATACATCCTATTTTGGCAACTTTACATTTTTTTGTCGGCGGAAAAATGTGAACCAGAACAGCCAAAGAAACAGAGATTCTCATATTTCTTCAGGAATTCACTTCAGGAATAAGGCGAGCTTGAGTAAAAGCCCTTTTTGCACGCAGATAGCATATTGCTTCGTTGTCTCACTCGGACTCCATATGTCCCTTATGTACATGCAATTTCTTGTCCTATTAACACTGCATTTCTATGTTGACACTTAACATCGTGTCACAATAACTGACGTCATTGCAGCAATGGGTTTGCAGAGAGCTAAAAGATACAAATGTCAATAAAGAAACAAAAGGGACATGAGATTAAGCGAGAATTAGACTAGGATGAGTTTCCGATGAAACAGATGAAAAGCCGAGGGGAATTTTAACACCTTGATTTATTTTCAGGCTGGGCTGTATAGCCGCAAGCAACATTTTGGAAGTATATTTGCTCACCAACTTCTAAATGCCATTGATGTTAAGCCATTCGTTCATTCTAAATGCCACTGAAAGCACTTATTCATCCATAGCTGTTAACACCGTCTGAATTCTTTATGCTAAGGATTTACAGGAACTGTTCTCGACTGTTGTTTAACGTTTTTCGGGATACATAAATTACAATAAAAGCTTGATATAGATGCAAGCTTTGATTAACAACAAACTATGAAGTAGGAAATCACACGATTTAGATATTTATTTAACTCATTCGCCGAAAACATCTATTTTATAACTGAGGACTGTTGCTGCCTCTCGTTGCAGGAATTCCTACTAATTTATTTTTTTATTCATTTGATTGGTGTTTAGACCGTACTCAAGAGTATTTCACTCAACCAACGGTGGCCAGCATTATGGTGGGAGGAAAGCGGGCAGAGTCTGGGGAAACCATCCGCAGGTTGCTGATACATCTTCCAACGTACGGCCAGTGAAGAATCCAGCATCAGCTGAACTTGAGCTCACAGCCACCGCATAGTGAGAGGCACCAGGTTCATTACGCTCCCCTAGCGCGCTAACACCCTCGGGTACGGAGACCGCTCCGTACTAATGCCGTTGGTGTTCTTTGGTGGTTTGTGTTGTTCCTTGTCGTTTTGGAAACTGGTCATGCCATGTTTTCCCCGGAGCGCCCGTTTTGGGTGAGGCTAGTTATATGAATGTAAGTTTCGACGACTAGGTTCGAACTCACGACTCTAAATGACACTCGTTTTTATAATGGAAATTTGTTCGGAGTAACTGTTGCCTCAACATCTGTTTGCTCATTAGATATTCATAGCAAGGGCACAAAATATTGCAATAATGGAATCAAATCAACCGACAGCAGGGTCAGACATTTGGCTTTTGCAAACAAAGGCGTATAACTGTGTTTACTTTAATATACCCTCAAATGACCCTCACTAAGCAAATCATTGATTGAGCAAAATGTCTTTCATTTGACTCATTTTGTTCTTACTGCCCAAGATTCGGAGTTTTTACAATTAAAGGTGCTCACATGTGCCCCAATCGCGGACAGAATTCACATCTCTTGTCCCTCATTTGATTCATTTTGTTCTTACTGCCAAAGATACGTAGTTTTTAGGATTTAAGGTGCTGGCATTTCTGGCATTTGTTTCTTTCACTGGACCTTGCGGAAGTTTTTGCCTGATATTATCTTGCAAAATAAGCTGCAAAACCAGCGATTGCCGATTTCGAGCCTCCGGAGTCACTGATCAACAGGGTTGATTCCCTATATTGTAAATTTTGGGAAATACTAAATATTCCTGTAGAGACATCAGTTACGAGGCTCGGAGCATAGAGATTGCTTGGGGTAGGATGTATTTACAAGACGTCAGCAATTCCCGCCTATGTCGGCACCGCATTCAGTGCACGTTTTCTCCGAGCGGAATGTTTCTGCTGGAGACGCTCTTCAGCTCGGATTGTTTTTGTCAATTTGGGCGGGATCGTGTCATGGACGCCCTCCTGGTTTAATCATGACAAACAGATTCCCTGATTAATCAGTCAAGATTAAGGCCGATTCTCGGGTTACAAGGGAAACGCATTGTGCGATCGTATCTAGGGGAAAGCAAGACAGGATAGCCATCGGGACCGCCTCTAACAAGGGGTCGACAACAGGAGTGTAGCGTAAAGAGTGAGTGCAATGAACGATTGCCAATAAATGTGCGTGTTTTCAGAGTGCCGAAGGACCGGCTACCGGAGTACATGGCTTTCTCTGTTAATGATCACTCCAAGGAAGGAGATAAAGAAGAGGAAGGAAGGAAGAAAGGAAAGATTATTGCTTAATGCCACTTACGGGAATATTGCAGCCAGTAATGAAGACAACCAAAATCAAAGAAGTAACATTTATTTCCTAATTGAAAAATTTTTTTTCAATGCAGCCAAACATCCTGTAGATTTCAAAAATGACCTTCACACTTTTACGAATACGGCTAGTAACAATTTTTATGACATCGACCATCGAACGAAGCTATTCAAAATTCGCATCAGTGTACTGTATTGGAGAAAGCGTGTGTTCTCGCCTCAGCATCACGAAGCTGTTTTAGAGTTGAGTATGATTGTCTTAACTTGAGGTGTTGTCCCCGAATCTAAATTTGATGCTTAAACGCTAAATTTCCCTTTTGTCTGGAAGGTTTAAAAAAAAACCCTTGATATGTAAATAAAATTCTTCTGTTGAGTCACAATTTCAGAGCACGAAGCCGTTTTGCAATCAAATCTAAGTTAAAGGAAAAGACAACACTAGACCACGCTCTCAATTTTAACCAATCAAGGACCAGGTATTTCTACCACCTAAGAAGACATCTGTTTCCACTCTGACGTCAGAAATACTTCATTCACCATTTTGCCATATAGAAGTAGCGTTAAATCAGCTGTTTTCCTTGTGATTACGAGACAACTGTCATATACTTTAAAGCCATTTTCAACGAGAAAGTGGTAGTGGGATACATCTGGAGTTATTCCCCAAAGGTCACAACCAGGAGGCCAAAATGCCTTGCCTCCGACTGTAATAATGTAGGGGATCGTAATTCGCACACAAAACAGTGCCACGCCCATAACATTGAAGATAAAAAATCATATAAAAAATGCCCATGCCCGTTTAGGACTGTAGGAACTCATCTTCTGAAATATCTTTGGTTATATTTTTGTTGTATTTTCTTTCAGTACTAAGAAAGTTTCGTGGTCCTTGCATCCGAAGTACGAAATACAAGTGCTCTTAATTCTGGCAATATTGAACACTTTCTGTAATTACCTCTTCCGCAATTACCTCTTCATTGAGACGATATCTACAAGTTGTAATCTATGTTTGTAGCGGTATAGAAAAAAGGAGCGTTTAAAAGCATGAAGACGGGATCGAAGTTCTATGGCCCTATGTCCTCTAATGACATCCAATTCTTCCATACATCAGGCAGACGAGGACAGTGCATCCTGTTACATGGCCAGATTGTGTATAAAGCCGAGGCAAGCAACTCGACAGAGGCACGAGACGAATACTATGGCTAAGGATAAAGCAAATGAGTACAAATTAAACCTCTGTCACACAGATTATACCGTTAATAGAGGGCTAATTTTCGCACGCCTGATATTCTTTCAAAAGTACTGGGATATGCGTTTCTTCATTGCGTGCTCAATTTTTACTCAGCTTCAATTAGCTTCTCTGGGTCTTTGTTGGCTATTCCATACAATAAAACCAACCGCGTCAGTTGTAATCGAATTTGAATGGCAAACCTAATTATACCGTTAATCGTAATCGTAATCGAAATGAACCACGATTAACCATTCCATACGACGGATGAATTACCATTTACAGCCATCCGTTATATTTCCCGAAAAGCCACTTATTCACCAACCTCGGCCCGCATCTAGTATTCATAGCCTCTTAGTATTATCGAAGCATCAAACAGACGCCTGTTTCACTGGATACGCTTTGGACAGACTAAAAGAAAGAATGGATATTTATGGTTTAACGTCACCTGACCAATTTATCGGCCATGTCGTGTCGAGAACAGGTTGACACTCTAAAACATTTACTTCTACTGAAATATATGCTTGTAGCTTCAAGTTATCTATAAAAAAAGTAAAATTTTTCTCGCTGGCTCGGCTGAAGGTTTCCTGTAGTCACATCCAGACCAATGAAATCACAGGCTGTATTTCAGCTCCTTTCAATACGTTTACAGTTAGACGAATAGAACTCCATATGAATGTTGGAGACACGTACACACATTGAGTAATCCTTGTTCCTTTAAAGTATTCAATACGAAACATTTACTAACTCCCTGTTGAACTGAATTTTTTTTCCGAGGCCATATCTTATCTGACCTGGTTCCATCCCGTGTACATGCCATGCCTCCCTCTCTTGTTCTTGATACATGTAGCTAGCGCCACGATATTGCTCACTCTAACACCATAGAAAGCCTTATCCTACATAATCCTGGGTTTAGTGTGTTTACTTACTTGATAAGTGTTTTACGCCCTACTCAGTGATATTTCACTTATTTGTAGGTCAGAGGGCCCCCTCCGATCAACCGGCTGGTCATGCCAGTCCAGATGTCCGGATATCAACCTTCATATATCTCGATTTTGTGTAAATTGACTACTTTCCATGTTGGATGCTTTTAGTGAGATGTTCGGATGTCTGGACGGAGGCTGTAGGGTCAGTCGAGTAGGCCGTTTCTAATTTATTAGACTCGACCTGTTCGAGTATGAGAGAAAAATCCATCTTATTGAGAATGGAACTCTCTTCTCTCCTTCTGCTGGTTACTCTCAGGACGGGTTTCATCATATATGTAATGGCACTCCGGGGCGGGTGAGAAACACGGCGCTATGAATCATTAAACCGTTTCGTTATGCCTTCGTCTAATTCCCTTTCTTCAAACGTTTCCAGGGTGTTAAACAATAAACATTCCAAAGTTTCTATGCCACAACCCTTGACAGTTGTGGGAAAAGATGGAAAAAACGAGATACCACTGGATATGGAAATTTCCCGTCCTTTCTAGTGATATCTAATAAAACTGAAAATCAAGCTAAAATGAAAAAAAAAACACCACTAGAAAGCTATGCAGGTACCTTAAAACAGGTGGAAAATCGCGAATTATTTTATTGGAATGCTGTAGAAAATAGCAGTATATTAATTTGTTAAAACTGGAGAGAATTGGAGAACAAAATGTTACTGTCACTCCACTGTAATCCGTGACAGAGGCCAGGGCTTATGTTATATGACAGAAATCAAAATAAGAGAGGAGCTTAAAGACCAGGGGTAACGAAAGTTAAACGTTTCATTATTAAGAGAGATGGAAATTTAATTAAAACCAATACCTACCTCTTAACAATTAATAAACCGAAACTCCCAACATCTATATTTACTGGGCCGTACAGTGTGCGGGTGGAATTGTTTATTCTAGAGGTTTGGGCATGGCAGGGGAACAAGGCAGGAATGTGGAACAAGCGGTGCAGGAAACATCTGAAGCGGTCGCAACCATGGAAACCACGTTGACTGAATCTGAGATTCAGAGGGCTCACAGCACACTCGGTGATACCTCGCGTAACCTCCGTGAGCTGCGGAGGCTCGCTGACATCTGAAACTGTCGCAACCCTGGAAACCACGTTGACTGAATCTGAGATTCAGGAGTCTCTCAGCACACTCGGTGATATCTCGCTTAACCTCTGTGAGCTACGGGGGGTGGATAACATCTGAAGCGGTCGCAACCATCAAAACCACGTTGACTGAATCTGAGATTCAGGGGGTTCTCAGCACACTCGGTGATACCCCGCTTAACCTCCGTGAGCTGTGGGGGCTCGATAAGGCAATGCAGACAACCAGAGGGGAGCTTACAAACAACCTTGCTAAACTCACTGCACTGGACGAGCACATCGCTTTGGAGAAAAGAAAACTTGATGAGGCCACCGATGAGTTCTCCAGGCGCCGCATTGCAGGACGATTGCGAGACCTTCGAGATGAAAGAGCGGCTCGCCTCGAGGCCACCTCTGCGACACGTGCAGCTCTGCGCTCTAAAATCAGTCGTATCAGGAAAACATTAAACCGTGCTCTTCGTGAGGACACAGCTCTTGCCGAACGCCTTCGGACTTTGTACGGCGAGCATTGGGTCACCATAACCAGCATCCTAACCTCGATGGGTTTTACCACGTCGACCCTGGTGCTTGCGCTAACCGGGGGTTTGGACGCCCAGCGCCATCTCCACCTTCTGAGCCGACCGACAAGGGCGGTCTGAAGGAGTGGGTAAAAAAGCACCTGCGGACCTTGCGCAGGCTTCTAGCTAAGCTCGCCTGTACAGCCGCTGGGGCTGTCCTAGGGTGCCGAGAATACTTGGGCCCTTGGTGTCGCTACAGGTGGACTCATTTACGCGGCCGTTCGGCCACATCTAACGTGACTAGATTAGTGCAAACCCGAGTGCGACGCTAAGTATTACTAACATCACCTTTCCTTCATCGCGCTCGCTTGGCGACCTCGGTGAAACTGGAGCCGGCGCAGCTGGCACGGGTGTCGGTACTACTGGAGTCGGCACGGGTACTGCAGCTTAACAATGCTTGTCTCTCCAGTCTCAGCAACTGCCTGCGCACGAACTGGCGAAGGCAAGTTTACGTCTCCGTTGACCCCGAGTTTCTGGTATGTTGTGGCTGTGACGACCTCCTGGTTAGAGCCACTGATTTTTCCGATTCGCAGGTCCATATTACTTGGCGCCATGTACAGACCCCATGCCAAACGCATAATCCACCCTGGAGTCGGCTTACCTCAGGACGTCCTGATACCGCTCTATGGCCGAGGGAAGGTCAACAGGTCTTGCTATGGCGTCTTCTACATTAGGTACCAACTGCTTCTGTGCGTCAAATGCCGTGCCTTCCGCGCATAAGATACTGCTGCGGGCATGTGCCTTTGCTCCGAGGATTGCCCAAACATAAGTCCGAATGGTGTCGTTCACGCCTGCCTGGGTAAACCCTTCAAATTTGTCGAGAATGAAGGTGGCCCATGCTTGATTTGCCTCGCCGCCTGCGAGATGAAATCGACGTGAACTTGGCCAGTGTTCGCTGGAATGACATGCGGCTAGGATCGTAGTCGTAATGCGATTTCACGTATCCAGTCCTCGTGACATAATAATAAGCCACGCCTAGCCCGTCGATTCCATTTCTTTTTTGCCGCCAGTCTGTGTCTGGGGAGACCCGAAACTCGGCGCAAATCCGCTCGTATGCCCTCCGGGCGTAGGGATTGTCGGTCGGACTGGGAGTGGTGCCTCAATCTCTTCGGGAATACGGCGCACTTGATAGTACACGTGGAAATGGAATACAGAGTTGCTTAGTGCAGTGTCGGTTATTAAGTGATTTTCCTTTGACACCCCACAATCGGTCGTGGCGCACCATGCTGTGAACTTGAGCTGGTTCAGCCACCACATCATCGGTTGTGCGTGCCAACAACTGTGTCGCCGTTGATTTTCGGTAAGGTGTAGCATTTAAGCACCTTTTGGAAAGTTACATCGAAAGCAACTCGCGAGTTGTTCAGGCTGGGATCTATCGCCAAGATTTCATTTGGCTCCTTAATCTCTTTACTTGAATATACCCCACCGACATGATAATGGGTTACCTTCCTACTGGACGCCTTATCAAACATATTGCTGAATGTGTTTATTTCACTTAGCGATGTATAACATGGGCACAGTGTCCTCCTTCCAGCTTGTCTGGACAACCAAAAAGGCCAGTGCGAAGTCGCCCTGCTCGATATGACCTTGTACCCACTTTTGGCAAATATTGGCATCGACGAACGTTTCAGGTTGAATGATAAGTCGATAGTCGTGCCACGTGGTTATTACAACGTCTGTGCCCTTGACGAAGAAGTGTTCCGACCTGACGCCCCACATAAAAATATTTGTCCACTTACACGAGGTGAGCGCGCCCGAAAACATCGCCGCAGTGTCTAGTAGTACTGCAACAGGCTCTACTCTTCTCAGGGCAATCCCGACGTTCCACTCCGGAAGGATGGTGGCATTTACCAATCCACAGTACAAAAGACTGTCGGCTGGCCAAGTGTCGCAGCTTAACGTAAAGCTGTTAAAGAATCGTGATGAACCTGTAGAATACGATGTGCTTAAACCTAACTTTACATATCCGCCGACTTAATGGACCCAGAGAACCCTAGTTGCACTGACATAGCCGTATGGGATCTGGCAGGTGTCGATGGTTTTGAGTGGCAAGGGGTTGATGGACGGATTTACGTCCTCCAACTCCGACAAGGTCTTTATTCATGAAAGAAGGTGCCGTTGGCTGGATCCGGAGAACCACCGAAGTTTAGTGCGCACGCCGATGAATGAATGATTATGGCTAAACGCCACATCGCCAATATCTCAGCCATATCGTGTCGAGAACAAGGTGGAAAAACGAGACGCTTCAGGTTTTCGATAGGGAAACAAATCAAAAACGTTTGGACATGATTAAAATCAAGTAAGAAAACCAAAACAGTTAACACTCGAAAACCAGCATATTAAGGAAATTTTATGAGAAATATTTATGACAATAAAATTTATATTTTATGATACAGGCCGCACGCCGATGTGAATGTTGAAACTCCGAATGCTCTCCAAAAACTCAGTCTGGTTCTTTCTCCTCAGGGGAGATGGGGTCTCGTTAAATCGGGTGATCCCAAATTGGACATTGATCTGGCTGTGACCCAGCTATTGGTGCAAACAGCAACGGGCGGTGGTACGGCTTTCCTCACGTAGAAGGCCTTGGGAGATCGAGTTCATGTGTTGAAATCCCCGGAAGGAGGCCATACCATGGGAGGAGATCCAGAGACAACACCCTACCTCCATATCAACACAGAATTTCCCATTGACAGGTTACCTCCACATTCTAAAGCCATTGTGGATAGTGTATTGGGTTCTAATCCAGTTCCCAATCCCGTCTGCATCCTTCCTGGCTTGAGGATCAAATGGCCGGAAGAGCATGTCGGTGAAAGCGTAACTATAGTTGTAAAAATGCTTTCGAGATCTAATACGGTCAAGACAGCGCTAGACAATGTCCAGGCAGCTGCGGTACAACAGGTGAACCGAATAAATCTAGAGCTTGGCATTCAGTTGAAACGGTTAAGAATAAAGGCTGAACTCATGACAGATCTAGATTTGAACATTATTGCGGCGTCTACATAATCATTACGCAACTGTATCCAGCATTAGGTCCATCTGCCCCAGCCCCACCCCACCTCACCCACACATATGAGAGAGACATGACTGGCGTGTACCTTATCGGTCTTTCGGAGACCCCTATGTTCCACAGGCCGTTCGAATATCTTAACTGCGAATTTATATATTTATACCTCCCAAACCCTGTTGCATATATTGGTCGCAAACAAGTACCTATGTTATGTAGAAAGACGCGCTGATAAAGAATATTACGTTAGTTTTTGCCCAGAGAGACTATTTTCGCTGAATTCCGCGGATAAAAATATCTAGTCATCCATCCCTCAATGCCATGCGGTAGACATGGCATCAGAAACTGAGAGCTCTCAGTGTACATTGAAAAATCGGCAAATACCTCCACATGCTTCTATATTTACACCAGCTAGTTGTAGATTGTATTTCATTAACCGTAAGAATTGATTTATACACAATAGAGCAGCGAATATACAGGCAATATGCTTTACACAGTCCAAGTACACGCATAAATAGGTCATGAGATTAACCTACTATTATCAGCCCATGTTATATTTAGCGAACCTGGAAGTATGTGAGTATCTGGGCTATTGTGTAATATGTGTATCGTACACATAATACACGTAGGTACTTTCTGCTGGCCTTTAATCTTAGATCGATCGATATAGGTGGCTCCGGCCTACATTACCTATAACACACCCCGAATACACTTGTGGATTTTGGCTAGGTGGACTTGGCAGTTCAATCACCACGGGAATACGCACAGCAACACTTATCCCTAGCTGATGGGCCGTCCCTTATTGCTCTCCTATATGTTGTGTTTTTTGTGAATGTGAACGCCCGTTTGTGTACATAGATAATTGGCAAAGGTTTATGTACGCGAACACCATATGTCTTGATGTGTAGCAGAAATTAGCCGGGACACGGGCAAGGGACCGCCCTGGGTCGTGGGACGGCTCACAATAAAAAGTGCACTCACTCTCCCTGCTGCTTAAGGTTAATTATATTGAAATAACAAAGCTAGTGTAATCTTTAAATCCGGTTGCCTTGTGTCTTCAGGACTCACACCTGAAAACATCCGACAAACATAAATTATCTCTTAAAAATTATACACTTTATAGCATTTACTCTAATGAGGAAGAGCGATCTTTTGGCGCTTCCTCTATATTCCTGAATAACAATATAATTCACAGCCCTGTTCCTCTCGATACTAAGCTTCAAGTATGATAATGACTGTCGTAAAGCCATTAAGGACCGTAAAAAGGCCGAGGGAAATTTCAATCATTTTCCTGAGAATAATAATTTAAAACAGGTTTTTGTATTTAGAGCTAAGGCTCTACGATTAATTAAATCCAAGAGACGATCTTGTTGGCGGAACTTTGTTTCAGGTATTACGTCAAAAATACCCATGCGTAAGGTCTGGAACATGGTTCAGAAACTTAAGGGCAAAAATTATAAAGCCAAAATTCAGCATTTAAAGGGAGTTTCTTAACTTCACCACATGATACAGTCAATAAAATAGCTGAAACAATATTTTCAGAAATCTTCATCCGGGAATTATTCTCCTGAATTTCAGCATGTTAAAAACCAGAAGGAGAAAATTAAATTGCACTTTTCTTCTAAGAATTTAGAAGACTATAATCGACTTTTTTCAATCTAAGAATCGGCAAAGATTCTACACAGTAAACTCCATATATGATTTGTTTTGAAGGCCATTGGCCTGTATCATAAAATATAAATTTTATTCTCAAAAATAAATATATTGTTATAAAATTTCCATAATATGCCGGTTTTCGAGTTTTAACTGTTTTGGTTTTCTTACCTGGTTTTAACCCATGTCGCAACATTTTTGTTTTCCTTTTAATGTTCTCACGTCACTATCGAAAACCTGAAGCGTCTCGTGGTTCCACCTTGTTCTCGCCACGATATGGCTGAGATATTGCCGACGTGGCGCTAAGCCATAATCATGCATTCATTCATTCAATTGAAAAGCTTAAAACTTCTCTAATAAAGGGCACACGATACCGCGTGCGGCCCGGATAATATATATTATATGCTTCTGAACCATTTACTATCTGAGCCATTGGAGACTCTCTTGGACTTACTCAATGATGTTTGGATAATTGGTAATTTTCCTTCCATCATGGAGGGGGCGTATATTATCCCGGTCCCTAAACCAGGTAAGGATCATAGTGATCCAAGTCATTACCCCCTCCCCATAGCTCTTACCAGTTCCGTCTGTAAGACTATGGAACGGATGATTAACGATAGACTAGCTTGGTTTCTTGAAACGAACAAGTTTTTTTTATGAAATATTCAATGTAGTTTTCGTCAAGGTCGATCTACTTTAGATCTCCTTGTTCGATTTGAAACCTTCATTCGTGATGATTTTATAAATAATGAACGTGGTGGAGATATTTTTCGACCTTGAAAAGACCAACCACAACACATGGAAGTATGGTATTTTAAAAGACCTCTCTGACACGGGTTTAAAATGTCGCTAACCTCTACAATTCTCAATTTTTATCTGATCGTCAGTTTAAGGTACGGGTGGGGTCCACTCTTTCTGGCTCTCGTGAGCAGGAGATGGGAGTGTCCCAGGGCTCTATTCTTTCACCAACACTGTTCATCATAAAAATTAATTCCTTGGCTCAAACATTAACATCTGGCACTTAAGGTTCTTTACATGTAGATGATTTCCTGATATGCTACCGTGCTTAAAAAGATGAGTAACATCGAGCGGCAACTTCAGTTTTCTCTCAATAAGATCGAGCAATGGGCAGTTACCAGTGGGTTTAGCTTTTCTGTGTCTAGAACCGTGGGTATGCATTTCTGTAATAAACGGAAACTTCATCTAGACCCTGAGGTTAATTTTTGTAGTGAACCAGTGAAGAAAATAAAATTTTAGCGGTTATATTTGACAAGAAATTATCTTTTATACTCCATACAGAAATGCTTGAAGCTAAATGAACAAAGGTTCTCGATATAATTAAGGTCGTGTCTAGCACCGATTGGGGTGCTGACGGATCAGTTTTACTTAATTTATATCGTTCCCTTGTGAGGTCTAAATTGGGCCATGCATGCATCATTCCGCTAGAAAGTCATACCTTGAAATGTCGGTCCATTACCAGGGTCTGAGGCACAGCCTTGGTGCGTTTAGAGCCTCATCAGTGGAGAGTTTATACGTAGAGGCTAATGGGCCTCCTTTATATCAGAGGCGTATAAAACTCAGCCTTCAATACGTTACAAAAGTTAAAGCTCACCCAACAAATCCTGCCTACGACTGTTTTTAATACATCATATGTAGATAAATATAATAAATGTCCCAGCAAGATTCCTTTCTTTGGTGTTCGTGTTCCGGACAATGTTGTGGAAGCTAACACCAAGCTGGAGGACACAGCTCCGGTTTCCTTTCCTGAGTCTCCTCCCTGGCTTCTTCCACAGCCAACATTAATATTTGATCTTGGTCATAAGAAATGAGATAAAAATTCTGTTACAGTTCAGGAAAGATTCGCTGATATTAAGCCTAATTATCCGGATTATAAATTTATACATACTGATGGGTCAAAGGATGGGGACAGGGTTGTGGGGTCGGCTGTCTTGGAAGAGCGAGTCACCTCTCTTCGTCTTCTGCAATCTTTTCTGCTGAGGCCAGAGCTATACTTCTGTATACTTCTATACTTTACCATATGTTTCCTCAGGGTGTGCCCAGTGGGCAGTGATATGTGACTCGTTGTCTTGCATTTTGGCAATAGGACACAAAATAACTTAAAAAATCCGTTAATACTAGAAATATGAGAAATTCGTGGAAAGTTAAAACGAGATTGGAAATTAAAAGAGGTAAATATATTATACTCTTTTGGATACCAAGTCATATTGGTATTCTCGGAAACACAGTCGTAGACAGGGAAGCGAAAGACGCTCTTAGTAAACCCATAGCTAAGATCAGAATTCCTTATACTGATTTTAAATGTGATATTCCTAAATACATTTATGACTTTGGCAGGATTAATGGAACTTTTAGGTCCATAACAGGCTGGATGCTATTCACCCTGTCATTTGCTATAATTCTTATACTCTTGGTATATATCGTAGAGACCAAGTCGTTTCAACTAGGTGCCGTATTGGGCATTCTCGTCTATCACACAATTTTATCCTGGATGGGAAGAGTGCTCCCGAGTGTGTTGGATGTGATGCCCAGTATGGCATCAACCACATCCTGTATGACTCTGTAGACTTTGCTCATATTCGGTAAAGATTTTCACAGTCAACTCTATATTGTTTAACAGCGTCGCTGACGATGTTGTTATTTATTTTTTCAAGGCTGTTGGCCTGTATAATAGAATGTAGTTTACATATATATTTCAGTGTGTAAAATAAAAAACAGTTGTGGTTTTCGACATTTAACTAACATTTAGTTTTTTAACTGGTATTAAACAATGTTCGTCTGCTTTCCTTTAAATTTTGAATGTATATCAGATCATGTCAAAAACTATTCAAGGCATCCTGGTTTGAACGTGTTCTCGCCACGATATGGCTGAGATATTGCCGATGTGGCTTTAAGCCATAATCATTCATTCATTCATTCATCCTCACGGTTATGGAAGCCGGATGAGGATATCTCGCCCCGCGCCTCGTGGGTAGAGACGCGCAACACGAGGGCGGCACCATTGTCGCGCGATTTGACCTCTCGTCTCCTCGCAAGACAAGGGGACGAGGACGGTGTCGTCCGGGCGTGAACAATGACTGTCCTCGTTCTCTCGTTCCGCACCTCGCAGGTAGAGACCCGCGACACGAAGACGGTGGAAATCGAGAGTGAATCAGTGAACTGGCAGGAAGCCAATATTCCTGATATTTTAAGCGATCAAGTCAGTGAGTTAATGTGACGATTGAAGCACTTCAATTCTTTGAAAGATTAGGTAATGTTTAAAAGAGAATAAGCCAGTGTCCACCTTTGACAGATAACAGATGTAACTTGTCTAAAGTGAACTCCTCGGGCGTCTTTATGAACGTCTGCCACTTATAGAAAGACCGTAGCTGTGCCCTTGAAATCGACATTTTCTTGAAATCGACACATAGGCCTACATGAAATAGGCTTTGATAGGTCGTAGCCCTCGACACCAGGACGGTTCCGTCCTCGCCCCTCGTCCCGCCCCTCGCGGGTCGATACCCACGACACGAGGAGGTGCAAATGTAGCCGTCCGCGTCTCCCGGGTCTCAACTAGTAGGGCTCGGGACGAGATGTCCTAATCCCGCTTCCATACTTAACACGCGTGGACAGCGGAGGTCTGGCTCTGTCTCCGTAACTGCTAGATTCTGCTCACGGCCGAACAGTAATAAGCCACTTTGGGGGCAAAGTTAATACATGGGAAGAATCAAACGCTGACGTCTTCATCGGAGCGTGGCTTTACTGTCTGCGAAACGCTTTTGGAAATTCGGAGTCATGGACAGCGTTTTTTTTTTTTTTTTTTTTTTTTTTTTTTTTTTTGCGGCAGTCATGTCCATTAGCACCAACAGCTGCGCAGAACTAATATTACTTTTATGTTGTCTAGATCTTAAGGCAGTTAAGGAAATGTTATGTTTTATTTAATGAACTGGGTCACCAATCTTGCCCCTGAACTTCCTCGCGTTGATTTGGAATGTTGGGAAGGTCAATATTTGCGAGCTACTACAGTGTTCTGCCAATGACCAGATCCCCTTTCCACTGCAACACGAGTGTTTCAGGCCCTGTCCTAAACGGATTTGGGGGATTGGTGTAAGGATTTGATCAGGGCGCCCAAATGACGCCAAACCGACGCCGACAGCAATTGAGGGGAGATATTGACTGCCGCCAGAGTTCGCAGCTGGCCTATCTCCGCATCTCAGCGGTTCAGTCGGTACCAATTAGACAGACACAGGATGGGGCCGGCGTTAGCGCGGGTATTGAGCTCTGACAATACTTCACAGACCACAAACAACTCCCGAGAGATTGCAGGCCTGGAAACAGCGGTCTTGGGAATCGAGAAAAAGTTGTAAATCTGAAAGGAAAAAATATAACTCTGACCTATGTTTAGACCGAGAAACCTTGTCGAGAAATTCGTTGAAACCCGTCGTTAAACATGAGCTTGTCAGTACTCAGAAGAATGAATGAATGGTTATGGCTTCACGCCACATTGGCAGCTTTTCATCCATATCGTGGCGAGAACATCTTTAAACCACGAATCAGTATATGGTTTACAAGACGATGTCCTCGTGAGAAGCCGGTGTTTATCCATGTTAGTTCGCATTACAACGCAATAAGATAATGCTTTCTGCTGTTCTATCATCGTCATAGAGTGCTTTTGAACCATATCTGGAGGATGTTGAGGGCAAATATCTATTCCAAACACTTTTACTACGAATGGAATGCACAAGGGTAAAAACAATTGCACAAATGATATTCCCTTTCTTCTGTTTTCTTGCACTCCATTGATAGTTCTATTCCTAACGCCACCTTGTCCTTCACTTTTGACACTTTTAGAACTTTGAATAGACTCATGGCCAATCGGAATGGGGTCGAGTACAAAAAATCACAAAAACTGAAATTTGCCCAAACCACTTGTGAACTTGTAAATTATTAACGACGGTTCGGCTAAGTCCTTGTAAAATTGAATACCATGTCATGAATATCGTACAGGACGTAAGGCACGTAATGTTTACTCAAGGTGTAACAAATAACAATATACCTTGCCTATACATTTACAAGTGGGATGATTTCGTGTGGAAAATATAGGTCCTTCATAGAAGTTCTTTGCTTCTCAGATGAATGGCAAATATCTTGTACAGTTCACCGCTTTCTTTCACTGAATTTAATGTTTGTAAATGTTTATGAGCTGGCTTTGTTGTGAAGCGAAAATAATAGATTTCCCCAAGGTAATGTTTTTAAAAATCGCTATGAAGTCCCTCTACATAAGCTTCAATATTTTCTTCTTGGCTTTCTTTTTTTTCGTCCAGCAGGCGCCTTCTTGGTGAAACAGCTTCACTGTCGTCATAATTATGGTGCTGGTTCAACAGATGGACAAGTGTTTTGCTCGTCTTTTGGGAAACCACGTTACTGCGGCCTGTGTTCACGTTCTTTCACACTGCTTTTCAACAGATAACACTCGGCTGTTCTGCTGTCATTGAAAAGAATGGAAACCCAAATGGTAAGTGCAAGATGTCAAGAAAGACTGTTGCAATGAATATGACTGCTCCCGTCCCCTGACGACTGGAATGCACAGAAACAAGGCATTTTCTTTGCTGTCTTTGTTACTTTTCTGAAAATCCCGAGCAGTGCTCCCGAGTGTGTTGGATGTGGTGCTGAATACGGCATCAAACATATCCTGGTTGACTGTTTAGATTTTGTCCATGTTCGGCAAAGATTCTACACTGTAAACCCCATATATGATTTGTTTGACAGCATCGCTGGCGACGCTGTCATAAAATATTTGAAGGCCATTGGCCTGTATCATAAAATATAAATTTTATTGTCATAAATATTTCTCATAAAATTTCCTTGATATGCTGGTTTTCGAGTTTTAACTGATTGGGTTTTCTTAACTGATTTTAACCATGTCCGAACATTTTTGTTTCGTGTTTGACGCTCTCACGTCCATATCGAAAACCTGAACCGTCTCGTGTTCCCACCTTGTTCTCGCCACGATATGGCTGAAATATTGCCGATGTTGCGTTAAGCCATAATCATTCATTCATTCATTCTGAAAATCACTCGTGGTTCATTTTCACCCACATTACATGGCCAGGTCTTCTCACAGCTGGTCTCCTCGCGGCTGGTCATACCTTATACCAAGTTTGACACCTATAGACGTGAAGGAATACCTATATTCATAACTAAATCTAGCACACCATTCAACCTTGTCTTATCGTATTTAACTTCAGAATCGTATTGTTTGTATTACCTCATTTACATACTCTCTGTTATTTCATGTCCAATAAGGGGTTAACCATTGAAGAGAGTATATGCCGAAAAGGTTTTCGCTGACCATCGCTTCTGTAAAATCATGGATATTAGACTGATCCATTGATTTGTTGCAAATATTTATTAATTGTAATAATGACAACGTCGGCAGCCATGGTGTCAAATAATTCATATTATAGAGGATACTGTGTAGAACCTATGACGGACATGGGCTGTATCGACACAGTCAAACAGGATATGTTTGGGCGACATGTATGGGCGACATGTATGGGCGACAAATCCAAAACACTCAAGAGTACTGCTCCCACCGAGGAAAAAATTGTGATTTAAACAAATTTTCCCAATACAGCAATTTTTAAATCGTCTAAGAGATTCGCCTCAGAAAGTCGAGATTGTTATTCTAGATTTTCCCGCTAAAATTAGAGTGTTACGAAGGGAGATTACTGCTTGTAATGGGAGACGAATCATACAGAAATGAATGCAGACTTTATGTGAATACTGCTGATTTCGGAACGTTTTAATGCACCTAAAGTTGCCCGGATTTATCTTGAAATTCTACTTATGTATCCTAAATAAAAAGCGCAGAGTAATTAACTGTCTTCCACGATAGCCTTGACGGAGACAAGTTTAGGCCAAGAGGCCCACTATGGTAAGTGACAACATCGTATGTGTGCTACCAGAAAAACAAGCTAACCTGATTTCGACAGCCCTAACCATCCCAGAGTGTCAATACAAACATGTAGAAGACACCAGACATCACACCCCACATCGTACTGACACCGGGCCGAGCAGTCCTGTTTCCTTGCTCTAACCTCTCAATGCTGAACGCCAAGCGCGGTAATTACAAGTACCATTTTTAAAATATTTGGCATTACCGGGGTTGAACTTGGAAGTACCGACTGCGAAGCTGACACCCTGACCACTAGACCACAGAGGCGCTCCGTGGAAGTTAGAAATATACACAGAGAAGGTTGTCCGTGCCTCGCTTTGATCAGCGCTGAGAGCGCTTGGCCATGTTCCAACCTTAGCTTATCTCTGTATCTCACCGCCTCAGTGGTTACCAATCATGCAAATTAGACAGATACATTAGGAACCAGCGTTAGTGTGGATATTAAGCCCAGACACTACTACACAGGCCACTGATAACCAGTTCCGAGAGACTGCAGATCTGTGAATACAACCACGTTGGAGATGGAAGAAAAGTTCTAATTGTAGGGTCAAATCTAATAAATGAACTTATGGTGAGTAAAAAGGCCATTAAAAACTGTACCAAAAAATACCTTCACAGAATTTTTTTAGATTTTTTTTCACCAAAATAAAGGCAATGAAATGTTTTGCTAGTATCGTGTGTTTTATGGACCATATTGATACTGTGGTTCACGAGTGACGTCTCACAACTTCTTGAACACCTTTATGTTCAGCTCTGAATTTTGTGGTTGTGAAGAGCACTGCTGTAAGGTTCGTTTGTGTATCGAAACGCTAATATGACAATGAAATTCTGCTTTAGGAGCATAGAAAAGTTTGTGTGACGTCACTGAAGAACCACATCACTATTGCCCATGAAATCCACCATACAATCAAAACATTTGACCTTCAATCTCGAAACATTTAACCCTCTGATTAAAATGGGAATGTAATGGCTAAGAGGAGTACAGCAAATCACAAAAAGTGAAATTTGCCTAAATTGTTTGTAAAATTTTACATTATTGACAACGCTTTGTTTCAGTGCTTGTGAAACTTGATACATTGCCATGAATGTCATACAGGAAATACGGCTTCTCATTTACTACAGGTTCCGTATATCCACACAAGTTCGATTACTTCCTATCGAGTCTCCAATATCTTGTGCAGTTGACAGATTTCTTTCAAACGTTTTATCAATTTTAATATTTGTAAATATCTGTGAGGGGCTTCCTGTGAGATGAATTTACTGGTGTGTTGTGAAGTCAAAAGTAGTAGATTGCATCAAGCTAATGCTTTTATGTCTCTCCGCATAAACTTCATTATTTTCTCTCATCGTTCTCTTGTTTTTGTCTAAGATGTGCCTTTTTAGCAAAACAGATTCAGTGTTGTCATATTTAGAGTGCTGGCTCAACAGAAAACCAAGTAACCTCCTTTGCTCGTCTTTGGTAAACATTTATTTCGCCCTGCTTTTCAGTTAAATAACACTCCGCTATTGTGGTGTAGATTGAAAATTTAATTGCTAAGTGAAAGGCGGAAAGCTATCACATCAACAAAGCCCCCGCCCGTTGACAACAGGAAAACGCTAAAACAATGTTGTTAAATATTTTCTTTCTACCTTCTTTACTAGCTTTTCAAGATATGACTTGTCTAAAAATCACTCGTCGTTCATTCGCACCCACTTTGCAAAGTTATGTGTTTAACCCGAGTACAATGAATTAAAAATTTTCTGTAGCTCCATTTATGTCACAGGTGGTCAATGCTATGTCAAACTTGACACCTGTGGAATACTTAAGAATCTTAAGTAAATTAAACATACAGTGTCATGAAGGAATTCAGGATTGTCTTTTTCTTATCGTATATAGCATAACAAGGGCACTGTTTGTACTATCCGAGAAAGACGTTTTCACAGTTTCAGGACGCATATGACTAAATCGTGGATTACACGAGACAAAGTTTTCCCTGTCGGGCGGTTGTTCAAAACCAAGACCATTGGCTTGATCCGTCGATCTGTTCCAAATGTTTATTAACTGTAATATTTCCGAACATTTTCAAAGAACGCTCTGGGGCGTGGTTTTCATTGTTGTGATTTAAAGTGGGCGATAACAGATTCCGCCAACACTATGCCCACGCAAATAACTGCACAATCTCTCCATCCCAGTGCATAAGGATGTACTACGGACAGAGGGAAAACTTAAACGAGTTTGTCTTGTATTTTTAGTGTCCAAGCCTATGTCCCTGAATTTAAGCGCCATACATGTAAGCGTAATAAAAATGGGCTAAAAGATTAATACATAAGTGGTGGAAACCCTGGAAAAGTTTTGACAACTATAAACTATCATATAAAATCTAAGTGAATGATTAATTATGGCTTAACGTCAGATTGGCAATGCAATGACAAGAACATGCTTAATCCAGCAAACAGAGTGGTTTTCGAGAAGTAATGAGGACATTCGAAATGAAATAATATCGACAGACATGTTTAAAACTAGGTAGAAAAACTAGACCTCAGTTCAAATTCGAAAACCACATAATTTTTAAATAGATGTCTGTTATCCAGAAATTGTCTAGTGACATAAAATTTATATTTTTGGATTTTAAATCGCCAGCGATGTTGTCAATCATTTATCTATGGAATCGATTATGTAGAGCGTTTGCCGAAAATGAGCTGGTTCTAAACAGTTGACCAGGATCTGTTTAAAGCCGGAACACAATCGGAAGCACTGCTACCGTCGAGGATAAAAGTGTGTGTTAGGTGAGAATGCCCAATGAGGCATAAAATGTGTATTGAAGCAATTTTGAAATCTAAGAGATTAGCCGCATATATTCGAGCTTGTTCACGCTGATTTTCTATTTAAAGTTTGAGTATTACGAGTGGAGGTTGTAGACTAGCTATTTAATGGTGGCAACGGAAGCCAAGTCATACAAATATTAATACGGAGATTATATTAGTACACAAGGATACTGTTGACAATAGCACGTTTTTATTCACCTAAAGCTGTCGGGATTTGTCCTGAAATTCAAGGCAAACCAAAAAAACCCTTGAGATTCGTGCAAAATAAAATGAGAAGTCGGTTGCTAATGAAATATCTCGAATATTGTGTAGCAGGTGAATAACAAAAGAACAGAAAATTTAAACATTCAGATTTACGCATGTTCTGCACAGTGCAAACAACTGACTCCATCGACAGCTTTAACCTACGTCAAAGGAGGTGAAGAGTCTCACCATCGTATTTAAAATGTGCGCTACTACGATGAACAAGCTAAGCTGATCACAACACCCCTAACATACCCAGAATGTCACACGAACATATCTTCTGGCATACTGCCAAAATCAGTGTGGCGATTTTGTTTTTAAAGTAGTTTGGTTACCTTAATAATGTAAAGAGCCAAGCTTTTCCCGAAATAATACAATATTTACGATGTCCAAATGTGCAGGCTATGTGGCCATTGAGCCGAATGAAAGCACGACACCAAGTGGTTAGCCGAATAGCCCACATGGCAATTACGTTCTCTACTACATCAGTGCAAACTTGAGCTGTCATTACAAAGCTGAGCTCTGTAATTTGCAGATCAGAAGTGGGCTAACCTTGTGTATATGGAATGCCGCCAGAGACATATATTGTGTTCAGCCTAAACTGGTGTTGCTGGTAAATTTCAGTGTTACTCATGGAGTCATACCTCAGTATTGAAGAAAACAGGTGATCCGTTTGTTTCTGCGTCGCAGCACCCCAATCATCAATCATACTTGAGGCTCCAGGTCAAAAATTGCCACACTAACCAACGACCCCCTCTCCTTCCCAGAAAAACAAAATTGACAGTGTACAATGTAAAACAAATAGGACAGAGTCATGTAAAAAGGTAGCTGTCAGTAGTCACCGTGGAAGTTGGAAAAACATGAAAAAGGTTGTCCGTGCATAGCTTTAACCTTAGCTTAAACATTAACCTCTCTGAATTTTTTACGTTCACTGATGTTAAAACTTGTTTCATACAATATTCATTGAAGGTTTATACCGGGATTCAACGAGATTAAGGTTATGAGTGTAGGAACTAGTTATATCCTACAGAAAACTGCCGGGGAATGAACTACAGCAAACTCATTAGGAAACTGGAGATATAACTGACCGTTGTGAGAATGTCCATTAACAGGATGAGTTAGTCAGGGTTTTGTCTCCCTGTAAACTCAATGCACTGATTGCGCAAATAAGTACACAAAAATGTACAAAGTCTAATATGAACTGTAACAGAGTTTTATGACATAGGATTGTACAATTACCTCGTAACAGCGTGATGCCCCGGTACGTGTAGCTCTTCTGCGTGTGGAGTTCAATAAACGTTATGCAGAAGAATTTCGGTCGGGCGGGTTCGTGAAAAATGACAGAATGTGATTTGCATCGGATATGTATATTTCAGGCTCAGCTGACTACAGTGTAAGGGCTTCGAAGAACACAGAGACTGTCATATTATGGCATATTGTACCGATGTTTATCCCTCGTAGTAATGTGAGACTACAGAAATTGGATCGGGTCAACTCCTCGTGCTCAGTGAACTGACCTCTATGAGCAGATTCAACGATCACGCTGAGCTTAGTGAACGTTTGATATTAACATTGCTCAAAATGGAGAGTTTGCTAAATGCCGCGGCACCTATTGGTAATTTGTGCTTTGGGTTGTGTGTGTTTAAATCACATGAGAAATTTTGCCACTTTTGAAATTATTTTGATCGCTAGACAATGTTTTCTGTCACATTCATTAAGGCGAAGTAATTCTTCTCGCTATATGTTGTGCGCAGATGCTGTCCAAAAATAACGATAAAAATAGTCCGTTTTTACAAAAGAGATAATGTTTCTTTCAGGTTTAAGCTAGCATTTTCTTTCCATTTTCTCACTGTGACTCGACATTAAGCAAATTTGACTTTCGTTTTCTTTGTACCTTTTCACCGCCTTAATGGAAAACAATACGTAAGCTACACAACCTTTGAACAGGCGGTCAGTCACTCGTTCTGTCATGTCGCAAATAAATGATGGAATGTTTCTCTGGACTTATGGTGCTCATGTAGCCTATTAACGGTTATCTGACTTCTTATGTGACTCTTTCGACAGTGAGAGCAGTACACGGACCATTGTGCTTCCCACCAACAACGGATGTCATTGTTGATCCCGCGGAGGCAGTTTTCCTTCGTCATCTGTTCCTTTTCCCAAGATTGTGCAATACCGTAAGAACCATTTCCATTTCAAATCAATATCGATTTCCTGTACTCCGATTAACTCACAAAAATGGACTCCATAAAGCCAACCGTTTCAGGATCTAGCTCCGGTTGGGAATTCCGGATAACCGAATACCCCATTGCCAGTGGAAAAGGCACCTGACAGGAAAACAAAGTGATGTTAATATTCTGGTTCAATGGTTTTCTTTACACGGTGATTATGGGCTCAGTTTCCTGTCGGATTCGTGACTAACAATAATTTATCTCGTAAAATCACGCGGTAAGTCATGCAGAAAACCTATTGTCTCTCTCACCGGAAGATGACAGGAAAGTCAGTCGTCATGTTTATGGAATAAATAATGGCAAAGTGCCATTGGTTTCCTGCCAGCAATATGTTTTCAATGTGCATGTGATTGTTCTTTGTGCACAACCAGCAGGTGTCATTATTTGAGGGACGAGTTCCAGTTTTCTTGACAACTCTGAGTTATCCACACATTTGGGCTCCTCCAAGCATTATGGTCTAATAATAACATAAAATGCTTCCAATGTACATATAGACTGAATATCTGTTAGATTGGAAAGACTGAATAATTTTTGAACGATACAACAATCTTGTTCATTTTAGCATGTGACACGTTCAACAATGGAGTCAAAAAACAAAAGCAAAAAAAAGCAAACAGTATTTTGGGCGTTCAATGCATACCTACAATTAAGTATGTTAGCATGTTGTCAGAATAGATGTCAGTTTTGTAGGGATGAGAAGTATCATGCGACAGCTGACGGTATTGTTTAACTTACAATGATTCACAGATAACTTCTAACTTGTCCTTGGATCTACTGCTGTTAATGTGCGACGTTGGGCTCTGTAAGCTGTAGGTCAAGAGTGCCAAACACTAATGCACTTCCCCAAGAATTTCGCCACGAGTTCTCCAGAGCTCTGAGTGCAAACGACCTTCACCTTTGCAGCGTCAGAAAACTTCACCGGGATAGGTTCAACGGCCAGAAGCGTTAAGTTAGTGTCCGTAGCCCCGGTGGAGGCGTGACCTCCGTGTCATTTAGACCAGTGTAATAACCATCTGTTTCTTCCCCGCGATCGGGAACATTCTCCATAATAAGCCAGGACAGCGGAGGTCTAGCTCTATCTCTCAAGCCAACATGTTCTGCTGACGGCCGAGCAGTAATAAAACACTTTGGACGCAAAGTGGAAGAATCAAACGTTAACGTGTTTACCGCAGTTTCTGTTTATAGTCTGGGTGGCGCTTTTGGAAATTCATGGAGTCATGGACTATGTTTCTTCTCAGTGTAACTCATATTCAATAGTTTGTTTACTTTCATACTGTTGATGTCTTCAGGGATTTATGGATTTTAGTCGACAGTTTTTCGAATGTAAAGAGCAAAATTTTCTTTTGGTAAAGCTCGGTTATGCAACTAGGCGTAGAGGAAGTGTAAGGGTACCACTATCGGAGGTTAATATGACAGACTTGTTCCACTCTCAGACATCGATAGATCTTACACAAGATCAAACAAAGAAACACAAAGACGCTTGAATACGTTCAATACATATATTTGAACAAAATAGACAAATAGTAAAACTGACAATAATATACAAAGCAATACAGATAATTACAAAATATATACTTTCCTACTTATGATTGCGTTTAAATACGGGTGAAATATTCCAGCTTCCAAAGGCAAGTCAGTCCACGTAAATATGGAATCCACAGTTCACGGGAATTCTGAAATCGAAGGATGACAGTCCTGTAAATGAAAAACAGCAATAGGCACGGCACGCGGACGATGGTTAAGAACCAACTCCCTGCCACAGTGCAAGATCCCAGGGTGAACGGGTTGAGAATAACGTCCATGGTGTCGGCTTCGCAGAAATATACGCGCAGTCACTTTCAGGGTAAACTGGGACGAAATGTACGTAATCGCACAGAGAGACAACGAGCGATACAAGCTCCAAAAGAACGTCAAAATAGCAAGTAGCTAAACACAAGCCCACAAAGTCTTACATACAGAAAAATGAAGTACAAAATGAGTTATGTAGAATGACATGAAAGCCGAGATCTCCAAATCCCACAAAATCTTCCTAGGTGGACTAGAGTAAATTTGACTGCTCAATTGAACTTGAGCAAAAGACTTTGGGCTTTACGACCTCGTCGCTTATGTTTACAGACAAACGTGAAGAAAATTCTGTAAGACTTGAAGGTGAACAGGTTTACAACATGGGTACATCTTTCTTGAACATACGTTCTATGTACATTGACATGAAACTCACAAACACAGAAGGCTCGAGAACGCGCGACTGAATACCAGTGCAGGCTATAACGTATACAGAAGGGGAAAATGTAGGTCAGACACAGAACCCAGTCAGAGCAAAAACAAATAAAAAAGTATAATACAATACCTTAAGGACGGGGTTTGTAACAGCAGGAGAGAGAAAAAGAAGTTAATCCATTGGGTGGCGTATAATAAATTAGGACAAGTAACGAGACATTTTGTAATGCCAGTTCTCTGAATGTTAATTATCTTAGAGAACGAAATTTGTCCTCATTTTGTCATCCATATATATAGGGTGTAGAGATGTAATAAAGAAAAGCAAATGCCAAATGAGACAAACCCCAAAGACAAAGATGACGTGTGACAATTGATCCTACACCGCGGGAAGAATTTGGCGTCTTCTTTTCTAACAAGACTGGCCTATCTCCGCATCTCACCGCCTCAATCGTTACCAATTAGACAGATACTGGATGGAGCTGTTGTTAGCGTGGATATTGAGCTTTGACACTATTACATAGGCCACTGATAGCCAGCAGCGGTGGCGATCGAGAAAAAAAACTGTGATATTGAGAGGTAAAATTTAACTCTGTACTCTGTTCTGGTCCATATATTAAAGCCTGGACATATTTTCAACAAATACGTCGAAAACCGTCGGTAAATATGGGCCTATGAATGCACAGGAGAAGTCGACGTGTACTCAAGTTGGTTCCCACTATAGTGAAATAAGATAATGCGTTCTGCTATTGTGTGGTCGTCGAAGAAAGCTGTTGAACCTTATCTCGATGACGCTGAAAGCCCTGGCATCTAACCGAAACAAAATGCACATAAAAGGACGCATAAAAGCAAAAAGAATTACCCAAATGGTATTCCTTTTCTTCATTTTTCTTGCACTTTACCAATACTTCTGTTCCTAAGGCCACCTGTCCTTCAGCCATGGCACCTTTAAACATTTGATTAAAGCGAAAATGTCATAGTCAAGCTAAGTATGCCCACGCACAGGAAATAACAGAAACTGAAAATTGCCCAATCTTTTGTAAAATCTTAATTTATTAACAACGCCTTGTCTATGTGTTTATCAAAATTAATACATTGTCATGAATGTCCTACAGGGCGTAAAACACGTCAGATTATCTGCAGATCTATCAAAGTTATAATATCACATTTTTTGTATATCCACAAGTCGGACGAGTTCGTCCCCCCAAAAATGGGTCTGCTGGCAAACCTTCCTACGTGCGGCCTAATTACTGCTGGTAAGGGAAGCGCAATTGTACAGAAATAAATACACATTTAATGTGAATACACATTCATAACACTGATAACAGAACGTTTTTACGCAGGTAAAGCTGCTGGGATTTGTCCTCAAATTATCCAGATTAAATATCCTCAGGGCAAAACACAAATCTTGAGATTCGTGCAAAATAATTTCAAGTCGGATGTAGTGAAATACCTCCAATATTGATTAAGGGTGAATAACAATACAGCACAAGAGTTCACCCTTTACATTTGCATATGTTCTGCACCGAGTAAACAACCGATTCCCCCAATAGTGTTGACGTGCGTAAAATTAGGCGAAGAGGTCGACTATTGTAGGTGAAAACAACATGATATGTGTAACGTTAAGAAAAACAAGCTGAGCCAATTTCGACATCCTAACAATCCCAGAGTGTTAAAACGACAACATCACCAATACTACAGCCATTGGTGTAGTGATTTGGCTTTTGAAACTTTAATAATTTGAAGAACGAAACTTGGTTTCAATTAATGAATACCTTTATATGACAATGGTCGCAGTCCTCCAATCATCCTGCACTTTCGGAAGTAAAACAATACTTACGATGCTCACAAGTACAGAATATATGGCCCCTCGAACCATTGGCCTAGTTTAATATACTCTATCAAATGGTTAGTGGAATGACCCATATGGCAACTATATTCTCTATAAACCAATGCAAACTTTGCGTTCCGATAGCTGATGATATTCTACCGACACAGCGCTGAGCTCTGTAATGTGTAGGTCAGGGGTGGTTAACCTTGTGTATATGGAATGCCGCCCGAGATGTATATTCCAATTAACGTTGGAAGCCTTGTAGCCCATCCATGGACGCTGAAACAAAACACAAATCATACTTAACGCTTCATGTCAATAATCAACAAGCTAGTTCCTAGATAAAAAATCGTTTAACCCAAAGCTTAAAAAAACATACAGTATACAATGTAAAAAAAAACTAGGGAAGAGACATATATAAAGTAGCTGTTATTGGTCACCATAAAAAAAAACACAAAGAAGGTACTCAGTGCATCGCTTTACTTAGCTCTGAGGCCGGTTTGCTGTGTTCCCACCTAGGCTTACACGTTAACCGCTGTGAATCGTTGTATACAATGCTGATTGAAGGTTTATGCCGGACTTTGACAAGGGTTAGATGATGGGTGTAGAAAATTATGGGAATGAATTGCAGTAACCCTTTAGGATAGGTGTTACTGGCCGTGGAGAGAATGTCCATTAAGCAGAATGAATCATTCAAGCCTTGGTCTTCCCGAAAATTCGGTCCACAGATTGAGCAAAAAAGAATATGTAATATGGATTGTTACATTGTTTTATAGGCTTATGGGTGATTTCTTCAAATGACATCAATTTCTTTCCCATGAAGAACGGACGTCATTGTTGATTCCAAGGAGACAGATGTCTTAGGCCGTCTGATGCTTTCGCTCAAAACTGTGCTTTACTCTAAAAAAAACATCTCCATTACAAACCAATACCTATTTGTTCTACTCCGAGTAACGTGCAAAAATGGACTGCATGATACCAGCCGTTTCAGGATCTAGCTTGGGTTGTGAATTCCGGATAGCCAGAAAGCCCATTACCAGGGGGAAAGCACGACATGAAAATAAAGTGATATTAACATTCCGGTGCACCGGTTTTCTCGATCCAGGGATTTGGGGTTCAATTTCCTGTCGGAATGGTGACTAACGGTAATTTATCCCGCAAAATCACGCGGTAAGTCAGCCAGAAAGCATATTGCCGCCCTTACAGGAAGATGGCCGGAAAGTCAGTCGTCATGTTTTACCAAATGAATAACGCCATCGTGTCATAGGTTTCCTGCTAATAATCTGTTTTTAATGTGTGTGGGGGCCTCTATGGCTCAGTCGGTTAGCGCCCTAGCGCAGCGCAATAACACGAAGCCTCCCACCAATGCGGTCGCTGTGAGTTCAAGTCCAGCTCATGCTGGCTTCCTCTCCGGACATACGTGGGAAGGTCTGCCAGCAACCTGGCGATGGTCGTGGGTTTCCCCCGGGCTCTGCCCGGTTTCCTCCCACCATAATGCTGGCCGCCGACGTATAAGTAAAATATTCTTGAGTACGCTATAAAACACCCATCAAATAAGTAAAATAAACTAATGGATGCGTATGTAATTGTTCTGTTGCGCAACCAACACGTGCCGTTATTTGAGGGATGAATTTCGCTTTTCTTGACAAATTTGAGTTAACTACACTTTGGGGCTCCACTTAACAGTATAGTCTAATTATGACATAAAATGCTTTCATTATACGTCTGTATATTTAACATCTGATAAGAAAAGACTACCTAGCGTGAAAACAAGGGACTGCAACGATTAAATAATTTTTGAGCAATGCAACAAGCATTTTCATTTTAAATGGTGACACTTCCAAGAATCGAGTGGAAAACACTATTTTTTGTTTTCAGTGCATAACTACAAGTACACTCGTGACAGTGTTATAACGTTAGAAACAGATGTATCATTTGTCAGTTTTGAATCATTTGAAGTCGACAGTATGTTTACAAATTTTGTTTTCTGTGAATCAGTGTAAATAATGCCTTTGGACCTGCTGCCGATAAACTGCCATTACGACGCTGGACTCTGTAATTTGTGGGTCAAGAGTGCCACTAATGGAAATTTCCCCACGATCTACACCGCACGTGCCTCCGCACTATACCAATCTTTCAAAGCATTGATACTTAATAACGGGCCTGAGTGAATGACTGGGGGATGTTAGTACCCTTGGCGCCCGGTGGAGGCGTGGCCTTTTTGCCATACAGATCAGTGTAATAACCACCTGTCTCGTCCCCAGGGTCAGGGACATTCTCCTTAACACGCCTGGACAGCAGAGGTCTGGTTCTGTCTCTCTAGCAACCAGATTCTGCTTACGGCCGAACAGTAATCAACTACTGTGGAAGCAAAGTTCATACATGGGAAGAATCTAACGCTGGCATCTTTATCGGAGGATGGCTTTATGGTTTGGCTTTATGGTCTCAAGCGCTATTGAGAATTCGGAGTCTTGAAATATGTTTGTTTATTCAGCGTAACTCATGTTCAATAACGTCAACGGCTGCACAGAACTAATATTACTTTTATGTCGTCTATGTCTTAAGGCGGTTATGTATTCAGTCGGCAGTCATAAAGAAAAACCTTTTTTGGAAAACTGGGATATGCTGTGTGTAGAGACAGAAGCGAGAAAAAGACGTGTGATGCATCGTAAATGAAGGTAAATAACAAGACATTTTGTAGTGTCGGCTGGTAAAATGTTAATTATCTTAAGTAAACAAGTTGATCTTTATTCCCACATAGATTGATACAGCTGGTGGTCAGATATCACAGAGAAACAAAAGAGAACATCAAATGAGAAGGTGACGATGATGTGATAATAGATATTTAATCACATACTACCGAAAGATTTTGCCCCATTCTTATGTTACGAGGCCCACAGTATATAAAAAAAAACTTTCGTTTCCGGCATGTTATAAATGTAAGAATTCAATTCACCGCCCGCCCGCTAAACTTAGATAGTATTGTGGCCATTTTGCATGGACTTATGACAAGACGACAAGGTTCATGCGTAACGCCAATCAGAGAGAAGCCGGAAAAAATCATCGTCACTGACAAGATGCCTAAAAATTTCATGATTTAAGGATGCAGCCGTAAAAGTGGTTCCACGTCATTCACCCCCCTCCCCCCCGTTGCCATTCCTTCTGTGGACATTTTTCCTTACGGACATTCCCTCACCTGTGGACATTTTTCTTACGAACATTTCTCCTTGTGGACGATTTCCCTTAAGGACATTTCTCCTTGTGGACAGTTTCCGGTATGAACAATCTCCTCTATGGACAGTTGCTCTAGTGGAAATTCGCCACTGCGGACATTTTTCCCTGCGGCCATATGCCTCTTCACCAGACGATTTGATAAAAGATAAGGGTGTAAATGCATGACTATTTATGCGTTATCATACCACATTAGTTGTATCTTCACATTATTGTGTTTGCTTTACATTTTGTCTTCTTAACCCATGAGTTTATCAATCCACAATGGGTTTTCAGATTAAAAAAACACTGGTTTCAACAGTAAAGCACTGTCTCCCTTCATCTGAATTATTTTCAGTTATTTTACTGGTGGTAGCCATTGCCTGATATAACAATTACAGTGTTTATGTCATCTCAGACATAAAACTGTTCTACCAAGCTGTCATGAAATTCAGGATTATGTGAAATACCAGGAAAATTCAGGAAACACCATGCACGGTATATAATAAACTGCAATACATTACGTCACATTAAAACAAAAATATAGTTTTCATTATCTGAAACGGAGGATATCATGCATACCCACAGCATCAAGTTTTAGGTATTTTTTTCTCATGAATTTTAGGTGAGAATGAATCTTTCAAACATTTGGCCACTAAACACCAAATTTTGAATAAAGATATGTTTATGAAGACAAATATAATCTAAAAACGTAGAAAATGCAATTCCCCGTCACTACATTCAATGTCGTGCTTTGTTTCATGAATTGAGGCTTTCACCAGTTTTCCTCGCACTGATTTGGAATGTTCTGGAGGTCAGTATTCAATGACAAGTTTCCGTTTCAACTGAGACACGAGTGTTTTCAGACCCTGTCCTAAACAAATCAAGGGGATTGGCGTGAGGATTTGATCAGGCGCCCAAATGACGCCAAACCGACGCCGACGGCAATTGAGCGGAGATATTGACTGCCGTCCAGAGTTCGCAGCTGGCCTATCTCCACATCTCATCGCCTCAATCGTTACCAATTAGATAGATACAGGACGGGGCCGGCGTTGGCGCGGATATTGAGCCCTTTCATTACTACACAGGCGACAGATAACCAGTTCCGAGAGACTACAAGTCTTGGCATTGAGCGACGGTGGAGATCGAGAGAAAAGTTGTGATGTTGAGAGGTCAAATTTAACTCTGTCCTGTGTTCTGATTGATATGTTAAAATGTAGGAGCATTTTGACGAAATACGTTTTAAACCTTCGTTAAATATGCCATTATCAGTCCTCAGGAAAATGAATGAATTTTCAGCCATAGTGTGACGAGGATATGTTTAAACTACGAATCAGTACATGATTTTCAACACGATATTCTCAGGAGAAGCCAGTGTTAGCTCATGTTGATTCACACTACATAGGAATATTTCATTTATTTATTTGATTGGTGTTTTACACTGTAATGAAGAATATTTCACTTATACGATTGCGGCTTGCATCATAGCGGCCGGAGAGAAAGCCAGCATGAGTTGGACTTGAACTCACGGCAATCCACGACAACCGCATTTATGGATTATTTCGCTGCACTAGTGACCTAACGAACTGAGCCACGGGGGCCCCTACTGTGCAAGAAAATACGCTGCAAATGAGATAATGCGTTGTGCTACTCTGTCGTCGTTTTAGAGTGCTGTTGAACCTTATCTCCAGGACGCTTAAGGCTGTGAAATCTGCAGATCTAGCAAAGTAATACTGATATTTTTTTGTAATCCACACGTTCTATTCGCTCGTATGGAAAAGCTAGGTCTCGCATTTTTGCGGTTTCAGCATTGTGATATGAATGTCTAATATCTTGTGCAGTTGACTGATTTCTTTCAAACGTTTTATTACATTTAATATTTGTAAATGTTTATGAAGGGCTTCCTGTGAGCTAAACGAAATAGGTTGGGCCAAGCAAATGCTTTCAAAAATCACCATCAAATCTTTCGGCATAAACTCCATTACTTTGCATGGTTGTTGTTTATTCTTCCAGGAGACACCGTCTTAGCAAAAACAGCTTCCTTCTCGTGATGTTTAGGGCACTGGCTCAGCAAAAAACCCAGTGCTTTTGCTCGACTTTTGGTAAACAACTTTATTGCGGTGTTTATTTATGTCATCTCATATTATGTTATCTCCGGACGTACGTGGGAAGGTCTGCAGATGGTCGTGGGTTTCCTCCCACCATAATGCTGGCCGCCGTCGTATAAGTGAAATGTTCTTGAGTACGGTGTAAAACACCAATCAAATAAATAAATAAATGAAAAATAAATAAAAGGCCATCGGCCTGGCCGAATAACCCACATGACAATTATGTTCTCTATAAACCAACGCAAGGTTGCCCTTTGAGTTTACATAGCTGCTGTTAAGCTGTCATTACAACACTGGGCTCTATAATTTGTAGGTCAAAAGTGGTTAACCTTGTGTATATGGAATGCCAACTATGTATATTTTGTATGTCCCAGACTAGTGCTGCGGGTAAACTTCAGTGTCCCCTCATTGGAATGCCGCATTTCTGTGTATTGAAGAAAACCGTTGATTTGTTTGTTTCTGCGTCGCTCATCGGTTATACTTGACGCTCCAGATCAAAAATTGACACACATCGTCCCCCCCTCCCACCAGAGACAAAATCGTTTAGCTCAAAGCATCAAAGACAATATACAATGTAAAACAAATAGGACATGTCCGGACATGTAAAAAGTTGCTCTCGGTAGTCACTATGGGTGTTGAAAAAACACAAAGAAGGTTCTCGGTGAATAACTTTACTTAGCTCTGAGATCGTGTGGCCATGTTCCCTCCTTAGCTTACACGTCAACTTCTCGAAATCGGTTCATTCATCAATTTTAAAACTTACTTAATAAAAACTGATTGACGCTTTGTGCCGGACTTCGACGAGGGTAAGGTGAATGGTGTAGAAAACTAGGTGTATCCTATATAAAACTGCCGTTGGATGAATGAGGGGAAACTCATTAGGAAACTGAAGGTATTATCAGCCGTTGTGAGAATGTGCATTTAGCAGAATGACCTAGTCAGGGCTTTGTCTTCCTGAAAGCAATGCACTAATTACGCAAAAATGTCTAATATGAACTGTAACAGAGTTTTGGGGGCTGATGGGTGATTTCTGCAAATGATTCTGGATCTGCTAGTTTCCCACGAACAGCGGACCTCATTGTTGATCCCGCAAAGCCAGATGTCTTTATAATAGCTCCTCGGGCTGTGCTTTACCCTAAGAACCATCTCCATTACAAAACAATATCGATTCCTGTATTCCGATTAACGTACAAAATGAGCTTCATAAAACCAACCGTTTCCGGATCTAGCTTGGGTTGTAAATTCCAGATAACCCGATGCCCCGTTACCACTGGGCAAAAAAGCACCGTCCATGAAAGCAAAGTGATATTAATATTCCGGCACAACGGTTTTCTGGACCCGGGGATTATGGGCTCAGTTTCCTGTCGGAAAATCACGCGGTAAGCCAGAAAGCCCACTGGACGTTGACAGGAAAGTCAGTCGTCATGTTTTACCGAATAAATAAAGGTAACGTGTCATAGGCTTCCTGTTAGCCATCTGTTTTCAACGTAAGTGCGTTTAACTGTTCTGTTACACCACCAACAGGTTTTATTGCTTGGGAGATGAGATTTTGTTTACTTGAAAAAGTGAGTTATTCACACAACTGGATTCCCTGTTAATAACAACATACATTTCTATCAATTTACATATATTCTTAATATTTGTTAAATTAAAAACTATCTGAAAATAAACATTGCCAATAAGTATTTTCATTTTAATAGCAGGTGACACATTTAACAAAAAATGTGTCACCTGCTATTAAAATGAAAATGCTTGTTGCCAAGGTTGTTTATTAAATGCATGAGTGCAAGTAGCTATGTTGTCGTGTTTGTCAGAATAGATGTCAGGTTTGTAGGGATGAGATGTCTGAAAAAGGATTAAGACAAACTGTACTTGTACCAGATGAGGACTTTCCAAAACAACTGAAAGAAAAAGTTAGTTTTCAGGGGTTTTCCTGTTTCCAAACCTTACTCAAAGCAGGAAAGTACACGTGACCGCTGGAACCACTGATTTAACCCTCGCGATTAAATGGCTTGCCGAATAACCCACATGACGGTTATGTTCTATGTTAATCAATGTAACCTTCCCCTTAGAGTACCCGTACCTGCTGTTAAGCTGCCATCACAACGCTGAGAACTGTAATTTGTAGATCAGTCGTTAACCTTATGTAGCTGAAGTGCCGACTAAGATTTATATTTCATTTAACGTTGTTTGCCGTAGACTCAAGGGGCAGAGGTGCCAATTAGCATCTGAGTTGATGGCAACGTTCACAGGTTGATTTTAACCGAACTGTAGCCACGATGCTGATATGGTTATCTCGGATTGATTAAGGGGCTCAGTGGTTAGAATATAGTTAAAGTATATACCTCATTTAGGATTTTGTTCTGACTGTCAATGTAAGTCCTCAAATAGCGACTAAGACATCCCCTTGTACCACCATTTTGAAAATAAAGGCAGCGAACATAACTACAATGTATCTGTGTGAAATGCTGTAAATCTGCTTTTTTCATTCTCTCCATAAGCTTTTTTGTTAAACGTGTTGAGAACACAGCATGTGGAGTAATTCGAGGCCAGTGGGGTCTGACAAACTGCAATTAATATCACTATTCTCTGTAATATCGCAATGCTTCTAGGGGAGGTATAAGTTGCTCAGATGTAAGTATTTACATGGAGCAGAATTAAACACTAGTTAAACAGGCTGGATTTGACCAATCATCATGCTGCCGTGGCTGTCTTGGTTTTAATCTCCAAGCTAGTGTTTTCATAGTGAGCGCGCGAGCGCGGCTTGATGACCCAGGCGCCTCTCATCAATGTCTCATCAACTCATGCTACCTTCCTCTCTGGTCGTACGTGGGAATGACCGCCAGCAACCTGAGGATAGTGTTGGTTTCCCCGCTATCTGCCCGGTTACCTCTCACCATAATGCTGTCCGCCGTCGTACACACCAAGAAAAATGTTGATAAGTATGAACAAAAAATGATGATCAGCTCACCAACTCACCAAAAAACGGTGATCACTAAAGACTCTCACCATTTACCGCCATCACCATTGGGCTGGAAATGCTGAGAGTCACTAGTGATTATCATTTCTGTGTGATGGCTTGATCACTATTTCTTGGTGTTGGTTGACCACCATTTCTTGTTGATGGGTTGATCAGCAATCAGAAAAAGAGAGAGCCACGCATGATCCTTGTGATATATGATATTTAAAGCAGTCGTGTGTTTGTCCGTGTTTTTAATAGCCACCTTCATATATGTGAAATAATAAAATCCAAGAGGTAACCACAATCAAAGGGATCCCAGTGAAATGGTGATACGCTAAGAACTGAAACCAGAACATGGATTCATAACAGTATATTAGCAGAAAAAAATATAGCCATGTAAAACTCATGATGAACATAAGAAACCAGGATGGCACATCTTTGATTCATCGTAATATCATTGTCCGGAGCATTGTCCACAATTCCTCAGTTGCTCCAATTATTGGTGATGGACAATCGCCACTTTTCTGGCTGTGTGTAAGTGAAATATTCTTAACTATGGCTTGAAACACCAATAAAATAAATAAATCAAATAAATAAATATATCAAACTCGAGCAATATCAAATTATATGCATTAGGGGACAGGGACTGTCCATTTTAGAATACACCGATATTATAGGACCAAAATATGGAAAATTGATCGATTTCTGTGATGTTCAGATTTAGCATAGAAACTTCAGATCCAATCGGAAAGTTGTAGTGACATCTCCTACAACAGAGCTAGGGTCCTCCGTGGCTCAGTTGGTTTGCGCGCTTGCGCAGCGCAATGACCCAGAAGCCATGTTCGCTTCCTCTCAGGCCATGTGTGGAAAGGTCTGCCAGCAACGTGCGGATGTCGTGGGTTGCTCTTCCTGGTTCCCTCCCACCATAATGCCCGTCGGCCTCGTATAATTGAAATATTCTTGAGTGCGGCGTAAAACACCAAGCAAATAAATAACAACAATTGACCTACTTGGCGATGTTTTTTTTTTTTGTTTTTGTTTTATAATACAGATTACAAAACCAATAACAAACCGTAAAGGCCTTCAATCTGTATCTAGCACAGTATTCTCTGACGACTTAATGTCATCCCGAAATTAGGCTCTCAGAAAAGTCAAATACTGCAGAACCTGTGCACGTCGGCTTTTATCGATGATGTGTAATGTTAAGACAAAATCGCGACCAGCACTGGACTTCATTGTTTGACCTCTGTTCCTGCTTCCCTGCAAACATTTATCAAGAAATCATTCCCCAGGCCAATATCTGCCGTAAAAATATATGGATTCGATGAAACTGATCTGTTCCACGGGCGGTGAGTTATATATCAGCCGATATCCCACAAATGAAGAAAAAAAGACAACAAAGTGACTCTACTATTCCGCGGCAACGGTTTTCTCCACCTGGGTATAAGCGGCTCAGTTTCCAGTAGGCTTCTTGTAAAATCACGCGGTAAGTCAAAGCTTACAGGAAGCTGACAGGTAAGTCAGCCGAAATCATGATATGGCCATCCTTCAGTCAGCTGTTGATCAAAATGAACTGGAAACAGAGGCGATGTGTACAAGTTTTCATTTGGAAATAAAGGACGTACATAGTATGCACATTCACATTTATAATACAACAACCGACAATCAGTAGAACTCCGGCGGTAAAATGAAAGAAGTCTTCCGTGAATTCCGATAATTTCTGTTCTGGTAAGAAACCGGTTTGGGGTTAATTCCATAAGGTAGTTAATTAGGCCGGGTTTTGTAGGATATCAGCAATTTAACTGACATACTTACGCTTATACCTAATGAGCAGAGTATTGCAAAACCCTTCATACAAAGAGATGTTGAGCACAAAAAACTGTGCATTATATATATTAATTATATATAATAAGCCTATATATATTCACTGTGTATATTCACAGGCAGTTTTTAATGGCAATATGTAAGTAACATCCATGGAAGTGGTAGGTATATTTTAAGAAGTTGAACTTCTTCAAATGTAGTGTGAGAGGACATGGTAAATGTGTGCCTCGAATATGGAAATGTTCTTCAGTTATTTGAGAAGGGTTTTCTCCGGGAACTTTGGTTCCATCTACCCATCGAATCAACCGCAGTCTCCTGGGTGAATCACCCCACCCTCCTCTCCTACCGGAAGTATTGTTTACGTTACTGGCCAGCAGTTTAGTTGATGGCTTTGAACAGTTATGCATCTACCACACCAGTTCATGAACAAACACGTAATTATTCTCTGTTTATTCCAGAAGTCTGTCGCATTTCTGGATCTTTAATTTTTACATCAACCCTTTGTATGATCGGAGGGTTATCGTCTACAACAGAGCTTAAGTAAGATCTGTGGGACTTTAAAGGCCATTGGCGTCATTTGTCAGGTTCCCGCAACCTTTCTGGAAATAAAACGATGTTTACAGACTCCACACAAACATAATATATAGCCACTGGGGCCACTGACTTAATTTAATATATGCTACCACATGGTTCGCAAACAACCCACGTTCAACTACGTGAGTTACTATGTTCTGTACAATTCAATGTAACCTTTCCCTTAGAGTACCCATAACTGCTGTTCAGCTGCCATTCCAGCGCTGAGCTCTGTGATTTGTATGTCGGGAGTTGTTAATCTTGTGCAGCTGAAGTGCCGACTGAGATTTATATTTCATTTCACTTGACTTTGTTGGTTGGAGACTTCTGTGGTTGAAATTGTAATTACAACTTCACCAACACAAACGTTCGAATTTTGATATGAGCAGAACTATAATATTTATTTTTTTTTATCTATTTATTCCATTAGTGTTTTATGCTGTACTCAAGAATATTTGACTTATACAACGGCGGTTAGCATTATGGTGGGTAGGAAACCCAGGATCATCCGCGGGTTGCTGGCATTGGTGAGAGGATTCTGGGTCAATACGCTGGGCTAGCACGCTAACCAACTGAGCCACGGAGATCCCCAGAACATTAATAACTATGATTTTATTTCATGCATGTATATCTCAAATTGGCGAGGTAGCCAAGTGGTTAGAGCATGTGCTGTTTGTGTCGTTATGAGTGTATCAGTTTTTAGATGCGAGCTGGATAAGTTTTTTAAATTGGAGACATGTCAGCGCTGTGAGCGGACTGATACATGGAGACACGCTGTTGTAGTTTTGCTTTATGCAATTCGGAAGAGAAGTCATCAATTCATATTCTTACACATCCATACAACATTGTTTTTAGATTTCTTTTAGTGCATTTCTTTCTTTAGTTGGAAAACATGACCGGCTTGATGTTATCCTTGGTATATAAGAAAATCGAGACAGAACTGACAATTGTTTCAGAAGAGAAATACAAACAGCGTCACACACGGTAGTAATTTTTTTATGCAGTCATGTGCGATTTTTAGTACCTTTTTTTTAAGATAAGCGCACTTTCAGCCAGCAGCGAACGTCATTATTGTTCGGACACAGCCAGATGTCTGACTTCCGCTCTTGCTTTACTGTAGACTTTTACCCCCAAATCATCTCCGTTAAATGCCAGTATCGATTGGTTCAACTCGGTTTAACGGAGAAAAACCGACCCGCTAAAAACCGACTCGTTACGAATCTGGGCTGAGTGTTGAATTATGGATCATCCGATATCCCACTACCCGCAGAAAAAAAAAACACGCCACGTGAAAACAAGGTGACATTAATATTCCGCTACAGTGGTTTATCTTTTTCCGCAGGATAACAGGCTTAGTTTCGGGTGGGTTTCGTGAGAAACTGTAATGTTTTATCACAAAATCACGCGGTACGTCAGCCAGAGAACTAATTGCCGCGCTCATCGGAAGTTGACAGGAATGTCATCCGTCGTAACATGCCGCGGATTTCCGACCCGCCATTGTTTTTCAACTGCTGCATATATCTCACCACTGTCGATCAGCTCTCGTTCCATAAGGTAGTTTCCTCGGACATGGATCCCGTTGAGTTGGATGTCACTTTTTGTGACAGCTATTTCAGGTCACTGTCTAGAATGATTTCATCGGCCTCTTTCCAGTTTGGTCCAGTAAAATCCCTAAATGCCACCGATTACAAGTGAAATATTCTTGATTACAGAGTCTAATATACTGGTAAGTAAACGGATATATGCAGGTTTGTTTCCTTCAATTAAATAGCGATTTCGGGCACTGCAATTGTGCAAACCAGTACTCTTTTTTTTTAACACAGACGACTTTTTCTCTTCAGACATTTTGTACAAAAACGACAGCATTGACCTTAGTTAGGTTTCCAACCATCAATTTAAATGGTTAAACGATGACCACTAAGGCACTCCTTAGCGCCATGTTTTAATCAGAATTAGGTACAAAAGCAGTGATACTAATTTTAATTTATTTTAATGGATTTAAAGTTATTAAAAAAACTGTGTTGTCATCACATTTTATAAAACAAAATCACATCAAACCAATGCACAGTGACGAGGCCTAGAGCATGCTTAGTAAACCAAGAGAATCTCCTGATAAACCAACAGACGGATCTCTAGTGATGCATTTCTCCGTCCTTACTCGACTAATGGGCATCTTAACAACATTGATTCATCTGGGAACTGATTGTACTGAACATCACCATTTTATCCCGCTCGTTATTTAGAATTTTAATTTGAAAATCCGGCAATATTGACATCAAAGTGACAAATGCTTCATTTCGTTTCAAGCATAACAAGACTATTTTCTAGCCGTTCCTATTTGCACTTGATTGTTTTCTGAATGATTCATTACTTGGAAAAGCACTTTTTTACAATTTTAATAATTCTGGAATGTCCTTGTCGCAGGACGTGTGTGATTTAAATCTTGTATTTTTCATTGTTGATCGCCGTCTGAAATCGCAGAAAGGTGAACACGGGCAGGCAAATAACGCATTACTGGTCTTCTGGATTTGTGGACACCAACTTTCTTGTCTGATTTGTGAAGACGCCCAATTTATCGCGCGTATCCACGCGGTAAATTAGCCGGAAAGCAGCTACCGCTTTCAACGGAAGAAGACAGAAATGCTAGCAGACGTTTCACATTAAGCATACTATATCAGTAACTGATCTGGTTTGTTTGGAAAGATACTCATGTCCGGTTTTGCACAAATAGTCAAAGATGTAAGGGAACCCAAAAGTTGCCTCAGTAATCTCTAGGATGGAAAAATTCTAGACCAGTGAAGTGTAAAAACCTGCTCTTTACACCAATGCATTTTGTGCCTTAAATCGATTTTAACCATGGTTACTTTTTAAGCATTAGCAACATACTGTTGGAATGTAACCTTAATTGGGGTAAAGTGACGTGCCTGAAAGAAATTCAAATCCTTTTTTTCTAAACTAGCGTCAACATTTTATATTGGAAATATAAGTCTTTGGATCTAAACTCGGAAAACCACTATATTTATATAATAAGGAAAGTTATCTGTATGTATGTTACTTGTAAAACTATATCTTATGGTATACTGAACATCTCATCCAGCACACTCCGGAGCACTCTCCCATCCAAGACGAAATTTTAGATTAAAGGAGAATGCCTATACGGCACCTCGTTAAAACTACTTTGACAGGAAGAATAGCATGCAATCAGTATAAGGAATTTTTAGCTTTGAAACGGTATTATCTAGGGCAGCTTTCGCCTCTCTGTCTACGACTGTGTTTCCGTGGATACCAATATGACTTGGTATCCAACAAAATATAACATCTTCATTTGTTTTCTATGTATGGCTAATGTATCAAGGATCAACGGATATTTAAATTTATTATTCCTAATTGCCAAAAGGCAAGAAAGCCCTTTGGGTATGCCTAGAAGAAACATATCATATGGCCAGAAGTATAGCCCTGGCCTCGGCAGAAAAGATTAAAGATGGGTGTGGAAGACGAAGGTACGTAACTCGCTGTTCTAAGACAGCCGCAGCCGCAACCTTGTCCCCATCCTTCGACCCATCAGTATATACAAATTTATAATCCGGATAATTATCCTTAATTTCAAGAAAAACTCTGCTAAATTATAAGAGGGTTTGTTTTGGATTTATTATGTTTTCGTACATCAAATGTCAGTTTATGATGCGAAGGAAGCCTGAAAAGAAACCGGAGCTATGTCTTCAAGTTTGATATTCTCTTCCACAATATGATCCCGAACACGAAGCCCGAACGAAGGAATCCTGTTAGGATATTTATTATATTTATCTACATATGATGGATTCAAAGCACAGCCGTGGACAGGGTTTGTTGGATGTGCTTTAGGCTTTCTAGTATATTGAAAGCTCAGTCTTATTACGTCCTGCGACGTAACGAAGGCTCATTAGCCTGAACGTATGAACTTTCAAATGATAAGGTCCTAAAAGCACAAAGCCTGAGCCTCAAATCTTGGTGATGGACCGGACCCAACATTTGAAGATATTATTTTTTTGCGAAACCGGAAATAAAGCACCCGTATTCCAATTTAGACCTATCCAGAGAACGATATAAATTTAATACAACAGATTGGTGAGCACCCCAATCGGTGCAACACACGACTCTAATTATATAGAGAGCTCCAGTACATTTAGATGTAAGCATTTTGAATGTGGAGTTTCAAGGACACTTTATTATCAAATATAACCTCCAAGAATTTATTTTCCCCAACAATTTTTACTGATTCACAATGAAGTTTAACCACAGGATCTAAATGAAGTTTCCTTTTATTACAAAAATGCACACGGATTTTAGATTTTTAGTTGGCAATTGCCCATATCTCGATCCTGTTGATTCAAAGTTGTAGCTGCCTTTCGATGCAATTCATATTTTGAGCAGGGTAGCACATACGGACATCAGCATAGAAAGAACCTGCTGTGCCAGATGTCAATGTTTTGGCAAAGCTATTAATATTAATGTTGAACAGGGTCCCCACCCCTTTCCTGCTTATGCGAGTCCGAAAGAACGGGTACCACGCGTACCTTAAACTGACGATCAGATAAAAAATCGGATATAAATAAAGGTAAGCGACCTTTTAAACCCATAACATATTTCCTAGTAGTGGCGTAGGAATTTTCAAGGTAAAAACAATCGACACCACATGTTAATTAATAATAAAACCATCACGTATAAAGGTTTTGAATCGAACACGGTGATCCAAAGTGGATTTAGCCTGTGCCTTTTTCAATGATGCTTTAACGTCTTCGATGGAAAACGGACGGTTACAGTCATCTAAATTCTTAGAAAAGAAGGGCAATTTAATGTTCTCTGTTTTATTTTTTAATCTGCCGAAATTCAGATGAATAATTCTCGGAAGATCACTTCAGAGATATTGTTTCAGCCAGTTTATTTAAGATATCACGAGGAGAAGTTAAAATATTATCACCATCTGAAACTTTGCCGTATTGTTTTTGCCCATAAGCTTCTGAACTCCGTTCTAGACCTTCCGGATGGGTGTTTTAACGTAAAGCCTGAAAAAAGTTCCGGCAACAAGATCGTCTCTTGGACTTTATTCTTCGTCAATCTTTATCTCTATATATCTGAACCTGGTTTAAATTATTATTAGTAGGACAATGATTAACACTGATCTCAGCTTATTTATGGTTTTTAATGGCTTTGTGACAGTCATTATTATACCAGAGTGTACTTCTGGATTTTGAATTGCCGAGGCCTTAGGGATGATTCTTTTAGCTGCTGTTAATAGAAGTTCATTACATTTTGACACAGGATCATCTGCAGCTTTGAGAGTCTCTGAAGTGATGTCAGCCTCACAGAACATGTCAGATGGAATCTGCTTTATCAAACTTCCACCCAGCTACATGCTCTAAAGAATCAGAAGTAAGATGCTCTAGGATAATAGTCACCACCGCCGAGATTGTCATGCACCTTCCAAGAAAAATCCGGGAGAAGTGATGGATCCGTGATGGTGAGATCGATAGCAGAATATGAACCATTACCTAAATGTAAATAGGTATTTGAATCATCATTGAAATAACACAGTTCATCCTCAGATGAGAAATCTTCTACTCTTTTGCCCTTGTCATTTATATTTTTACTACCCTATAGGAGGTTATGGGCATTAAAATCTCCCATAAATATAGTAGGCGTTGGCAGTTGTTCTTTTTAAATTTTGCAATTCCGAATGTGTTATAGACGAATGAGCAGGAGAAACCCAAAGAGAAAATAAAGTGATTGTTTCCGATAAATAAACAAGAACGTCTACAGCATGAAGCTCTGTATTGAGGGCAATAGGACTGTGAATAATATCATTCACGAAGATAGAAGAGCCGCCACAAGCTTGCTCTTCCTCCGTAAAATAAGTGCTGTAAGATGTATAATTTTTAAGAGATATTCTATCTTTATCAGTTGCCTTTAGGTGAGTATCCTGAAGACGAAATACTACTGGATTTGTCTATTGAACTATCTGTGTTATTTCAATAAAATTTACCTTGAGGCCTGGACAATTCCACTTTATAATTTTATCATATGTATACATTATGGAGGGAGGCGTATCGGTGATTTTGTTTGTACCGAGGTCGATGTTGCCTAGGAGATTTGCTGATTGATCTCCCTGGCGCAGATGACGTGTCCATCGCATCCGCGACAGACGATGGACATAGTTCGTTGGCCTCCGATGATCCAGACTTTTGAGAAGTCTGAACCGTGCCCCTATTGATCTGAGAGGGACGCTGTGAAGGGCCATGTGGCTTAACCCCTAGAGAAGTATCCATCAGATCGATGGAAGAATCCGATTCACCCAGTGCCCAAAATTTGTTGAAACACAGGGTGGTATCCCTCGTGGCCATAGAGAAATGCTCCACATGACTATTAGGTTTTGACTGGCCTTTACAAAACGCTTCCCAGGGGCTGTGCTCCCAGTGGCAGAAAGGGAATTAGCACTGTTCGATCTTGGCGTTGCGGTAAAGATCATATTAGTTTGAAATAAAGCGGTATGCTTTAGACTGGAAGTACAATTATAACCTGGATATTTCGTTGGGATATTGTGAGGGAGAATCTGTGCCTGATCCATGCCAATGGGTCAAGTTATTGATGTTGGCGTCCCAACTGAAGGAAAGGGTCTCTTGACAACATTGACATTGGTAGATTTGGTGGAGTCATAGGTAACAGAGACGAGACGTTTTGTCTCTTGATATGAGATATTGTTCTTACAATTCTATGTAACAATTTTCTTTTCTTTTTGGAACAGAGGGCAGTCCTTGAAAGAGGCCATGTGGGTGCCACTGCAGATGAAACATCTTATGATTTTTGTGCAGTCAAAACTCTCGTGGTCGCTTTCAGCACATCTAAAACACCCCAATCTATTACGGCCATGGCCAAAACTTTGGCGAGTGAAACACCGATTTGTGCTGGGAATGCATAGATCTACTCGTACACAATATGGTCCATTAAAGATGGATTTTTGCAGTGAAAGGCCGCCAAAAGCTAACATTTGTGTTGGTTTTTAATAGTTTTTCCATTTTTCTTTAGGAGGGAACGCTTGACATCTGTCACATCCTGAGAGCAATGTTATTTGCTCTTCTGACAAATCATCGGTTTCCCGGTCTCTGTCACGGATAGCTCCCTGACTACAATTTAATGTATTATGTTTAGAAACAGAGACAGCCGGATCTCCATTTTTTCAATTTTCAATAATTTCATGTACTGTTGTTTCCATAAACACTCCAGCAAAATTTCCTAGGCTTTCTTTTTTTACCTGTTTTAAGGTAGCAACATAACTCTGAAGCGCTTTCCTCAGAAGAAAAGGATTTATTTTAACCGCTGCATTATCGTCGCTTTAAATGGATATCACCTGAAAGGTTGGAAATTGGCCATACTCTGTATCCATATCTAATGGTACCTCATTTTCCCTTTTTTGCGCATGATTGGTAAAGATTGTGATATAGCCATGTTAAATTTAAATAAAAATCCCTCCACGTGTCCCCTACTCGCCACGGAGTGCAAAGAAGGGCGATGATGCCCATCTAGAAAAACACCAAGGATTCCACGAGAGGTATACTTGGATAGATGGCTCAAATGTGTCAAACCAGATTAACGCTATGACATTCCTTCAATCCGTGACAAGGTTACACATCCGACACGCACTGCCCAACTGACCCATAAGCCACCGCCTCAAAGAAAATCACGCAAAAAAAACCCCGCAAATATATGAAACACCCAGTTGTGTATTTCTCTTGTTAATAAATAGCTTTAGGGGTACGAAGATGCAAGACATGACCAGCCGATTTACCGAGCTGGGCCCATCCGACCACCCCTCTCTCGCAAGTGTTGGAGTGTTGGGCGTGAGGGCCCCGTAAGATCAACCCGCCTTCAGCCACCAGGATGTCATCCTCTTTAATTACGGGTCGCAGCCGACGGCAAACAGGTCGCTCCTCTATTGCCTCTCACACAATCCGAGGAGCTGTGTGCCTATTATATTCACCGGGCTCACACGGGAGACCTCTAGGTTAGTCGCCTCGTACGACAAGCTTGCCTAGGTCCTATTCTTGTCACACAAGTGAGCCCACGGGGGGAGAAACCTTTTAAACTGAAATCGCAGCATCGTCCTCTCAACCAGTTATCGCTTATGACAAAACACGTTAGATTTAGAGTCCGTATGATGGTTCTGAGTAATGGACGTGACAAACATAAAGTAGGTTCAAATATCAACCATTTGTCAATATCGATCGCACTAGGGGTTACCGATCTCTGAGTAGAACGTTCCTCCAGGAACTAAGTGAGGTTACCAAACTCCAAATGACGGATTTTGCAAGTTGAGTTCGTCGGTAACTCATTGTGACTCCTCGTTACTGCCTGAATTATTGTCTCTATTATAAAGTTTATAATGGATTCTTCTCTAGCTTTATTCTTCTCGGGACGATGTTTGTGTATTCTGAATCAATATTGAATAACAATAATAATAAGAATTTAAAAGACTACAGCACAGAGTAAAGAAACAGAGCCGGAACACCGTACCAATGAAATCCGGCATCTTGTTATTTTACTTCGGGTAGGATTTTATTCTAACTTAGCTCTGGCGGGATTACCCATAGATTCTTATTTATAGAGGCTAAGCCCTAGATCCATCCTACGCCCGGCAGCCCTGTTTTGCCAACATACCTTGCTGTCCCTCTCAGTTTGAGGTTTGCATCAATGGGACATTTATTTCGATAGACCTACATGTCTAAGCTGGTCGTTTCCCATGTTGTCTGGTGATACAACCTCTAGTAAATGCACAGGGATACAAAAGTCCTAGACGCTAGTTCCATTTCTAAAGTCATTCGCGCCGGACTTGCCATGTTGACAACTACGTCATCGTTTTGGGGGTCCGCTAGTCAAGAACTCGACTCTTGCTGAACTTTACCGATGGAAACTCGGTAAGCAACGGTAACAACAACACCAGAGCAAACAACAACATAAAAGTAAGATGAAAATCTAGAGTTCTCTATGTACATAAAAACTGTTACTGCTTTTAAAATAATGTTACATCGGTCCGGCAAGAGCCAAGTCCTCGACTAGCGGGCCACAAAATGATCACGTAATGACTTTCGAAATGAACCTACAGTCGGCGAGTTTTGTACTCGTGTGCCTTTACTAGATGCTGTGCGACTGGACAACACTGGACAACGAACAGCTTAGAGATGTGGATCTACCGAAATAAATGTTTCATTGATGACAACATCGAACCGAGAGGGACAGCACGGTATGTTGGCAAAACACGGCTGCAGGGAGTAGGAAGGACTGATCCATAGAGCCCTGTTTATGTTCATGGAACCATTGAGCGACCTATCGAAGAACTCGTTGGCCTGCTTGCCCAGCCTGAACTTCCTTTAAGATCACTTGTCTTTACCAATATGGACGTGCCAGGGTTAGTCACATTTGGGGAAACTCGTCAGTCGCTTTCGAAGGTTAAAAAATCTCCTACAACCTTGCCCTAATTATTTATGTTGTTACTTCCCCGTAAGGGTTATGGGAATTCAAATGTCCCATTATTATGAACGGTGTAGGTAATTGTTCTTTCAAATTATGCAACTGGAAAGCTGACAAAGAAGTGTTCGGAGGAGTATAAACCGAACACATTGTGATTGTCTTGGACAATGAAAGACGAGCGGCCACAGCCTGAAGCTCTGTATCCAGAGCAACAGGACTGTGGGTAATATTGTTATTTATGAAGACAGAATGAATGAATGAATGATTATGGCATGAGAAGCGGCGCTATATGTATGCTTTGGTAGAGCTAATGGATGGACGATCTGACGTCTACGCGACTCGCAAACAGACGCAGAAACAACGCACGCAATCATCTCCATTTTCTACACGAACTGACACTTGTGAAGATATGGTGTGCCAGCAGTCTGCGGATGGCTGTGAGTTTCTCCCGGGCTCTGCCCGATTTCCTCCCACCATTAAAATGGCCGCCGTCATATAACTGAAATATTCATGAGTAAGGCGTAAAATACTATATCAAATAAATTGTAAAGCTATGAAATGACGCTTAAGCCCTGAACGCCCTGCAGCCCTAATAAGCTGACTCTTTGACCGTAGCGTGTGAATTCACTCCCAGTTTCTTTTTGATTATCTGTAGCCGATTGTCAAGGGTCTTTGTGCACGAATCATCGTCCTGCCCGTCTCACGTCTTGTAGCAAATAACCTAACGTTCTTCCTGATCATTCAAGAAAAGCCGTGGAAAACCGATGGTTCGTCGAGGTTACAAGCCAGTAGTTTTACAGACGATTGGGTGTCAGGATCTCGTTGATCAGTCATTGTGGACCGTGTCTAACACACAATACCAGTGACGGATGCGTGACCTGTAGCTGAGCGGAATCACAGCCGGTTATTTATGCCGTGAAGCTAGACGGTTTAAGGTCAGCAGAATCATTTTTCTCCGATCCGTCACCGTTCGCCAGCGACGTTTCATCGGCACCTGTTGACCGCCTCAAATATGTCACTGTCATAATCGTTCCTCAAAGCCTAGTCAGGAATTCTCCTCGCTCCAAGAACGTGGTCTTCCCGCGGCGTAAGATAAGAGTTGTCGAGCCCAAAAAATAAAAATTAAATAAACAAACAATAAAACACGTAAGTTCCCCATGGCAATAACCTCATAAAATAATAACCAAATTATTTCGCCATTACGCCCAGTTGTTTCCTTTTTGTGGAATTTAAATGGAGTTCTCTGTTGTGTATGCTTTTTTCCGGTGGCAAAAGTATATCACCGTTAGACGATTTAGAGTTGCTTGCACATATTTCAGTACACAGACACCATGCAGTGGCCATGGGTGTAAAATGTATGGGTTGTGGTTATGTTTGCATTTGTGTATAAATGGAAATCTATGAGAATTATCGGTTTATATCTGGTACAAAATCTTTCAGCGGGCAACAAAACTCAAAACCCAGGACAATAATGCTAGGTTTTATCTGATAGTTTTGTCTCCATTAAACCCTTTCTCAGATACCGTCACACGAACAATGGGATACCTTTCCACCCTGTTCCGATTCTGTTCCAAGCTGGCCACACCATTGTTCTCTTGCACTGCACGAGTATCAGTTTGCCCACAAAATATCATTGTATATGATGGAATGTACAACTTTTACCCGACTTATCATTGACAGGAAATGTTCCCCATGGCTCTAGTAGATCACTGACTTCACCAAGAATAAAAAAGCTGTACCAGTTGAAAACTGTTGGCAGTTTTCAGAAAGTTTTTCTGTTAAGGAAGCCTCTGTTTCCATCAATAAAACAACCCACCCAAAGTTTTAAAAACCTTACGTATATATTACGCATAATAAGCGAAGTCTTCAAATCACACTTCAGGCAGTCGACCAACAAAACAATATCCAAAAGGCAAATCCCAAAAGAGCATTTTCATTAATAAATATAACATCACAATCTGTTAAAACGTACAATTTTAAACGCTGGATACCTGGAAACAGAAGTAGTCAACAGTTTGCAATGATATCCGAGAGTCACATAACTGGGTAATAACGGATACCTCAAATCTAGTCCGTAGTTCACATTTCTAACATTGATATGTCCATATTCGTGTTTAAGTAATATCCTGCTACAAGGAAAGAAAAGTTTTTAAAAGTAATGCATTTATTGCAACTGTTCAGACAAACAAAGGGAAATGAAAACACGTGCATTACGAAAATCGAAAGCGCCGTAATGATATTAATTATGTCACCAGTTTAACACAATTTGAGTTACTTCTCTACAACCAACGTCGGGACAAGGATACATTTTGTCCATTTAAGGAATGTTTTGGCACCTCCTAAATAACTAAGATTAATAGATTCTTCCTTAAAATTTCTCTCTTTTCCACCATCTATAAACCAAGTGAAAAAACTATTTAGTACTTAATTAAACACCAGTCAATTAATCAATCTTCGCGAGGCAGTGGCGAATTCGGCCCTACCGTTTGCTAACAAATCAAAGCGCAGACAAGATTTTCCTTTCACCGATCGAATAACTTATCGTTAAACGCGAGTGTGATTTATTACCGGGAGGAAATGTCCCGGAAGCCTCCATACGGTGTTGATACAAATTGAATGATGACGGACATTTCCTTTCAATTCCCAACGACCCGGGTGAGGAATAACCACAGCAATTTAGACAACGTTCAGGTAAAGACGTCTATGGCATTTCCGAAAGTCAGGAACCTGTGGTCAACCCAAGAGTCAATGTGGTTGCCTTTAAGTCGCTAAGACAACCGACCAATAAGTACTCCACCGCTCTCCATTTGTACGAACATGAGTAACAAAGAACAGACAAAAAGCACTTCCACCACTGACACATTTATCACACACGAAAAGCGAACAAACGGCATCATAAATGAAACAATCTTCCCATCCACCGCCAAATTCACTTGTCCGCGTGGGCCTCAAGAAAGACATCTCACCCAAACCGTGGAGAGGATCATGTTGACAGCCAATCAAGTTTTCTTTACTTGTCTCCAACATTTCTTATTATATTTGTGGAAATTTTTTTCCACGCGCCTGATTGTCTTCTCTATTTATTTACCTGAGTTTATTGTCGTCTGCGTAAGTTAGTTGGTTAACGAGATTTATGAATACCGTAAGCCCTATCCCTCTCCCAAACCGTACTTTGAAAAATACCTTCGGCAAGATCGATTGTTGTGACGCGACTATGTTCCATAGCATGTATCATCTCAATTTAGACGTCTTCAAATTCAACATTGAAAAGTAGTAAGGAAATCCCAAGCGTATGCAGCATCCTTCTTGCCCAGTGTAGGATATACTGCTTCCTTAACCTTGTGGTACAGGATGCGAAGGCATTTCTACATCAATGTATATCCACCTAGAACATACCTGAATATCTTTCCGTTATCAGTGGAACCTGTCAACCACTTGTCTTTGCACGAATCGCAAGTTTTTTTTTGGGGGGGGGGGGGCAACTGGTCTTAGTATTTTTAACCCGGAACGCTCATTTTCGTTGACGACTAGTGTTCGAAAGTTGGATTCCACGACTTCATTCATTGTTCAGTCTCCCCAGAGAAAATCCGTGTATTGGTGTTGGTGAAGAAATATCACGTGGCTGGAATCAAAATGTCAGGAATGCAAACGAAAACCGACAGGCTTGTCACAAGCAGCTGCCCTGTTATTCATTGCTCCTGGGCAGCTACAGTTATTGTTATGACGCAAAGACTAATGACATTTCCTCGGTGATTTAATGAATGCTTCACCGGGACAAGTCTAAACGATGACAGATACAGGGCCTCAGAGGGTAGTCTCCAGACCTCCGTGACCTATAAAGGAGGGCAGAGGAGACAGCAAGTTTTCCAACAGATTCAAGATATTTACTGAAATCTGACCTCGATTGAATTCGATTGTAATGTCATATTATTAGATGTTACCCAGCGAATGTATGGTGGTTGTTTGAGTTTTTGTGTCAAGAACAGTCATTTTTCGGTTTGTAAGATACCTTCCGAAAGGCGTTGGTTTGGTGGATACCTTCTGATGGGTGTGGTTACGCAGTTATCTTAGAATTAGACTCTCGATAGATTCTACTCGACTTTCTCAGTACACCAAGCATTACATATATAAACAAATTCTTGAATACGGCTTTAAATTGAAATATCCAAATTATAACCCCCTCCCTCTCCAAAGTTAAATGTTAGCGGTTAAGTCCTCGTGGGAAACCGACGATCTCCACAGGTTGCTGGAAGATTTTCCCACGTGCACCCGGAGAGAAAGCCATTCATGCTGGGCTTGAACTGACAGGGTCACTGCGTGAAACACTACTTTCCTTTTCATATAATCTTTATCGTCGAATTTGCTGAATTTTATGAAGGGTAAAAATGGGACATTAATCGATTTTCTCCCAAAAGTTAAATTAAACTGATGTTCTGGGTCACACGTGTTCAAACCAGTCCTGTATAGAACGGCGTCAGGTAGCTTTCGCAGAGAAGTGAATCCTAACCAGTGTTTTCATAATAGCTCTTCATCCCACTGTGAAATCGGGGCTCAGTCGGTTACCAGAGGTCCCCCACCAATGTGGTCGCTGTGAGTTCAAGTCCAGCTCATGCTGGCTTCCTCTACCGGCAACCTGCGGATCGTTGGTTTCCACCAGGATCTACCCGGTTTCCTCCCACCATAATGCTGGCCGCCGTCGTATAAGTGAAATATTCTTGAGTACGGCGTAAACCACCAATTAAATAAATAAATACGGCGAAATCCTCTCAGCTGTAAGGTGACATCACAAGTTGCGTTATCTTTACCTGATTCAGATTATTTATTTACAGAAAGAAGAGATATTGCAGCAATTTTCGTTGCAAGTTTGTTCACGCTTTTACAATAAAAAGTTGTCCATTACTTCGTACAATAAGGGTGGATAATCTTTAGCTTGTTCTGCTGTCGACTTGACGTCGGCCAATTTTCCCTAAAATTCGCATCATATGTGCACCTATTCAGGCATGGGGTCCCTAGAGATGGATTTTTATTGACCCTTACCCGTTTTTTTTCAAGGCCGTTGTCTTAAACACATATCACATTGTAATCCCCCCCAAAAATTTGAAAGGCATTCTACCGTATTTGTTGACCAATTCCATCGGAGCCATATTTTGTTGAGAAAATGTTTTATATTCAAGCAATGTTTACGGCTTTCAATGTGACAATAACAACATTCGAAAATAAATCAAAATTTCCAATGCCAAGTGTGCAAAAAATTACAAACCAGCTAATGACACATTAGTCACAACATGAAAACCTTTACTGTGATGAGAACCTGTAATGTTGAAGCCTCACGCGTATCTGTGGAGTGGTAACGTGTGCCTCGCGGCCTACTTTCCTTCGTTCTACGCATGTCAGAACTCATCACCAGGCAAATACAGGTTAAAAACCAATCACCCTGTAGCTATCTATATACTATGAAACCCCGTGGTATAAGTGAAAGGCTAATGAGAGAGTAAGCGATTGTATTTGCCGGGTTCTGTGTCACCTCCAACAGTTGCCGAATGCTAAGTAACATTTGCCTATACAAATCGACGAAGCTATATAGGTACCTTTTAAACGAAACTTTCGCGGACATCCCTGGCCCTGAGTTACATAAAATGCTATACACGTGAATAAGACACTTGGAAACATTGTTACTAGCTTTATGAATTACAATGCAACATACATGGCTTATGGCCAACGACATAGACAGCTGGTTAAAATATTTAAATGCTGAGAATTATTCAGTCCTCGGTATTTATAATTCATATTCATCAAAAGCAGATTGTTGGATTACTACTGAATATTTAACTTAATCGACGACGCGTTCACAAGATCACGACTTTGCGATATGTATGAATTGGTGTAAAGGGCCAGCCAGGGCCTTTCGATTAAACAACGAACAGGTGGAATTGTTGAAGACCATACAATTTACTACCTTTCATGCTACAGAAACATGTGAGAAATAATCTGACATATATCTGTTAAATAATATCACATTTTACTTATATTGATGCCAACACTAATCGCGCAGTAAGGGTTATTCTTAATATGCTGTCCGGAATAATGGCTTTGAACACTTTCAAAAACTGTCTTACCAGTATGTCCTGCGTGAGACTTACACGGCTAATGTTACCCGTATGTACTTAGATATTTTCCTCTCTACGAAATCCGTGCTCAAATGGGGAATATGTCGAGCAGTAAATTGCATGTAATCTCGTCTTACAAGGTATTAGATCACTATCTGGGAGTCAACGGGGGACGTTAAATCTTTCTCAATCACACCACACATCCTGACCTGCTCGCCTTTCGATGTTATATGTATTACAAGCGTTTATTCCGTCGTACGTCGTATTATTTACGTTGTACCCAATTCTCATTGCTCGGGGACTTAATGCGCTTGTTGTCTAAGTAGGAATCGTATACCTGGTAGTGTCATAGTAATAACCTGTTAACTAGGCCTTTATTTACCACATGACCAGGGTGGAGGACAGAAGCTGCCACGTAACGTCTGTTAGACGGTCTGGTCTCTGTCAATGAGTGGCCAGTTTTCTGGTTAAGAATGACAAAGTGATTACAACGAAATGACCAGTAGGTTTGAAGTGGAAGTATGCTACATGTAGACTGCATTAAAAAATTTATATTTACACTCTCTGTCATACACCAGTTTGGCCTGAACTGGGAGACTGAACTTACACACTTTGAGTGCTTTCACACCATAGACTGTGCACCAGTATCCCCTGAGCTAGTAGACTGAACTATTATATATTTCTCTACTTTTGAGATTGTTTTCCAGTGTCTTTTTATTTTCTTTTGGATTAATGTTTTAAGTCGTACCCAAGAATATTTCACTTATACCAAAGGAAACCGGTCAGAGCACGGGGGAAACCCACGACCATCCTCATATTGCTGGCAGATCTGACCGGAAAGGAAGCCAAAAAAAGGTAAGTTTTGGGTCAGTTGCCTCTTTCATGGCAAATCAATTTTACCACGGTCACTAAATTTTCATAACAAAAGCTGCTTATCTGTAAAACCGCCGAGATAGTTCGCTATGGTGGAAGCTCGTTGAGAGATCGAGAACTGGTAAAATTCACACCAATCCTCTATACCAGACATTCGGGCAACGGTAGTTGACAGTTTTGTCAGTTACAGAGCACATCCATCTCCACACCTCCCCCACCAGCCAGGCGAATCTCCGTGTCTATAGGAACACTTGTCCTGACCTGGTTCTCTGCCTGACCTGACCACGCCTTTTAGTGCTCACCAGATCACAGTGGCAGATCATAGCCACCTACTAAAGCACCTTCACATATTTTTAACGGCCAGGCTTATTCAGCAATCTTCGTATTGGGCGTGTTGCTCAATACGTCATCACACATATCCTGTAAACTGTAAGATCTTCGGCAACAATTCTACACTGCTGACTCAGTAGAATGGTGGCACAATCACCCAGTGAACTGTACCGTCACGTATTCTTCTCTTTGGCCAGGGTTATTCTGCACTGTTTCAGCTAAAAACTGTACATATATATTTGCATTAAAGGTTTGGTCTGGCAATGAAGACGATGTAGTGAACGGGTGTGACACATTATCGTACACTGTATCAGAACATTAACTGTTTCGTCTTGATGAATTCAAGTTTATTGAATGGATATGGCATAACACCTCTGTGGCAGTACTGTGACCACGTCGTGAGGAGTAATGTCGTTTGGACAGTTAATTCTCCACGTGTTATACATGCCTTGTATCGTAGGGCAATTACACATTCGATATCTTGTACTTACTTTGAATTGTTAATGGTTGTGTGATTGATAGCATTTTGTTAGCTACCTGTCACTTTTTAACCAGTATTGCGATATGTGTCTAGACTTAAGGGTGAGAGGCTACGGAAGCAGTGTTGTTGGGATAGCAAGTGTTTCTCGGGGGAAATAGGCGCCAGTTGACCAGGAATAAATCATCCGGAGAAGGTCAGCCAAGGCTCTAGTCGTGACAGCCTGACCTTAAGCGGCATAAATCAGCACCCGAAACAATGCCCACAACAAAGCTTTAATTTACCAATACGGTATGGATTCTAACCCGACCTTTTGCTCCCAATACTTTTTCAGCGGTTCTTAACATCCATCGAACTGGCTTGCCTCAATCGCGACACTTTACGGGCGAGTACGCCAGTCGTTGTTATTTGTACTCTGGAATTAACAGCAAACGTCCGTATTTACCCCAAAAGATTGGTCAATTTCATGCAACTATCAAGTCTCTTGAATTTCTGATGAAGCATCTCAAGTCCTGCTTGAACCCTTCGGTAGAAATCCCATATAGACGGCATTTATAACATATAAATATATATATATATATAATGTAAACGTTTTTACAGTTGCCTGTGAGAAACAACCCCGCCTTTTTCCCCATTTATTATCACAGAAGGCTCGGTCTTTGGATTTGATGAATTCTGAACGAAAAACTAGTATTAAAGCATTATTGTCTTATAACATTAATGAAATTTTAAAATAACCGCCCATGATTAAAAAATACATGACGAAAATCAAAGGTGCAATAACTATAAGTATTAAACATATTCTAACCACTGTTAGTGGGTATGAAATTTATCCAAATTTGTAAAGGATTTATGTTCATGTTTAATGAATGAATGATAGTTTCCGATGTCACAATGTTAGTGTAGAAGCAATGGGCATTGTTGTAGGATTTACAACCATCTGAGATACAACCGGAGAGGAATTCAGCCCCAGCTGCACTTTACCACAATACGACCGCACTGGTGAGAGGTTTGCTAGTGATGATGCCTTTTTAGCGCGCTAAGTACTCGGCCACAGGGGCTCTCGTCCGGCACAATCGCTAACTGCGCTTCTATTGTCTCGGTACCTGTAATTTACCAGAACATTTGTCTTCCCCTATGGGCAAAATGTTGATCAAATAGATGTATTCTGCACTCGTTCCCGGTAAATACGCACTTAGCTACATAGCTATAGTAGCTCTATGGCCAGGAAAGACTGATGCAGAAAAGAGAATTGGTGGATTGGGAACTGACCACTTTCTGTGAGCTATGGCAGGTGATGGAAATTCAAATGAACTACCTGTGACAGGAGTGTGGTAATTTACCAGAGAAGTCAAGGCTTGACAGAATGAGTCTTTATAATGACCTTACACATTTCAATAACACATTTCAACGCCAATATCAAAATCGGTTCTGACTTTCACAGTTTAACAAATAAAATGAAGAGTTTGAAGAAAAATCAGATTAATCAGAAACCAGCATGACGCTTCATCCCTTCTGTCTCAACGTCAGGTTGATGCTAAGTTGACTGCAGAACGTAATTATGTAAACTAATGAATTATGGGATGTCTAAAAACAAAATTTATCATCTCTTCATCAATACAAAAGCACGAGACAAGCGGAAAAAAATCATTATCACATTTTCTTCAATTTGTGAAGATATTAGCTAATACTGGTGCTAAGGAAGATATTCGTTTGGTGATAAATTCCGTTAGTTGGAAATGAGAAATTGATTTTTAACCGTGTTGGAAATTATTGTGATTTATCGCCAATTTTCAGAAAGAATTGCGTTTTAACTACAATAAATTAATTAGGTGTCTGATAGATGATAAACTGCAAAACTGATTTTAAATTGTCCATCGATTGCTGCCAGATACGGGATGTTTTCCATCCGCCTTGTGGATCAATAAAACCACTAAGATTTAGTCGTCAGAAATGTGGCAAACAAAATACTCCGCGTCAGACTCGAATTGAACACCGCTAATCAGGTAAGCATATCACTCAAAACCTAATTTGTTTTTAAAAGCCTGACGTCGGAAATTGTTCAACAATAAAACTGCCTGTCTACAATGAATGAATGAATGATCGAATGATTATCGCTCAACGCTGTCTCTCTAGACGTCAAATTTTTCTTGCTGTACGACTCAGTTTCTGGGGTCACACAAATAATGAGCGTAAAATATCAATTTTTGAAACACAGAGACCAAGCCGTTTTAACAAAGTGCCGTGTTGGGCATTCTCTTCTAATACACAATTTTGTCCTGGATGGGAGCAGTGCTCCCGAGTGTGTTGGATTTGATGCCCAACACGGCATCACACATATCCTGTTTGACTGTGTAGACTTCGCTCATATTCGGCCAAGATTCTACGCAGTCGCCGCTACATTTTATTTATTTGACAGCGTCGATGGCAATGCTGTCATTGATTATTTCAGGTACATAGGATTACATGCATATGATAAGATATAATTCCACTTACATTATACATATTTGTAGTTTATATACACACATCGGAATTTTAAAAATTATAGTGGTTTCCGAGTTTTAACCGAGGTTTAATTGTTTTACCTGGTTTTTAAACAGGTTTGTCTTTTTCAGTTGATTTACATGTTTAAATTTTTCTCTTGAAAACCATATGGTTCAAAACATGTTCTCGCCACGATATGGCTGAAAATTGCCCATGTGGTGTAAAGCCATAATCATTCATTCATTCATTCTGGGGAAATTATTTTTGCCACTCCCATTGTTTGCCCCTTCATAAAATACACATATTAGTGAATCCATTAGTCTATTAAACACTTTCAAAGCATCAAATCCTGTCTCAATAGACGGAAAGCTTTGCTCAAGCTACTGTTAAAGACACAGAGTGCCACGATGTACTAATTTTGGTTTGAAAACCTGATCATGTTTGACTGACTAACTGCAACACTATAATGCACAAGGATGCCATCATGTATACATACCTGTGGTGGAAAAAGAACATAACTAATCACTATGTTCCACGGTTCAGCCGTTCTAGCACTTCATTCAGAAATACTGATTATTAAATACACAGATATGTAACAAGAGTTAACTTAACATTAAAATTGGTAAAATGGTGGGGAAAAAATATTTCTATGGCAGTTTTGTTCCATGAGGGCCGTGGGACTCGGGTGCTGCTGGGTCGTGCAGTCCCCGGACGCCGGCTGTTCTCGCTGGATCCCAGCACCATGCTACGCTGAAACCCTAGCTTGTCTGCAGGTAAGATACTGGGAGGTATCGGGGGACGCTAATCTTTTCAATTACACTACAAATCCTCAACTTCTCTGCATGCCGCTTTTACAACAGGCGATTATTTGGAACAATTCACATTCCCTGGCGTAATAATGCGTTTGTTGTCCGAGTTGAAATCGTATTTCTGGCATTGTGGTAGTAATAACCTATTGACTCTTCCCCTGCCCACGGTTATCTGGTGAGTAAGGTACATGAGTTGCAATTTCACTTTTGCTAGATGGTCTTTCCTATATCTAAAATTGACCACCTTTGTGGTCAAGAGTGATTGAGCAATTAAGATGAAACGACAAGCAGGGTCTAAATGGAATCATGACTGCATTGCAAAACTCTGTGCTTATACACTGTCGTACACCAGAATGGTGGGCTGAACTTATACGCTTTTTCGAATGAATGTTTATGGATTATCGCCACGTCGACAAATATCTCAGCCTTATCGCGGCGAGTATACACTTTTAGCGTGTTCACATTGTGCCATACACTGTACACTAGTGTGACCTGAGCTAGCAAACTGAACTATACACTTCTTTATGTTTCACGTTGTTTTCCAATAAGAAAACGCCACACGGAAACATTTACTCAAGGTGATACTTTGTTGTAAATAAAAATATAAGGTAAGTTTTGGTTAAATTGCCTCTTGTGTGGGAAATCAGTTCTTCCCAAATCATCTACACTTGAATAAAAATTCAACCTCTGGAGAACAGACATTGTTCAGATTTTAGTACACAAATAATGAATTACATAAGAAAAGGGGTAAACTATTAAAGGAGTATATCTTAATGCCACCTTCGGAGTATTTCAGCAATATCATTAGTACCGAAATTTATTTGTTTTATCTGTTCAGTGTTTTACATCTTACTCTATAATATTTCACTTCCAAGATGGCTGTTATCATTACACTGTTCCATGGCCACGAAAAGAGCAATCGGTGAATTCATAAACACATATACCATGGTCACAAAAATATCGCTGTACCAGAGCTCGTTGAGAAACCGGACAGCTGAAATAATTAACACCAATCATCTATACCAGATTGTTGGCCAGTGTTAGTTCAGAGTTTGGTCAGGTACAAAATAGATTCATCTCCTCACTACTCGATCAGCCAGGCGGATCACCGCGTCCACAGGAACTCTGTTCTGACGTGGGTACACCTTTTAGTCTTTACCAGATGATAGCCACGAACTGAACAGGATCTTTGCACAGTTATTCACCATCCTTCACTTTAAAACTAGATGTACGCGTACTTACATTCAAGGTATGGCCTGCTGTTTGAAGACGACTTGATGATTAAAGTTTAATGAACGAATGAGTGAATATGATTTCACGCGGCTTCAGCAATGTTGTACGTAAATGCTGGCAAGTACATGAATGTCCTTTGAGCATGTATTTCTCCACTGGGTATACGTGCCTTGTATATCAGGACAGTTATACACACAGCATCGTGTAATGATTTTGATTTGTTAATGGTCTGTATGACTGACAGTATTGTGTCCCGTACCTATTCCCCTTTAACCACTATTGTGATTTGTGCTTAGAAACACTTAAGAGCAAGAAGCGAAGGAAGCAATGCTATTCCGAGAGCAAATGGCTCTGTGGGAAGTGGCCGCCTCGGTGATATTGACAAGGAATGGATCGTCCAAAGGAAGTCAGACACGGCTCTGGTCATAACAGACTCGCCTTAAGCGGCACAAAACAGCTCCTCAAACAATGCCCACAACTGAGCTTCAATTCACCAATATGGTATCGATTCTAACAGAATCTTTTGCCCCTAATATTTTTTTTGCGTCTTAAGACACCCAGAGCACTCTTTTGCCTCAATCCGGACGTTTAAAGCGCGGACACTGAGCTGTCATTATGATGTGAACTAACAATAAACGTCCGTGTTTACCCAATGGGACTGTCTCTTTTCCAGGCGTTATGGCGAGTCTCGAGATTTCCAAGGATGTATCAGAACGTTCCGTTTTAGCGCTTCGGTAGAAATTCTCTTTTGGGCAGGCAAATATTTCAGCAAACCATGGAACCAGGAGGACTTGTATTCCAGACGGCGTAACAAGCGCTCGTAATACCAATCGCCACCGGTATCATAGAACTTGTTACTGGAATACTCAGTGACACGATACGGTGATATGGGTCATATTGTTTTTGGCTTCATTATCCCACAGAGGACCTATCAATGTAACAGAGAAAAGTGGCCCTTGTTACAAGAAATCGCTAAGGTAATGTTGTTGCTTTGGCTGCCAAACATGAAGATTAAAGGGATATGACCTAGTGATTTTCTTGGTGTTTTACGCCGTGCTCAAGAATATTTCACTTGGAGGAATCCCACAACCATCTAAAGACTGCTGGCGGACCTTCCCTCTTATGACTGGAGAAGATGCTGGATTTGAAAATCTTTTTATTCGCACGTTTTGAAGAAAGCGGATGTATTGTTATGGCGTCGTACGTCTGTCCGTCTGTCTGTCCGCGCCGCTTTGTCCGGGTCATAACTTTATAACGACCACTTTCTAGATGTTTATTCTTTGCATAAATGTTCCTTAGGTCTGAAAGACGTGTCATGACCTCGACCCAAGGTCATTAGGTCAAGGTCACCACGGCACATAATCCTAAAACTTTAGTCCGGGCCATAACTTTCACACAATAACTTTTGCAAAGGCTTATGTTTTGCACAAATGTTCCCTAGGTCTGCAGAATGTGTAATGACCTTGCCTTGACCCAACGTCATTAGCTCAAGGTCAAGATCACTACAGCACAATCCTCCCCGCCTTGTCCGGGCCAGAACTTTTTAACGACTACTTTGTACAAGGTTACACTTCACAGAAATGTTCCCAAGTCCAGGAGAATGAATGATTGAATGGTTATGGTCTAACGTCACATAGGCAATCTCTCCGCCATATCGCCGCGAGACCATCTTTAAACCAGGAATGAGTATATGATTTTCGAGACGATCAAAACTTACAAAAGGACGTAGACGTAGACGGACGGGCTTAAAACCAGAAAAAAAACAACAACCAAACCTCGGTTAAAACTCGAAAACCACATTTTTTAGGAAATGTATGTATATATATATAGCAGTATAATCTAGATCAATTTGTACACAGATGTAAGAATTATATCTTTTGATACAGTCCAATATATTTCAGGAACTTAATGACAGCGTCAAATAATTCAGATACTGAGCCGACCGTGTAGAGGATTTGTCGAAGTCCACACAGTCAACCAGGATATGTTTCACATCCAACCCACACCGGAGCACTGCTCGAATCTAGGGTAAAACTGTATGTTAGACGAGAATGCGCAACACAACACCTCGTTAAAACGACCTTACCTCTACGAATGAATAAATGAACAACTGAACGCCACATAGGCAATTTTTCAGCCATACCGTGGCAAGGACATGTTTTACGCCACGAATCAGCATATGATTTTCAAGAAGAAAATGCGAACATAGAAAAAAAAATGAAAAAGAAAGACGTGTTTAAAACCAGGCAAAATAACTAAACGTCTGTTAAAACTCGAACCACGATAATTTTTAAACTTCTAATACGAATGTATAACTAGAAATATGTATGTATAATGTATAAGGAATTATATCTGATGATATAATCCTGTATACTTTATGTAATCAATGACAGCACCACCATAAACGCTGTCAAATAATTCAAATATTGGGTCGACTGGGTTCCATGTCTCGATTTCAGACAGATTTAGCTGAGGTTTTTCTCGAGTCGTTGGATTTCTCAAACTTCGGGCCTCTGACGCTTTAACAACTGTATCATGCATTCACCATGCCCTGCTACCCAGAATGACTCTAACAGAAGAAATCACCCACCTTATTTTCGACAATGAATAAAAGGTTGGGCCTAAACTAGTTACTTTCTAATCATCTGTGATTGGTGATGCAAATCCAAATGAGCCGTCTTTGTCATAAGTATGGTAATTTACAGGGAAAACGAGGACAGAGTCGGACCCTTACACACGGCGGCCAACAAAAGTTAACAATAAAATTTTTATCGCCATTATCGAATATTGCAGTGCTTTTTAGAGTATTTTTTTGTAAATCAAACGATGAGCTGCAAGAAAAACCCAGTTTTTGTCTGCCTTTAAAATTACCGAGAGATAGATATTGCGATTTATAGCTTGGAGAAGGTATTCATTCGGTGAGTGACAAACTCAGGCAGGTGTCAGCTTAATGCTAAGCTTAACGGAGGACATTATTATTTATTTATTTATCTGATCGGTATTTTACGCCGTACTCAAGAATATTTCACTTATACGACGGCGGCCAGCATAATGGTGGGAGGAAACTGGGCAGAGGCCGGGGGAAACCCACGACCCCCGCAGGTTGCTGGCAGACCTTCCCACGTACGGCCGGAGAGGGAGCCAGCATGAGCTGGACTTGAACTCACGGCGACCACATTGGTGGGAGACTTCGGGTCATTGGACATCATTAGGAAGAACAATGGAATACGCCGTGTCAGGAGACAAATCACTTCTTGGAAGCAATATTCAGTCTGAAAGCAAAGGGCTTCAGTAAAAAGTACGAGGCAAACGCGAAAAACTAGTTATCACATATTCCACAATTTGTAAAGATATTAGCTAACACTGGAGTTCGGGAAGATGTTCATTTGCTTATAAAAACATATAAATTGTACATGACAAACTGATGTTTAACCGTTTTGGAAAAGATTCATCGACGTTTTTCAGGAAGTATTGCGGTCTAATTACAGTAAAATACTTAGGTCTCTGAAAGATGTCAAAGGGCAAAATATTCAACAGCAGGTCTATATATTGCGTACAGATAAGAATCGTTTACAATTGCTCCTATCTGTCAATGCAACCACAAAGCGACATCCCTCAAAAATGTTCCAAATAATACTCCCACCTGCTTCAAATTGAACAACGATAAGCTGGTCACTAAAGTGTCCTATCAGAGTTTTGCCTTGCGAAATCTAGCATCAGAAAATTGTTAACAATAGAATTTTTTAGGCCGGGAGAACGCAGGTCAAATACCGTGAACCGTTACCCAACCGTAAGGCACACCTTTGCGCTACAAACCCTGTTGACCGGACTATCTTAATCATGCTCTATTAGGTAGTATCGTGGTTTCAGCAGAAGCTAATAGATAAAACACTGAATAACAATGGAAGAAAGAAACCCATGAACTGATACCCGGGCATACGTGTTAGCTCAAGTAATGCAGGATTTATTCCATTTTCAACACACAAAGCAGGAAAATAGTTGAGTCAGATATGTTTTCTTACAACGGCTTGTAACGACACCCGACAGTAATCAAGCTGAAGAGATAGAGTCAAATCTACGCACAACACCACAGACAATTTCCTCTCTACCCAGTCAAGAGTGGGGATTCTCTACTGATACATTGGTCATACGGACAACCCATTTGTGTAAGGTACCTATTCCCTTCACTGAAGTTACAGAAAAGTATGATAGATAACTTTTCTTTAGACGGTAATACCAGTAGATTAACATATAATATCATACCATACATATATGTATGGTCGAACTAAGCATGTCAAAATTCGCTTTCAGCTACGATAGGTCGCCTGATGACCAGAATGAAAAACCCGAATAGAGGAAAAGCCGGAATACGGATGCGCAGGCATAGAAAAATGGCAGTTACGGGAAAACCATTGTTTTTATCGTACCAACTGATTTTAAAAAAAGCCAGTTTCTAAGCTTTCTGCACATACCATATTTGTGTTTTCATACTTGTGGATTGGTTTTGATAGTTTAATCTTGGCGTTTAAACGCCACATGGGCAATGTTCAACCATATCTTGGCGAAAACATGTTCAAAACCAAAGAACAGTGAAAGGGCTTTCGAAAGGATAATGAGAACAGGCCAAGAAAATCAAACGGAGGGACATGTTTAAAACCAGGTAAAACAACTAAACGTCAGTTAAAATTCAAAAACCCTGGATATCTTTTTAAATTTACCTTTTATATGCATACTCCATACTGATGCCTAGAAATTAGATTCTGTGATATAATATGATTTTTCATAAGTAACGACAGCGTCGCTAGCAACGCTGTGAAGCAAATCAAATATAGAATAGACAGTGTAGAATCTTTGCCGACTATCTGAAGAGTCTACAGAGTCAACCTGGATATGTTTGGTGCCATACTGGGCATCATATCCAACATACTCAGGAGCACTCCTCCCATATAGGATAAAATTGTGTGTTAGACGAGAATGCCAAATGCGACACTTCGTTAAGACTACTTGGTCTCTACGGGACATACCAAGAGAAAAAGAATCATATCCAATGACAGGCTGAACAAATTGCAGTTTATTATCCACCTGCAAATCCCATTCACCCTGCCAATGGCGACGAATATATTTAAGAATATTTGACGTAAAATCAGTGTAAAGTATTTCAACCTTAGAAATGGGTTTATTAAAGGCAGTTTTAACCTCCCTTTCTACGGCTGTGTTTCCGTTTATACCAGTATGACTTGGTATCCAACAGAATATAATGTTTTTTTTTTTTTAATTAGCTTTCTATGAAGGGCCTCCTTGGCTAAGTCGGTCAACGCGCTAGCGCTTCGCCATGACACAGAAACCTCCTGCCAATGCGGTCACTGTGAGTCCAGCTCATGCTGGCTTCCTCTCCGGCCGTACGTCTGGCAGCAACCTGCTGATGGTCGTGGGTTTTTACCCGGGCTCTGTCCAGTCTCCTTGCACCATACAGCTGGCAGCCGTCGTGTAACTGAAATATTTTAGAGTACGGGGTAAAACACCAATCAAATAAATAAGTAAATTTTCTATGTAAGGTTAAAATTTCAAGAATTAACGGATTTCTAAATGTATTATTTCATATAACCAAAAAGCAAGAAAGCGAGTCCCTGCATATCACAGCGTTCTGGACCTGCCCAGAAAAAAACATAAAAATCCAAATGGCCATGGCCTCTGCACAAAAGGTAGAGAATGGACATGGAAGACCAAGAGAAGCGACTCTGCTCTTCCAAGACAGCCGCAACCCTGTCCCAATCCTTCGACCCATCACGCCATATAAATTTATAATCCGTATAATTAGCCTTAATTTCCCCAAAAGTTTTGCTGAATTATAAGAGAGTTTGTATTGAATTTATTATGTTTACGTAGATCAAATATCAACTTAGGTTATGGAAGAAGCCAGGAAGAGGTTCCGAAAAGAGAGACCGTAGCTATATCCTTCCATAATATGATCCTGAACACAAAGACTGAACCAAGGGATCTGCTTAGGACATTTATTACATTTATCTGCATGTAATGGATTGAACACACAGTCGTAGGCAGAGTTTGTTGGGTGATCTCTGAACTTTGTAATATATTGAAAGCTGAGTTTTATACTTGTTATATGAAATAGGCTCGTTAGCCTCAACGTATAAACTTTCTACTGGTTGGGTTCGGAAAGCACCAAGGCGGACCGCAGTCCAATTTAAACTTCACCATTTAATCCAAATTAAACAGATCTGTCAATGCCCCAGTCGGCGCTTGCCATGATCTTATCTTAATCAAGAGCCTATGTACATTTACCTTTAAGCATTTTAATATGGGGTATAAAAGATAACTTACTACCAAATATTACCCCGAAAATTTTTTTTCACGAATGATTTTGACTGGTTCCCCACAAGACTGAAAGAGTATTCATAGTATTCCCAAACTTATTTGGGATGCTGGTGACCATTTCTGGACTTCTGTCTCCTGCAGCGAGATTCATGGCACAAGTGATTGTAAGGAGTGTTTGTGGGCAACGAGGAAGCCGATGGAGGTGACTTGCCACATTGGAAGACGAGCAAACGTGATTCCTTGGCTTAATTAGATTGGCCACAGCTATTTCGTAAGGTGGGGTGTGCTGAAAAGAAACCCCCATATCAGAGATGCACAGAATCATCCACACTGTTGGTTCACCATATTGGTCGGGGGAACTCGTGCGAACATGCCCATCTGCCATAAAACATGTCCATAAAGAAAGCCAACAAGATAAAAAAAAACACAACACCAGATATTTATCGTTATGCTTTATGTTAAACTGAAGCATTGCATGAGGAACGAGGCATTGTTAGCCCACGTGAAATGCATTTTCAAATTGTTTTGCAAGAGTTAAAGAAAAATATCCTCGGATGACAGTTATAATTTTTATTTAAATGTTAGCAGTTCCAATGTTTGAAAAGGATTCATATCCGATATGGTGTTGTACCTAGTTGTAAATGCAGTTCTTCTGTTACCGGAAATATCGAAAAGAGCCGCTGTCGATGACCCTGTTTTAGAATGCGACATATTTTTAAATGTTTTCTATACATCTTCAATAGTATATGATTTCTATACATCTCCAATAGAGAGAAAATGGCATTTACTAGCACTTATGATGAAAGGAATATCCGGAAAATAATGAAAGCTGTGCCTAGACACTCTACTGCGAAATTCACCTTAATTACCAATGCCATTGAAAAATCGTTTGCTTCAGCCAGAAACAGCGATTTTAGCAATTTGACGATGTAACTAAGAATTGGATAAATGTGGTTGTCCTATTTTAACAGTGAAATAAAACTAAAAATAAAATCAAATTTTCTCATCGTTTTGGTCAGTGGGTTATTAAGAAGCACGAAGGACCGTTTGATCCCTTCCCAGGAGTCATTTAGTGTTCAAATGGCTGGAAAGAAACGACAGGGGATAATTTAGCTCTTAGTCTTTACCATCTTTCGACTTTCTTCTGGTTTCCTCACACCATAATGCTGGCCGCCGTCGTATAAGTGAAATATTCTTGAGTACGGCGTAAAACACCAATCAAATAAACAAATAAAGCAAATAAATTTTCAATAAGTCATCTTATTTTCTCACACGAAGAACTGAAAGTTTCCTCCTCCTCTTAAACACATATTGTTAGAGACACTGCCCAAGTGTACATAGTTCTCAATGCAACTCCTTAAGGCCCCTTATACTGGGCCTGACCTTATCTACAACTTGCTTCTCGCTGTACCGAGATAGAATTTCGAAGCTTACATTCTCCATCAGTACGTTACGAATGTCACACTTCCTTGGGGGGGTTGTGATCACGGATCTCCTCCACAAATATACTCCGCAACCTCCGGTCGTCCTCACGACTGAAGGATCGCCGCCCGGGGGACAATCCAGAGGAACTGGAGGCGGTCACACAAGACGTATCCGCCTTAAACTGCTCAGACCCCTGGTGGTCCCTTTCCGGGGTCGTCTTCATCATTTTGACGGAGAAGCGGCTCTCTTCCCTACGATGGAGGGGTCACCCAGAGTATCTTTCATGAGTCGAACAACCCTGGCTGTCGCCATGACCCTGTCCTACAGGTTATAGTAATCGTCCGCAGTTTTGGAGGTGTGCGCCTTGGCAACAGCCAGGTCTGGGCGGATTTCTGGATGCGCCGTCCCCAGGACCGTCCTCATGGTATTTCTGGCTAGGGTAGGTGTAAATTTCAGGCCAGGGAAGAAATGGTTGATTTCTTTTATTACACTCTGACAGGACAGTGATTGGCCGATAGAAGCTGACGCAAACACTGTTTGAGTGCCTCCAAACGATTATCTTGCATCTGAGGTCTAACTTTTGCAAGAAAGGCCGACACCTGCTCTCTCAGGTCTACCGGGACATGGATGTGGGCCGCTCCAAACCCGCTGGTTTGTGCTTAAGGATGGAAATAACCGTGCAGGCCTCACCGTCAATGTCAACAGTTATGCCCTGTTCGAACTCCACTATTAACATATTTCTGATCACACCCGATCGGGACGCTGTCTTGAGATAAAGGCATGTCATCAGGCATGCTTGGACGAGACGCATCGCCTCTGTGGTTAACCTCTCATCGGGCTGACTGTCCTGGAGGACACTCTTTGCACGGCTGGCATTCTCAGAGGGATATCCTTCACCATTGCTGGGGTCAACAGGCGCTCTGCCAGAAAACAAGGAAATGTTTCAACTCGAGAATCCATTTAACAAAAAGCGGAAACGTGAATTTTTATTCATTTATTTCTTTCTTTCTTTATTTATTTATTTCAATGGTGTTTCACGCCCTGGTCAGAAATATTTTACTTATGACACGGCCGCCAGCAAGAAGATGGGAGGAAACCGGGCAGAGTTTGGAGAAGACCCACGGCCATTCAGATCTTTCCACGTTCGATCGGAAACGCGGATCAGCTTAGAAACATGGCTCACCCATCCTAAACTGGACATTATAGCAACTGACTTATTCAACACTTACCTTGATCTCTTTCAAAGACTTCCACGCGCCTTTCCTTCACAGAATTTCTCAGGTGGATGCATGTGAATCCATGAGGACCATCGGGGCGAGGAACTTACAAAATTTCTTCATGGACTGAAGATATCCCTTCACACTCTTGCCCTCCACCACCTTTATCTTCTCTACGGTCCCTTTTATGCTTTCACGGGTTAACTTCCAGGGCCTATACTCTTCGTCGACGGTACCCCATAGCTGCATGACCTTCCTCCTATGATCGGGTGCCGTCGCCTCATGCAGGTTCCCGCCGTCCATTTCCATTAAGTAGTTTTGGAATTTCTTCAGTAAATCAGCGGCTTCCATGTTCGTCATGGGCGTCCCCGGCATATACGAAGAGGAGAGTTTCTCCTCTTCTTATTCCGAGGCCTTCTGTATGATAAATTCCACAATATGATCCTGAACACAAAGACCGAACCAAGGGATCTTCTTAGGACATTTATTATATTTATCTGCGTATAATGGATTGAACACACAGTCGTAGACAGAGTTTGTTGGTTGAGCTCTGAGCTTTGTAGAATATTGAAGGCTGAATTTTATACGTGTGTTATATGATGATGGTTCGTCAGCCTCAACGTATAAACTTTGTACTGGTGAGGTTCTGAAAGCACCAAGGCGGAGCCTCAAACCTTGGCGATGGACCGGACTCAACATTTTAAGGCGGTACCGTAAATGATCGCTCCGCAGTCCAATTTAGACTTCACCATTTAATACAAATTAAACAGATCTGTTAGTGCCTCACTCGACGCTTGATATGACCTTAACTATATCAAGAGCCTATGTACATTTCGCTTTAAGCATTTCAATATGGGGTGTAATAGGTAAAAAAAAAAATTTTCCCGAACGACTTTGACTGGTTCCCCACAAAACTAAAAGATCCGGATCTGTATGAAGTCTCCGTTTATTGCAAAAATGCATACCGACGTTTTCAGACGTAGAAAATCTAAATCCTTTGGTAACTGCTCATTTCTCAATCTCACTGAGAAACAGTTGCAGTTGCCGCTCGATGTTATTCATGTTTTTTTCATGTAGATACTCGTTGTTACTTGTGTAAGCTTTGTTTTCTGTCCCCTCAGGTATTGTATTCCGTCGTGTAGATTGTTATGTTTCATTTAACATATTTGTCTACTCGATAATTGTTTTCACAGACATCAAACACACCTTTTTACTTAGCGGCATAAGTTTTGTTTTCTGTCGTCTCAAGTCATCCTGTCCTGAATACAACCCATAGAAAAAGGTAATGAACGAATTCCACTCACTACAACCTGTCGTTCTTCGTTTTATTTCCTAATTAAAGTGAACCACGAGATATAGTCTTTTAAACTCGTAGACGTGAAAGGCAATTTACCTTTCTCTTTTGGGATTTTGATATGTTGAAATTGAGGGGAATGATTCTCATATGAAGATCTCTGAGATAGTGTTTTTGCCAGCTTATTTGCTATATCAAATGGAGAGGTTATACAGTATCACAATCTTCTGAATGCTGGACCTTTGTTTTATTGTTTTCTGAACTATATTCCAGATCATACACATACGTGTTTTTGACGTAATGCCTGAAACAAAGTTTCGTCAACAAGATCTCTCTTCTACTTGCTTAGCCGACGAGCCTTAGCTCTAAATATATGGACCTGGCTTAAATCATTATTATTACGACAATGATTTAAATCTGCTCTGAGCCTTTTTACGGTCCTTTATGGCTTTGTGACAGTCATTATCACAACAGAATTTACTTTTGGATCTGTCAGGCACAGGGGTTGGGTAAAACATTCCTTTTGTAAGGCATTCATCTGATGACCTTAACTCTGAAATTAGCAATGCAAAGTGTGTTGAAAATGTACTGGAAAAACACGACCCATGGATGTTTTTTAACCTTACGGCCTGTGATTAACATCCTTTTATAAAACAGGACGGTTTAATTCATATATCATGAAAAGAGTTATGGACATTTGACACAAACAATTCCCACATATCAATGGGTTTACTAACTGCGGGCCTGTTCATGGTTTCACTATAGAAAGTAAAGTTTGGTATTATAATCCAGCATTTCAACAGTGATTAATATGGGAAGTATAGGCGGGGGATTGTTTGTAATGATAAAATCGTAAATCATTTGCTGAGTAAGTCTTTCTTGGAACTTCGAATTCTATTACGGATGATTGTCACGAGGTCGATTTGTCTAAATCCTTCATCAAAATGGATCTCTCTTTACAAATCTGAATTTTTTTTCTTTACCAGCATGGTAAGTTATGGATGTTATAATTTGTTACAACGGAGTAGATAAATATATCGAAAGGGCAGATTTCCAGAACTTTGAATTGGACACAGTTTCTCCAGAAAACAGGAGCTCGAGAAGTGTATATGAAATTTTCATGTTTTCTAAATTTTGTGCTATCAGACTTTTTTAAAAATGTTTATTGGCTATGGAAACTTTTTTGTGAGCATTATATTGTATTTGTATTTTTGCTTTGTAATTGTCTCCCAGTTTGTATTTGTATGTGTATTTTTAATTTGGTTGAATGAAAGAATGTTTAACGCCCTACTCAAGAATATTTCACTTATACGAAGGTGGTGTCTCCTAGCTGCAGGACGGATTTCCACCGCATCTTTTATCTGGTGCTGCCTCACCGAGACGACTTGCCGAAGACACCCAACAAGCCCGCTCACCCAGTCACATTATACTGACACTGGGCCGATCAGTCCACCCTCTATCCTCTTATTACTGAGCGTCTAGCGAGGAAGCAGGATGTACCATTTTTTTTACAGTCTTTGGTATGACTAGACCCAGGTTTGAACCCACATCTCCCCGTCCGAATAATTTGTTTGAATTGTCATTAAAAAGTCTACCAGTCACTAAACGTGTTCGGTCTCAACCATATTCACCTGTTCAATTGCCTGGTCCCACGTTGTTGGGTAAAAGTGTATTTGTGAGACGGTTTATTCCAATTACATCGATGGCATCAATGACCTGCCCCATTTACTGCAACTGTTCATCTTATTCGGTCATGACGGTGTTCATAGTATTCCCAAACTCATTCGGGATGCTGGTGACCATTTCTGGACTTCTGTCTCCTGCAGCGAGATTCATGGCACAAGTGATTGTAAGGAGTGTTTGTGGGCAACGAGGAAGCCGATGGAGGTGACTTGCCACATTGGAAGACGAGCAAACGTGATTCCTTGGCTTAATTAGATTGGCCACAGCTATTTCGTAAGGCGGGATGTGCTGAAAAGAGACCCCCTTATCAGAGATGCACAGAATCATCCACATTGGTTAGGAGAATTCGTGCGAATGTACCCATCTGCCAGAAAACGTGTCAAAGAAGAAAGCTAAGAACATAAAAAAAACAGCAGATATTTATCCTTACTGTATATGTTAAACTGAAGCATCACATGAGGAACGAGGCATAGTAAACCCACGTGAAATGCATTTTCAAATTGTTTTAATTGTTAGCATTTCCATTGTTTTAAAAGGATTCAAATCCGATATGGTGTTGTGCCCAGAGTTAATTGCAGTTGTTCTGTTACCAGAAATATCGAAAAGAGCCGCGGTCGTTGACCTTGTTTTAGGATGCGACATAATCCTAAATATTTTCTATATAGCTTCAACAGTGATCTCTGTACATCTCCAATAGAGAGAAAATACGAAGACATTTAATAACATTTAAGATGAAAGGAATATCCGGAAAATAATGAAAGCTGGGCCAGACACTCTACTGCGAAATTCACCTTAATTATCAATGCCATTCAAAAATTGATTGCTTCAGTCAGAAACAGTGACTTTATCAGTTTGACGATGTAACTAAGAATTGGATAAATGCGGTTGTGCTACTTTAACAGTGAAATAAAGTCAAATTTTCTCATCCTTTTTCAGTGGGTTATTAAGAAGCACGCAGGAGTGTCTGATCCCTTCCCAGGAGTCGTTTAATACCGTTATGAGGTGTTAAAATGGCTGAAAAGAAAGGACAGAGAATAATATAGCTTTTAGTCTTTACCGGCTTTCTACTTTTTACCGGTATGAACTGTCGAGGTTATTCTCGAGTGGGAAACTAATTTGAATGAAACTTTCAAGCAAGCAGCAGTACTTCATGAGGAAGATCCCCCCACCCCCGCAAACTGTAATCCCTGGTAAGATAACAGAATACGTAAAAATGATCTGCAGACATTTGAAGAAGCTCGGAGTGAGAAATCCGTAGATCTAATGCCGCTACTGGTGTCCACAAAGAAACCGACCAAGAATGTGAGTTAAAACGAGAGTGTCAAGTCAACAATCCTTTGCAAAGTCAGTCGTTGAGAACAATAAAGTTGTCTTTGTTCCTGAACTGAGGGCTTTATAGTCTAGGGCAGTAACAGAAAAAAGTATGCCGTTAATCTTTATCCAAAGGTACCTGGTAGGTATAATAGATATAAAGCCGAGAAAGTATCTTGAAGAGAAAGACCACGGCCTTATGATGTATATGGATGTAAAAGTTACAACCGCCCATGATTCCGCTGATGCATTGATTTCAGAGTCTTTGACAGGGACTGGTGTTGGGTACAATATGAGTTGTGTGAGCGATTCAGTTGCATGGCTTAACTCTGAAATTAGCCATGTTAATTGTGGTAAAAAAGAATGTACCAAAAAAGAAAAAAAAACAGATCCATGCGTTGTTAACGTTACAAGTTAAAATTTATATCTTTTTAGTGGAACCAACAGAATGGTTTAATTCAAACATCATGGAAACTGTAATGGGTATTTTAGATAAAAGAATTTCCGAACATCAATGGGTTTGCTAGTTATGACCATATCCTTGGTTTCAGTCGAGAGAGTCAAGCTGGGTATTGTTATCCAGTATTTCGCTATAAAATTTATCGATGTGCCTTCAGCCCAAACTTGCCACACAGGAGATGGACACAGGTAATACTTGTGTAAAAAAACAAAGACGTGGTAACACTGTTTAGATAGTAAAAAGACATCAGAATGAATATGGGCAAATCCAAGTGGCTGCTCAACATGGAAGAGGAAAGTGAAGGCTATTACTGTACACATCCCAAACGTCCATTAGCAAAGTAATTCTTAATTGTGGGTTGTTTTCTATAGCCAATAAAGTAGAGTTTTGTTTTAATAGATATTTGCGGTTGAGAGAAACTACCTACATAGGCAAAAAACACTCAATTCGGCCCTTAACATCTGGAATAATGAATGCGTTCACGAAATATACTGCGCCTAAATTACACGAAAATACACCCCTTTTGGAATTTTAAATCCTCTGTCATTGTTCCTGTGGGTGACCGGATTTCCTAGAACAACTAATGACCGCTAATTTCCATTAAACCCAATATAAAATTTGGAAGCACTGATCGTGCGCCACGAAATCGACGACTGGCTTTGCAGTAGACATATGCACTGATGAATACATGTATATAATATATGCCTTCAATGTACCCATAAATGAGCTTGATGAGTACATATTTACAGAAATAAATGCATTCCTGTGCCTTAAATTTATTGTTCATGTATATGCCAGGGACTGTGTGTATGTATGTACATATATGTATATACATACTAAACGTAAACAGGACATGTGAATTTTATGAAGTAGCCCAAAAATGGAAATGTGAAGAAGAACCCACAGACACGTATTTCTTCGCATTTCCATTTTTGGGCTACTTCATGTAATTAACGTGTCGTGTATTTTATAGGTCTTCAGTTTATGTTCTTTTTATTGTTTTTAGCCACATGAAAAAAAATAAAAATCAAATGTGAACGTTTTATCTGCAGGGATATCTCTGGAAGAGGGCGCTGCAGACTGCCTTGAAGAAAATAACTCGTTATCTTGGTAGAATATTCGGAATCCATAAAGTTGCACAACAACAGACAATGTGATCGTTCAAACAGATCTGACTGGGCACGGCCTCAAGACAACAATGAAAAATTTCCATATCAAATAGGACACCTTGGAGGTGTTTAGGGGAAATCGGCTTGGCACGTCCCAGCAGAGGCATTGTCCATGAAATTGTAGTGATGTTATCGTGTAATCCTTCTGTTGCTAAGGCAACGATATGGGCAGTTGAATTTGAACCGTGCGCCAAGAAAATCACAGAAGAATGCACCTTGATGAGAGAAATGGTGATGGCGCTGACTTGCTGAGATGAACCGGAGTGAGGTCGGCTGTTCGAATCCTGCTCCGTGTTGGGTACGTCTCTAATTGAAGAGGTGTGTCCAGCGAACCGTAATGCTATCCATAAACCGAACCTCTGTCATTCCTAAAAATACAAATCAACAGACGGCAGTACATAAAGGTGTACTGCCAGATAGAAATGTAATAGGTCCACGGGATTAAATGTGGACTTCGACAAGGAAATGGCTCTGTTTTCGGAGGGCGTATTTTAAAAGATTCGTCAAAGCGACATGAATGTTGTTAAAGTCACAGTGCCGCCACAATGGAACACAACACACTCTTTAGAGAAAGCGTGTGGACAGAACAGTAATTGACCAGTTCGTCGCCACACTGGACAAGGAGAAAACTAACAAAAATGGACTGTCCTATGATTCAAGAAAACCAAATGCCAATTTCCTTGCAATGGACATAACAGCCCGACACTAACTTGACCTGCAGCTCATAAGTGAAGCCATTTTCAATTCAGTACAATCACCTCTTACGTTAAAATTTCGAGAAATCCGTTTAAGCCTAGATTTGGAGAATACCGTCCGTCATCTTATTCAACGTCAACATGTGCTTACGGTGCCAAGTTTCAAATGTATGCGAAGTAACACTAGTTGTCAAGACACAATGTTGTACGTTTTAAGAATACACACTTTTCAGGCAGGTAGGGTTGGTAAGGAGTGAATATTCCTGAGCAGGTTGGATTTATAGCGTGTATGAACAGGAGATTATCCCTAGTTTATCTTGCTGAGCTCTACGGACTTGAGGTATTAGTTGTGAATAAATCGTATATTTACATTATTCACTAACGACATTAAGATCATAATAGTTGTATATCACGCGCATAAAACAGCCTTCAGTACTTTTCTGACACTCTTGGGGAACACTCGCCGCTATGTGCAGGGATGGATTTTCATACTAATCATAAACACAGGCAGTGGTACATCGTACCAGATTTGCGTAGTTGTGCACGAAGAACGACCACATCGTGATAATTTTACTCCACGTTTACATGCCTTACACTGCACAAAAAGACTGTAGATTCTTAAAAATTGAACAATAGTTGTCACATCAGACTACTACTTGAACCTTACATTATTTTTCACGAATGTACTTTTCGTAGATGGCGGTTTTTGAGGTACGGCATCAATCCAAAAACGACAGGTGGTGTGGAAGGGGGGGGGGGTAGAGTGTGGGTTTGAATCCCATGAAACCGATAGTTGTAGGCTTTCGTTTATCCCACTGAGCTATCTGGGCAGGTATAAGCTACAGGTACATGTGTTTTTGGCAGACTACAACAATAACCTTCAGTAGTATGTTCATCGGTGTATTTTCATCTATACGCCTAATAGCAACCCTTCCAATCCAAGTAAATAAAAATAATATTTCAAATCTTATGCCCCCGTAGAGTTCCCGGGAGTGAAAAGGATAGGGCTTCAGTTCTTTGGGCAAGCTTGTTGTACTAGGCGACAAACCTAGGGCTCTCCCGTGTGGTTCCGGTGAATAGAATACCTCCACAGCCTCTCTGCGCTTGTCGTACAAGGCCACTAAAAGAGGAAACTTGTTTGCCGTGGGTTGCGACCCGCGATGGGGGAGGACGGGATCCTGGAGGCTGAGGGCGGGTTGATCTTGAGAGATCCTCACATTATCCTTTGGCCCTTACTTCTCCGAAGACGAGCGGTCGCATGGCCCGCTCCAACCAATCCCTATCAATCGGCTGGTCACGCCAGTCCGGATAACAACCTTCATATATCTCGATATGTTATAACTTGACTACTTTTCCTATTGGACATCCTGTCGTCCTCAGTCAGACTATTAAGGGCGTTGCAGGACATGTTGCACAAGTGAAGAAACTTCTGTCCCGAGAGTTACTTGTAGAATGTTGCCCTGAACAACAATCAATAAATTTAATTATAAACATACAGTTAAGGGCACTTCTGACAGATCCCTGAACTACAGCAAGGAGGTCATTCGTGACCGCGATGAGGACTTGGTGGATCTTTCCGAAGAAGAGATTGGCCAGGAACTCTCGTCACAGGGGGGTGATCTCTGTTAAAAGGTTTCAAAAAAAAAGACGGTATTAAAATAAAAACCTACCTTTTGACCCTTAAAGCCCCTTCCATTCCTAATTCAATTTAAGTCGAACCATATAATATTAGAGTTATTTACTCCCAATCCTTTTCGCTGTTTTTCTTGCCAGAAGACACAATGTCGTCATGATTTGGTGTGTTCTCGTTGTGCCGAAAGAGGCGACGGCATGGAATGCACAAATACGATCAAGTGTGAAAACTGGGTTCGGCCTCATATGGCCTTGTCTGCAGACTGCCCTGACTTCAAAAAAGAAAGGAAAATCATAATACTCGAGAGAAAAAATGACATTGGCATATGTAATGTCAGCGCTGACACTGTGTCCTTTGGGACGCAGACTGGTCTATCCTGGCCCATTGGCCTTTGCCAAACACGAACGATTAACATCAAGTCATTTGCCGCCACACAAACTCTACAGGCGGAGAAATCCAATATAACAAACAACGCTGGCGCATGTACATCAGATCTCAAGGCATCTAAGGCCACTTACTGTCAAAATGAATCCAAATCATATAAGCCCATTGATTCTGTACAGAACTCAGCGGGTAACAAACATAAGTCTGATAAAAACCATAAAAGAGATAAACCTAGTGGCCACTTAGAGCGTCACTCTAAGCCCTATAGAGACGTTATTCAAACTTTTAATGAGTTTGGGTCGTTGGAGGACGTTGCGACATACGGTGCAGACGTGATGGATGCATCACCTGCACCTATCAGATCTCCGAAAAAGGGTCGTCCAGGCTCCAAACACAAGTCGTTAATATGTCTTCAATAGACAAAATATAGAATGGAATTGTCCAGGTCTTATGGTTAATTTTATTGAAGTAAAACAGCTAGTTCAATTTTTAATTCCAGTTACCCTCTGTCTTCAGGGAAGTCACCTGAAAACGTCTCACAAAGGTAAAATATCGCTTAAAAATTATGCAAAATGTAGTACTTATCTGGGGAGGAAGAGAAAGCCTGTACGGGCTCCTCTCTCTTCGTAAATAGCAATATTATTCAAAGCCCTGTTGCCCTCGATACGGTGGTTCAGGCTGTGGCTATTCGTGTTTCTTTATCGGAAACAATTACTTTATGTTCGGTCTATATTCCCCCTTATTCTTCTTTGTCGTTTTGACCCGCCCGGATAGCGCAGTTGGTTGGGCGTCCGCTTTCGGACGGGGAGATCTGGGTCCAAACCTGGGTCGGGTCATACCAAAGACTTTAAAAAAAAAATGGTACATTCTGCTTCCTCGCTAGGCGCTCAGCAATAAGAGGATACAGGGTGGACTGGTCGGCCCGGTGTCAGTATAATGTGACTGGGTGAGGGGGCTTGTTGGGTGTCTTCGGCAAGTCGTCTCGGTGAGGCAGCACCAGATAAAAGATACGGTGGAAATCCGTCCTGCACCAAGGAGACACCGCCTTCGTATAAGTGAAATATTCTTGAGTAGGGCGTTAAACAATAAGCATTCATTCATTCTTTGTCGTTTTCGTGGTTGCATAATGTAAAAGACCAATTAATACCAAGCTGGAGGACTCTCCTCCCTGGCTTCTTCTTCGATCTAAATTAATATTTGTTCTACCTCAACATAAGAAATCAGATTCAAAGTTTCGCTGAAATTAAGGCTAATTTTCCGGATTTTAAATTTATGTACACTGACGGGTGAAAGGATGGGGACAGGATGGCGACAGGCGGCTGTCCTGGAACGGCGATTCACCTCTCTTCGTCTTCCATCCTCAACCTTTCCTGCCGAGGCCAGAGCTATACTTCTGGCTTTATCATGTGTTTCTTCTGGGTGTGCCCAGAGGGCAATGATATGCGGTGACTCGTTGGTCTCCATTTTGGCAATATGACAAAATAAACTTAAAAATCCGTTAATACTAGAAATATTAGCCATTCATAGAAAGTTAATTGAAAGAGGTAAAGATATCGTACTCTGTTGGGTACCGTCATATTGATATCCATAGAAACACAGTCGTAGACAGGGAGGCGAAACCTGTCCTAAATAGGCCAATATCTGAGATTCAAATTCCTTATACTGATTTTATGTGTAATATTCTTAAATATATTCGTCTCCTTTAACAGGAATAATGGGACCTGCAGGTTCATAACAAACTGTATGCTATTCACCCTGTCATAGGCTATAATTCTTATACTCTTGGTATGTCTCGTAGAGACCAAGTAGTTTTAACAAGATTCCGTATTGGGCATTCTCGTCTAACACAATTTTTTCCTGGATGGGAGCAGTGGTGCCCAGTACGGCATCAAACATATTCAGCCAAGATTCTAGACAGTCAACTCTATATCTGTTAGGCGGCGTCGCGGGCTGTGGTGTGATTGGTTACTTAAAGTATATAAGAATTATTCTTTTACATTATACATACATATTTCTGGTTTCGATATGCATATTAGAATTTAAAAAATTGTGGTTTTCGAGTTTTAACCGAGGTTTTGTTGTTTTATATGGGTTTTAAACACGTCTGACTTTTCATTTGTTTTGCATGTTCACATTATCTTCTCGAAAACCATACACCGATTCGTGCTTGTAAACATGTTCTCGCCACGGTATGGCTGAAAGATTGCCGATGTGGCGTAAAGCCATAATGATTCAATCAAATCTTATCATTAACATATTAAAAGTACGATTTATTCAGACATGAAATCTCATGCAAGAAAATACGGAAACCCACTACCAGAATAAATCACACAAACAAAACGTAAGTCCATTGTAATAAATTATTCCCATGCAGCTGTATTCAGAAATGGGTAAATCCACTGTTATAGATCCCAGCTGTAGCCAGGAAGGAGTAAATCCATTGCAATGTAGATAAAATTGTATTCAAGAAGGCGTATAATCTAGAAGTTGCGCTGTAACAAGTTTTATGAAGCAAATCTTGGTCCGCAACATAAATTTCCCGGAATGCCGAATAGATGCATGATCCTTCGAGCTGTAAGTCCTAGCAAACTTTTGACCTTATGGCCGGGGTAGTGTTGATCAGTTCATGAATTTAAAGGATATTCCAACTAGCAGAATTATTAGCATAAGCTACTGTTTCTATGGATTCTAACACGACCTTAAGACAGCCATTAGTAGAGCGCACCAAAGTCACGTAGTTGTGAGTGAAGGACAAGCCCACCAGCCACCAGTACAATGTATGCTTAGCAATCAAGTTCACATACATTTGAATAACAGTATGCAGACGAGTGTACATTCGTGAAAAATAATGTACGGCGTGGCCCATGTTGCACTACCGTTTAACACAGAGAAAATTCTCGCAACTGTACATTCGTAGATTATTTTGTTTTACGAATGTATGATTACTCGGGCTTTTTCCACTACATATTCGACACCATATGTACCACACCGGCTAAGAGAAACCCATCCTAAAAAAATGGATGAATCGACAGTTACTCGGCTTTCATATAACATCGGAGAGAGCATTTCGACGTGCTGACAGACGAGGTGCAAACCTATAGCTCCGGTAACACAAAGGTAATAATAACACGATATATTGTCAAACACAAGTAGATTAAAAACCATGTTTTATTATAAATGCATCTTGAAATAACTTTCTGTGCTGGGACATGACATCGCATATGTATTAATCATCTAACTTCCTTGACTTGGTCCACAGGCCAACAATCTTCACCGTCAGAAATCTTTTCGCTATGGAAATAACGTTTTAGACACAACACACTTACACGCAGACTGAGCTTTTGACAATTGTCATGAGATTGTCAGAAACGGTCAAGGCTCCTCAGGTGGTCATCCCAGTCTCTATCCGCTGATCCTATTCTCTGTGGCCTTAGCAGTCTTGACCAGAGCTCTGGTCAGTTGTTGAGTTTACAGGCGCCTGAATCAGGAGATTGGGGTATCTTCGACCCACTTCATCCAGCAAATAATGGACATGGACAGAGCGGGTACTGAACTAAAAGCCTTTTAGCAGCTAGACTGCGCTGGTCTCTGCGGGCTTGGTGGCCCCCAAATGAGAATCAGTCTCGATACGAACGAGTAAAATTAGACAATTTCCCATGTGACGTTTTGTTGTGGAAATCTACCGGGTTGTTACTGAATACAAATAATTCAACGTTACTGTGTAGGCCAGAGAATGCTAATATACCTCTCTGAATGAATATCAAATATCAACTTAATGTCTTACTAAAACGACTTTCGACAACTTGCGTCAGGTTTAAATAAAGAAAAAGGCAGAAAAAACGGCATACAGAAATGTATAGTAACAACAACTTTGCCATCAGTTTCGTGCTGAAAGGCTGCTGGTGCCAGAAAGCCCTTGCTGTTGCTGTGCTTCTCGTCCCACATTATCAATTCTTTCCCAGTTGCCTGCCATGTCTCGTTTTGTAAACGTATTGTCATTTAGATTTGTTCGTTGCTGGACCATATAAATTGGTCATTACCAGAGACTGACCTTTGTGTCCGATCCCTGTCTTCAAGCGGAAAATGCCGATTATCGACTCAGACAGTTACATAATATAATTGATCAATCCATTTACGTAATGCAAAATAAATATACATCATTAAAGCCTCCGAGGGTAAGAAATATGGCGGAATCTCTGCAACAGCTGGTGGTCATACGTTAAGCCATGGAAATTAACATATCATAAAAAGGTCTGATGATGCATGTATTTCCGACAGGCACAGCAAATATTTTTAACACAGTAACGGACTTTCCAAACAGACATAGTGATAAATAGACCTATTAACAAGCCGTTCCTCTGAGTTCGGCTAAATACTTTTTTCTCCAATTCGGCGAGAAAGGCTTTTCGGAAGAATTGCAGCATCATAAATAACGCCGAACTGAGTGCGGTGGGTGAGAATGATAGAAAGCCTTCACATACCTGTCAGTATTCAGTGCATATTAGGCCAATTTCACAAAACTTCACACAGATGTTTTCTCCCTAGATATACACCCTTTGTGCTCTAGTTCAATAACCGGGGTGTCATTTACGGGGAGATATGTCCATATGAAGATCTGTGAAATTGTCCATGGTCAGTGGCCTTGTATTCTTTAATGACCATTTCTCCAGTAACGGTGTCAAACTGGACAGCAAGATATTTCTCCTGAATGAATGAATGAATGAATGACTAAGGCTTATGTCACATCGGCAATCTTTCAGCCACATCATGGCGAGAACATGTTTGAAACCACGAATCGGTATATTGTTTTCAAGAAGAAAATGCGAACATCCGAAACAAATGAAAAAGACAGAGGTGTTTAAAACCAGGTAAAGAAAGCTAAAACTTGGTTAAAACTGGAAAACCACTATTACTTTCAAAATTCTAATACGCATATGTAAACTAGAAGTAGATGTATGTGTAATGTAAAAGGAATTATATCTTATGATATAATCCTATATATTTTAAGTGATCAATTACAGCACCACAATGAACGTAGTCAAATAGTTCAAATATTTGTAAAACCCTTGCCGAATATGAGCAAATTCCACATAGTCAACAAGGATATGCTAGATACCATACTGGGCATCACATCCAACACTCCCGCGAGCACTGCACCCATCAAAGATGAAATTGTGTTTGACGAGAATACCCAACACGGCATCTTGTTAAAACTACTTGGTCTCTACGAGACATACCAAGAGTATAAGAATTATACCCAATGACAGGATGAACAGCATGCAGTGCATTATATACCTGCAAGTCCCGTTCAAGTTTCAATGATTACGGAAAGACGTAATGAATGTTCTAGAATAAAGTGAGAATAAAATCAGTATTTAACATGTGGACCATTTTAGTACATGTGGTGCCGATAATCAACTATGTATCTCAGTTTTCCGCTTCGTTTTTGTACAAGTACAGGTACAGATATGATGTACCATCTGGAGAATCTGTAGGAATTTTTTTAGAGAGAACAGTGACTTAAGAACAGACGTGTTATATTGTATTGATCCCGTCCGACATTAACTGTTCAAGTCACATACATAGGGCCGAAAACTTGGCGAAGTAACTAATATTCAGTAATGACACAATAAGAAATGATGCCAATAAGACCCAATATTTTTCTTTTTTATTTCTTTTACAGATGTGCAAGTATAGCTAATGAAGGTGGTTGTGATTTCATGATGACCGGTGTAAAAATCAGTAGGGAAATGAGAAATATGACAAGTTCTCAGAGTATGTAACAAAGTCACTAAGGGGCATGTCATCCTTGTTAATGCACTGTTTATTTAAAACAAGCGCCAAACTAGGATGTGGCAAAGTTAACTAATAGATTTAGTGGAAAAAAATCCACTTTCATCTGTGGATATCTGCTTGACCATGACTCGCTTGCTCACGGTTCATATCTACATGAAGAACTAATTAACCTATAACAGAATCATCACAACTGGTACAAGACAACGGAACGTGGGTCCGTAACGGTTGTACCACACGCAATTGCTGCTTCTCAAATCAAGGGTTCAATCCCAGTCATGGACAGATTTTTTCATTTTCATCTTCTCATTCGTGAGGTATCGGAGATAATGAGCAATTGCTCTTGTATTCGTCTACGCTAACCGAGGCGCTTCCCTTCCACTAAGCGACTTCCCTTCCACTAGGCGACTTCCCCTCCACCACTAATGAGCACAGACATGGAAATGTAATTTACCCGGATACTTCTCTCATTCTCCCATAAATCTTACCGTCATGGTAAAGGTATAAGGAAAATATACGCTGAGTACGGCGTTATCAATAAAATTAACGTTCGTAAAATTAGGTTATCCTTACAAAAACCCCGTAAGGTGATCCCCAGTGATTATAATCCTAGATCACCGGACTAAGTCATAAAGCAATTCAAACTTGATTTTTATGCATTTGATGAGTCTATATCTATGTACACGGATGCTATATCAAGACTGATCAAAACCAGATGAGGAAATCCCCGGTTCTCCTGAAATTCCTGAAATAATCAGACACGGTAAGTGTGATCCTGGCAAATGATAGAGGCTTCTGTAATCTGCCGGAGCGTCGGTCAGAGCTATAAAACAGATGGTATACGATGAATCATAACGAGTTTTCTGTCTGAGCTGACAAAAGCCGGATAAGGCATTCGGCGCGAGATCATCCGATCAGAAAATGTGTCTAGACAAGCCCATTGTAGAAACAACTGATGACCTTGACAAGGGAATCGTTCGTCATTTCACTGTTGGCAATTTCAAAGGGTTCTGGTAAAGTCTGGACAAGACAGATTTGGAATCGCAACATTACAAATGACACTTTTACATATAGCAAAGCATTGTCCCTCAACTCATAATTTTAGAGTATGTGTCGTAATAGTGGGTACAACAGGGTACCACATGTATTTCAATTTTTTTGAGATGAAAGCGTACTTGATATCTGATTTGACTCACAATATGGCATGAAAAGATAAAGCACTACCATGGATGTGTCTTAACTACTGCATTTTTCCGACTGTAACAGCATTTGATAGATTCAAAGACAATTTTTAGAAGTCCATGCGTCATTCACTAATAAATAAAAGGTTATGGCTTTACGCCACATCATTAAGACACATTGTACAGGAACCACGCGGTGTATTGCAAGAACAGACAAGGCTGGCGCGTGTAAAGTAAGATTCGTGTGAATCTAACTGGCGATGTTGTCTTTCATTTCTGAGGGCCGTTCGTTAAGGATTAAAAGATAAATTTTTCTGCATTATATATATAGAGAGAGAAGAAGCATGACAAACTGAACTTCTGGATTTAGCTTACTAGATTCACCGTAGCGTGACAGTTCTTCAGAGTTTATTTCAACATATCTTCCCACAGCTCTATATACATGCAGTTAGATTAAGCCATGATAATCTGTCCTAGTTACAAATTACATGCAATATAATAAAGTTCGAACTTGCCAAGGGATTTATCCATTCGAGAGATTATCTCCCGATGTTTGCTATGTTAAATTCAGAATTAAATTTTTGAATGAAGTACTATTCTTTGATTCCTCTGCTTTGATCTTTTTCCACTGATAATTCAAAGAAGGGCATTATGTGGAACTGAGGCCCACTGTGTATGTTACGGGTACACGATGCGGCATGTTTGGTTACAGATAAAATCTGTAAACTTGACGTGTTAATTTGTTGCCTATGTACCCTACATCGATTCCTCAATGAATTACCGTTTTCGCCCATGTAGAATTTGTTACAATTAGAGCAGGTTAAAACATACAGTAGATTTTGGGAAATACAGTTCATATAGCGTTAACATGGCAGCTAAAATTGGTAACATGAAAGAAAAAATGACTGCTTGTTATTAAATGATCACGGCATTTGCATAGTGGGTCTCCACACTTAGAAGTTGTATAACAGGTTTCTATTATGTTGGCAGTGAACTGAGCCTTTTTCTTAAAACTGGGAATCTGTCTTCTACCGTTTATAATTTTGGTTTGATCAAAAAGTTTTAGTGCGACGATCATTTGATTCTAGCAGTGGTCGGTCGTTGTGGATAATGGGAAAGAACTTGAGATTGCTAGAGTGATCAGTGAATATAAATGAAAGCGTATCGGTGTTAGAAGTCGGCCTGCTGGTGCTTGAAACTCAAATACCAATTTTGTTTGCTTTGTCAATACCGATGTCTATTGTTTCTTTTGGATAATGCCTCATTAATAGACAGGTTTTTAATTCAGATAATCTGACTTGTCGGAGTTTTTTTGTTAGGTACGATTGCGCAAATTCGTCTCGCATGAAAAAACGGGACCTGGCTTTTTGTCACGTTGCTGACAGGATCTATAATCTAGGTATTGTTTTGTGTCGGTCGGTTTGTAGAACATACCTGTGGTTATCTCATGCCAGTTTCGAGTAAGGAGAACGTCAAGAAAAGGTATTTTATCGTGAGTAGTTTCTAACGTGAATTTGATATTTGGGTTCAAATTGTTTAGGGCAGAAAAAAGATCCGTTATATTTACTTTTCGCTGATCCTAATTGATAACACAATCATGTAAAAAACCTTCTGATTGACTCAGGAATTTCGATAGGTTACGTCCGTAGTTATTTTCAATTTCACAGTAGAGCTTTCGCTCTAAATATCCTTATACTAAACCAGCGTATGTTGGTGCAAACTTTGTACCCATCGATGTGCCTAAAATTTGGCGATAAGTTTTATTTCCCAATTCAAATATGTTATTTTCTAAAATGAGTCGTATGCCGCACAGTACAAATTCCTTAGAGAAACGGTGGTTGATATGAATGATTCTGACTTTGCGCCACATGGGCAATTTTTCAGCCATGATGGGGGAGGACAGGATCTTGAAGGCTGAGGGCGGGTTGATCTTGAGAGATCCTCATGCCCAACACTCCACTTCGGCCCTTACTTCTTCAAAGACGATCGCCACGATATGGCTGAGATATTGCCGATGTGGCGTTAAGCCATAATCATTCATTCATTCATTCATTCTTCAAAGACGGGAGGTCGGATTGCCCGCTCCGGTCAATCGACTGGTCATGCCAGTCCAGGTGTCCGTATATCAACCTTCATATATCTAGATTTGGTATAAATTGACTACTTTCCGTGTTGGGCGGTTTTCGTGAGATGTTCGGGTGTCTTGGCGGTGGCTATAGGGTCAATCGAGTAGGCCGTTTCTAATCTATTGGATTCGACCTGCTCGAGTATGAGAGAAAAATCCATCTCATCGAGGATGGCGATGTCACAGCCTTCCACGGTTGTGATAAAAAAAAGGAAAAACGAGATACCACTAGATATGGAATCGGGAAGTACTTACTTCCCGTCCTTTATGGTGATATGTAATAAAAATGAGAATCAGGTAAAAATGAAAATGAAATCCTTTCTCTTGAAAAAAAAAACATTGAACAGCTACGCAGGAACTTTGAAACAAGTCAAAATTTAAGTCTGGCAAAATAATTATAGAATGTTTTGGGAAACAACAGTACATTAATTTACTCAAAATTCAAAATATTGGGGAGCAAGCTATTTCTGTTACCCCACATAAAACCTTAAACTGCTCTCACGACATCATTTGTGACAGAGACCAAGATCTGTATGACATGACAGAACAAGAAATAACAGCAACTGAATGACCAGGGCGTAATCAACGTCAAACGTTTTGTCATAAAGAGAGACGGTAACCTTACTAGAACAAAAACGTATCACGTAACATTTAACAACCAGTCTCTCCCAACATCAATATTTATTGGGCCGTATAGTGTGCGGGTAGAATTATTCATACCTAACCCGACCAGGTGTTTCTCCTACCAGAGGTTTGGCCGTGGCAGGGGTCAAGGCCGTAATAAACTGGTCTGTTTCAGATGTGCGGAAGCGGGTCACGACTGCACAAACCAGATGAAATGTTGGAATTGCAGCGGAGCCCACATGACCTCTTCCAAGGACCGCCCTGTCTTCAAAAAAGACAAAGAAATCATAACGCATAATAAGTTCTCACTTCCCATCCTTTCTGGTGATATGTAGTAAAAATGAGAATCAGGCAAATATGAAAATCAATCCTTTCGTATTGAATAAAACATTACAGAGCTACGCAGGTACTTTGAAACAAGTGAAGAAGTTAAAGTCTGGCAAAATTCTTGTAGAATGTTTTCGCAAACAACAGTACATTAATTTACTCAAAATTCAAAATATTGGGGAGCAAGCTATTTCTGTTACCCCACATAAGACCTTAAACTGCTCCCACGGCAATATTCGTGACAGAGACCAAGATCTGTATGACATGACAGAGGAAGAAATAACAGAGCAACTGAAGGACCAGGGCGTGACCAACGTCAAACGTTTTACCATGAAGAGGGATGGGAACCTCATTAAAGCAAATACGTATCTCGTAACGTTTAATAACCCGTCTCTCCCAACATCAATGTTCATTGGGCCGTACAGAGTGCGGGTAGAATTATTCATACCTAACCCGACCAGGTGTTTCTCCTGCCAGAGGTTTGACCTTGGCAGGGGTCAATGCCATAATAAACTGGTCTGTTTCAGATGTGCGGAAGCGGGCCACAAGGGCTTCGACTGCACACACACGATAAAATGCTGGGATTGCAGTGGAGCCCACATGGCCTCTTCCAAGGACTGTCCTGTCTTCAAAAAAGACAAAGAAATCATAACGCTTAAATGCAAAAATAACATATCGTATCAAGAAGCCAAACGTCTTGTGTTTGTCACGAATGGCCTTACTAAATCTACCTATGCTAATGTTGTCAAGAAACCCTCCCTTTCGGTAGGAGTTCAAACATCATTCACTTGGCCCATTGGTATAGAGAAGCCACAGAAACTGGTCGTAAAACCCTTCGAAAACACGGCCAGTTCTTCATCACAAACCGATATCAATCTTACTGAAAAACTTCCTACTTCACCTGATTCTCCATCTCACCACAAACCTTGTGCAAATAAATCCAAATCCACTAAACCCGTTGAATCTTCAGTAAATGCTGCGGGTGATAAACATCACAAAAAAGATAAACCTAGTGGCCCCACTAAGCGTCCCTCTAAGGCTACTAGGAACCCTATCCGAACTTTCAATAAGTTTGGGTCGTTGCAGGACGTCGGTCCTTCAACGTTCGATGCGGACATGATGGATACATCATCTACTAGATATACTAGTAGGTCTCCCAAAAAGGGTCGTGCACGGTCCAGACATAAATCTCCCTTACGCCTTCCTCCATAATGACTTCCTTAGACAAAATTATACAGTGGAATTGTCGAGGTCTTAAAATAAATTTTCTTGAAATAACACAGTTAGTTCAATCTTTAAATCCAATTGCACTTTGTCTTCAGGAAACTCACCTGAAGACATCTGACAAAGATAAAATATCACTGAAAAATTATACACTATATAGCACTTACTCTAATGAGGAAGAGCGAGCTTGGGGCGGCTCCTCTATTTTAGTGAATAATAATATAATTCAAAGCCCTATTGCTCTCGACCCATAGCTTCAGGCTGTAGCCGTCCGTGTTTCCTTATCGGAAACAATCACTTTATGTTCAGTTTATGTTCCTCCTCATTCTTCTTTGTCTTTTTGCCAGTTGCATAATTTAAAAGACCAACTGCCAACTCCTTTTATAATTATGGGATATTTTAATGCGCATAACCCCCTATGGGGTAGTAATAATATAAACGATAAGGGCAAAATAGTAGAAGATTTCTTATGTAAAGATGAACTATGTTATTTCAATAATGGTTCTAATACCTACTTACATCCAGGTAATGGTTCATATTCTGCTACCGATCTCACTATCACGGATCCATCACTTCTCCCTGATTTTTTCCTGGAAGGTCCATGACGATCTTTGTGGTAGTGATCATTTTCCTCTTCTCCTAGAGAATCTCACTTCTAATTACAAGGTGTAGCTAGGTGGAAGTTCGATAAAGCAGATTGGATGGCATTTGAGATGTTCTGTGAGGCTGACATCACTCCAGAGAATCTTAATGCTGCAGATGATCCTTTGCTTACATTTAATGAACTCATATTAACAGCAGCCGATAGAACCATCCCTAAGACTTCGACAAATCCGAAATCCAAAAGTAAACCCTGGTATGATAATGACTGTCGTAAGGCTATAAAAGACCGCAAAAAGGCCGAGCGCAGATTTAATCATCGTCCTGATGATAATAATTTAAACCAGGTTCGCATACTTGCAACCAAGGCTCGTCGATTGATTAAGTCCAAGAGACGATCTTGTTGGCGGAATCTTGTTTCAGGCATTACGTTTAAATTCAAATTATTCTCCTGAATTCCAGCATATTAAAAACCAGGAGGAGAAAATTAAATTGCCCTTCTCTTCTAAGAATTTAGAAGACTATAATCGTCCATTTTCAATTGAACAGCTTAAAACTTCTCTAAAAAAGGCACACGATACTGCGTACGGCCCGGATAATATCTATTACAAGCTTCTGAACCATTTACCATCTGAGCCATTGGAGACACTCTTGCAATTACTTAATGATATTTGGAAGACTGGTAATTTTCCCCAATCATGGAGAGAGGCGTATGTTATCCCGGTCCCTAAACCGGGTAAGGATCACAGTGATCCGAGAAATTACCGCCCCATAGCTCTTACCAGTTGCATCTGTAAGACTATGGAACGGATGATAAATGATAGACTTGTTTGGTTTCTTGAAGCCAACAAGCTTTTATCAAATATTCAATGTGGTTTTCGTCAAGGTCGACCCACTATGGATCACCTTGTTCGAGTTGAAACCTTCATTCATGATGGTTTTATTAATAATGAACAGATGGTATCGATATTTTTCGACTTGGAAAAGGCCTACGACACCACAAAAGACCTTGCTGATGTGGGTTTAAAAGGTCGCTTACCTTTATTTATATCTCAGTTTTTATCTCATCGTCAGTTTAAGGTACGGGTGGGGTCCACTCTTTCTGACTCTTATGAACAAGAGTTGGGTGTGCCCCAGGGCAGTATCCTTTCACCAACACTGTTCAGCATAAAAATTAACACCTTGGCTCAAACATTGACATCTGGTATTGAGGGTTGTTTATATGTAGATGATTTCCTGATATGCTACCGCGCAAAAAATATGAATAACATCGAGCGGCAACTGCAGCTTTGTCTCGATAAGATCGAGAAATGGGCAGTTGCCAATGGTTTTAGATTTTCTACGTCTAAAACCGTGGGTATGAATTTCTGTAATGAATGCAAACTTCATCTAGACCCTGAGCTTAAATTTTGTGGTGAACCAGTGAAAATTACTGGAGAAAATAAATTTTTAGCTGTTATATTCGACAGTAAATTATCCTTTATAGCTCACATAAAAATACTTAAAGCTACAAAGGATCTGGATATAATTAAGGTCGTGCCTAGCACTGAGTGGGGTGCTGACCGATCAGTTTTACTTAATTTGTATCGAGGCCTAAATTGGACTATGGGTCCATCATTTATGGTTCCGCTAGGAAATCATACCTTAAAATGTTGGATCCGGTCCAACACCAAGGTCTGAGGCTCAGCCTTGGTGCCTATAGGACCTCACCAGTAGAGAGTTTGTACGTAGAAGCTAATGAGCCTTCTTTATATCAAAGGCGTATTAAACTCAGCCTTCAAAACGTCGCTAAGCTTAAAGCTCACCCAACAAACCCTGCCTATTACTGTGTTTTTAATCCATCATACCAAGATAAATATAATAAATGTCCCAACAAAATTTCTTCCTTTGGTCTTCGTGTTCGGGACCATATTTTGGAAGATGGAGGACATAGCTCCGGTTTCTTTTCCGGAGTTTCCTCCCTGGCTTCTTCCACCAGCTAAATTAATATTTGATCTACTTCAACATAAGAAGTCCGATACAAACCCTCTTATAATTCAGCAATTTTTGCTGAAGTAAAAGTTAATTATCCGGATTATAAATTTATATATACTTGGTTAAAGGATGGGTACAGGGTGGTGGCTGCGGCTGTCTTGGAACAGCGGGTCACCTCTCTTCGCCTCCCATCCTCGTCTTCAATATTTTCTGCCGAGGCCAGAGCTATACTTCTGGCTTTGTCATACGTTTCATCCAGCGCTGCCCAGAGAGCAGTCATATGCAGTGACTCTTTGTCCTGCCTTTTGGCAATAGAGCAAAATAAATTTCAAAACTCGTTAATGCTAGAAATACTAGCCATCCATAGAAAGTTAATTAAAAGAGGGAAAGATATTGTATTCTGTTGGATACCAAGTCATACTAGTATTCACGGAACACAGTCGCAGACAGGGAAGCGAAAGCTACTCTTAGTAAACCCATATCTAAGATTAAAACTCCTTATACTGATTTTAAACCTAATATTCTTAAATACATTTGTCCCCTTTGGCAGGACGAATGGGGCCTGTAGGTCGATAACAAACTGCACGCCATTCACCCTGTCATAGGCTATGACTCTTATACGAGACCAAGTGGTTTTAACAAGATGCCGTGTTGGGCATTCTCGTCTAACATAATTTTATCCTGGATGGGGGCAGTGTTCCCAAGCGTGTTGGATGTGATGCGCAGTACGGCATCAAAGATGTCCTGGTTGACTGTGTGGACTTTGCCCATGTGCGGCAAAGATTCTACACAGTAAACTCCATATATGATTTGTTTGACAGCATCCCTGGCGACGCAGTCATAAAATATTTGAAGGCCATTGGCCTTTATCAGAAAATATAAATTTTATTCTGAAAAATAAATATTTGTTATAAAATTTCCATAACATGCTGGTTTTCGAGTTTTAACTGTTTTGGTTTTCTTACCTGATTTTAAACCATGTCCGAACATTTTTGTTTTCTATTTAATGTTCCCCAGTCACTATCGAAAACCTGAACTGTCTCGTGTTTCCACCTTGTTCTCGCCACGATATGGCTGAGATATTGCCGATGTGGCGTTAAGCCATAATTATTCATTCATGCTTTCTTTTTCTGATTTTATAAATAATGAAGGTTTCAAATCGAACAAAGTGATCTAAAGTAGATCGATCTTGAGTAAATCCAGTAAATTGAGTGTATTCGATAATACGTTCTTGGTCTCAAGGAGACTACAGTTTATGGACTATATTAGATGGAGATGTTAATAAAGTATCACCAGCTTTTAAATGCTGAACTTTGGATTTATTATTTTTGGCGTTAAGTTTCTGAACCATGTTCCAGACCTTAAGCATGGGTGTTTTTGACGTGATGCCTGAAGCAAAGTTGCGCCAACAAGACCGCCTCTTGGACTTAATCGACGAACATTAGCTTTAAGCTGTTGTTATGAGCACAATGATTAAATCTCCGTTCCGCGTTTTTACGGCCCTTTATGGCTTAACTTCTGGATTTTGGATTTGTCCAGGTTTTAGGGATGGTTCTATTAGCTGCTGTTAATATAAATGCATTAAATTTTAACAAAGGATCATCTGCAGCACTGTGACTCTCTGAAGTAATATCAGCCTCACAGAACATCTCAAATGCCATCCAATCTGCTTTATCGAACTTCCCCCTAGCTACACCTTGCAAGGAATTAGAAGTGAGATGCTCAAGGATAATAGGTAAGTGGTCACTACCACAAAGATCGTGGTGCATCTTCCAAGAGAAATCCGGGATAAGTGATGAATCCGTGATGCTGAGGTCGATAGCAGAATATGAACCATTACCTGGATGTAAATAGGTATTAGGACCATCATTGAAATAACATAGTTCATCTTTAGATAAGAAATCTTCTATTAGTTTGCTCGTATCATTTGTATTATTACTACCCCATAGTGGGTTATGGGCATTACAATCTCCTAAAATAATAAGTTGGCAGTTGTTTTTTTAAATCATGCAACTGCGAGAATGCCAAAGAATAATGAGGAGGAACATAAACAGAACATAAAGTGATTGTTTTCGATAAGGAAACACGGACGGCTACAGCCTGAAGCTCCGCCTCGAGGGCAACAGGACGATGAATAACATCACTACAGAGGAGCCGCCACAGGCACGCTCTTTCTCAACACAGCAAGTGGTATAAAGTGTAAAATTTAGAGGCGGTATTTTATCTTTATCACATGTTTTTAGGTGACACAGGGCAACTGGATTTAAAGATTATTTCAATAAAATTAACCTTAAGACCTCGGCAATTCCACTGTATAATTTTGTCTAAGGGAAACATTATGGAGGAAGGCGTATAGACCTTTTATGTCTGAACTGGTCAATTTCCCGGTAGTAGATGATGTATCCATCGCATCTGCATCCGACGTTGAAGGATCAACGTCCTCCAGGGATTCAAACCTTGTGAAAGTTTGGATAAGGTCCTAACTTGCCTTAGAGGGACTCTCTGTCGGGCCACCAGGTTTATCTCTTGTAGGATTCTTATGAGATTTATGTTTATCACCCGTTAAATCAGAATAAACGGGTTTGTTGGATTTTGCCATATTCTGACCAGATATTTGTTCGGATAATGGAAGTTTATCACACTCAGATAAGGTAACGGGTTTTTCATAAAGTTTATTGTCGTTGAGCTGGTTGATTTACTTACTTGTTTTGTTACCTATTTCTGTGACCCTTCTGTGTCAATGGGCCATGTAAATGATGCTTGAACCCCATTGAAACGGAGGGTTTTTTGACGGCATTGGTATAGATAGGTTTAGTTAAGCCACCCATGGCAGAGCCCAGGCGCTTGGCTTCTTGGTATGAAGTATTATTTTTACATTTTATTGTTATAATTTGTTGTTTTTATTTTTCTTTGAACGGACGGCAATCTCTGGAAGAGGGCATGTTGGCTCCGCGGCAATTGAAACATTTTATCACGTTTGTGAAGTCGAAGCCCTGGTATTGACCGTGGCCAAACCTCTGGCAGGAGAAACACCGGAACGGGTTAGGTATAAATAACTCAACCCGCACACTATAGGGCCCAATAAATATAGAAGTGGGGAGTGATGGTTTATTAAATGTGTTCATCCATCATGTCGAATACTATTCAAGGCTTCGTGATTTGAACATGTTCTCGCCACGATATGACTGAGATATTGCCAATGTGGCGATAAGCCAAAATCATTCACTCATTCATTATTAAATGTGAAGAGATAGGTATAAGTTTTTAAGAGATTACCATCTCTTTTAATCACGAAACATGTGACATTGACTACGCCTTGATTTTCCAGGTCTTCAGTTATTTTTTGGTCTGCCATATCGTTGAGGCTTTGATCCCTGCCACCGATTATGCCTTGAGAGCAGTTTAAAGACTTGTGCAGAATAACAAAACAGCCTGCTCTCGAATTGTTTGTATTTTGAATAAATTTATATGTTGGGATTTTCAAAACCCATGCAAAATATTTCCAGACATCATTTTCTTTACCTGTTTGAGGGTTCCTGCGTAACTCGTCAACGTCAACGTAGACCATATAATTGGCTGGTTTTGGCTTCAAGTTTTATTAAAAACTCCTTTTCTGATCGACTCGCCCGGATAGCGCAGTTGATTGGGCGTCCGCTGTCGGACAGGGAGATCTGGGTTCAAACCTGGGTGGGGTCATACCAAAGACTTTAAAAAATGGTACATTCTGCTTCCTCGCTAGGGGCTCAGCAATAGAGGATAGAGGGTGGATTGGTCGGCCCGGTGTCAGTATAATGTGACTGGGTGAGCGGGCTTGTTGGGTGTCTTCGGCAAGTCGTCTCGGTGAGACAGCACCAGATAAAAGATACGATGGAAATCCGTCCTGCACCAAGGAGACACCGCCTTGGTATAAGTGAAATATTTTTGAGTAGGGCGTTAAACAATAAGCATTCATTCATTCCTTTGCTGATCTTACTACGTTGGTGTCGTGGTCCTTGATAAGTTTTTCAATTATGCGCTTAGTTAGATTATACATGTTTCTGTTAATTGATTCGTATGTTCGATTGTCGTTACCCTGGATGGGAGCAGTGCTCCCGAGTGTGTTGGATGTGACCCGCAATACGGCATCAAACATAACCTTGTTTACTGTTTGGACTTTGCTCATATTCGGCAAAGATTCTACACAGCAAAACTCTTTTGCAGGCAAGTTGGTAACTTCAGGATCAACTCAGACTGGCCGTGGTTGGAAATTGTCCTGCTTCGTAGGTTCCGTTAATTGTATGGGGTAACCCCACGTGGGTTGTATTTCTGGCGACTCGGTTGGTTTGAGTGAGCCGCTTCATTGGTTCGTCTTCTGTGATGACAGGTTCGGCTGCTTGATTGTTGGTTGTTCTGTCTCCTCTGTCTCCCAGAATGAATGAATGATCATGGCTTAACGCCACATCAGCAATATCTTAACCATATAATGGTTAAAACGTGTTCAAACTAGGATCTGGCTCCTTGAAGGTAATGGAGTAGTATTCGGAGATGTGTGGCGACGGATTTCTGGTTGTATTGGTTGCTGGACAGACGGACTTCTGGTTGTATTGATTGCTGGACAGACGGACTTCTGGTTGTGTTGATTGCTGGAATGACGGACTTCTGGTTGTATTGATTGCTAGACTCCGCTGGTTTGTCTGTGGTGACAGGTTCAGCTGATTGATTCTTGGTTTGGGTTTGTTCTGTCTCCTCTGGCGCCCCTGGCGCCCTGATGGTGATGGAGTAGTATACGGAGATGTGTGGTGACGGACTTCTGGTTGTATTTCCCCAAATATTTATCTCCGTTGTTGAGGTATAGAGTAGGTTTCTTCTTGCCTCGGCGTTGCGCAGTTGCATATTTCTAGACCCAGTCTTAACGTCGGCATAAGATGTGCTGCTCACATTGGTTTGGGTCATGCACTTCTCTTCTTCCGGTATGTTAATAAACCAGTTTTTTTTCGTTGTCCTATTACTTTTGATTTTTCTTCCTCTTCAAATACTTCAATCAGCCATAATTCGTTGAGCTTATATGTGACTGCAGCATCAACTCTGTTGATCAGGTCTTTAATTGACTCATCACAGGCATTCATTTTCTCCTCGTGTTTTTCTGTCTGCTCTTTCAGTCGGCACATCTCCTTGCGGATCTTTCAACAGTTAGGTTTAGTTTTCTTTGTTTCTGGTCTGTGGTGTCGACAGGTGTACTAGCTTCACGAAATTTCAGAGGAATGTAGATGGTTTCGAGGAACTCACCATAAATTGTTTGAATTCCTTCACACCTGATGATGAAGTAAAAACACCTTTTGGTTCCTTTTGGTTGTTTCTATCTTCGCCCTCTGGTGCCTGATTCTGCGTATGAAGGAGTAGGCATCTGGGTTTGTTTCCTTCTCCATGGCCCATGCTTCAGCGAAAGTCGAGAATTGAACTCCAAGACATTTGGTCTTTTCGTTCCTGACTTTCTTCAAGAACGGGTTAGGTTAAATTCAGCTTTCCCAGTGTGTCTGTGTTTCATGTATATATATATATATATATATATATATACATAAAGAACTTAAGAAAAACCTGAATTTCACTGTGTCGATTTTGTATACATGCGAATGACAGCCTTAACCCTTCTCATACCATCTGTTACTGATACACTGGCCTGCAGTGAGTTCTGATCAACCCTTTGAAGCATCTCTGGTACATGATTTTTTTTGTCGTGTGCAAGCAAGGGATGCACATGACCTGTGTCAGCTTTTATGTTCTGGATTCTCTGTATCGCGAGCACTCACGACCGTGTTCTTGCGGCTGAGTCTAAAGGAGAAATGCATGAAGGCAGGTTTGTGAAATTTATTGCGGTTTGAGGAGGTGGTGAAAAGTATGCTAGATCTCTGTTTACCAAGCAGCGTCTCCGCGTAAAGTGCAGGGTCAAGCCACAGAGACGCGCAGAGTCCAGTGGACTAGGTTTACAATAATAAAGGCACTGGTCAGAGACTGCCCGGAGGTTGTGACCCGCCTTCCGCCCTCCCTTCAGTTTTCACCCGAAGATGATTTCTTTCACAACCCAGCCACTCTTCACTAGTGCGATGGTCAAAAATTCAATTTCCAGGAGGCTCGTAGTTATATGCCTTAGGGTGTCGTCGGTTGTCCATCTCTGGCGATTAAAGTACATGGTTAACGGGATATTTAGCATTGATCTGGCTGCTAACGACACCGTTAGACTCCCGGAAATGAACATTGTCCTCCTAAATTACCGGTAATACCATGGGTTAGTGTGATGGATCCAGGTTTGGTTGGTTATTGTGGGGGGCGGGTTAGCGGACACAACCGTCTAATGAAAGAGTAAATGAGATTTGTGACTGTAGTATTGTTGTGAAATAACGTGTTTTCTGTTACCTCTCAGCTAGTTTTTTTTATTTACGGTTCAAAAATTACATTAATGACTATCCAGCACTTTCCGTTTACCTGATTATGAGATATGATAGTCACAAAGGCACATGCGGAAACACAGTCTTAGAAAGGGAGGCCAAGACTGTTTTTAATGTATCCATACGATAAACACCCGGTATTCAGATTTTGCATCCAGTATTCTCAAGTGTATTTATAGCCTTAGGCAGTGTGAATTGGGTCCTTCTAGTAAATAATAAACTACAAGAAATTCACCCTACCATTATTTTTATTACTCTGTAAAGCAACTGTGTACAAATTTGCACATCCACAATGCATGTGTATCACTGATAAATATTATGTAGATGTGCATTTTTGCCACAATTTGGACCACTCGTACACAGCCTTTGCGAAGTACACAACTGGCATCTCTTGAAGACACTAAGTAGTATTAATGAGGTGGGTATTGAATAGTCTCGGTTGCCACAAAATGCTATTCCATAATGCAATGCTCCCGGGTGTGTTGGTGTGATGAACAGTACGCCTCAAACATGCCTTAGTTGACTGCAGACTTTGCTTATGTTCAACCATGGTTCTGCACAGTCCGCTATGTCCTTAGTTGTCCGACAGGGTGGAAATAATGCTGTCACACATCACTTGGCCCAGATCATCAAACATATTTGTTATCCATTTCTATAAACTGTTACATAGATAATGAATTGGTTTTGGACTGTTCCATGTATTCTCTGACGATGATAGGTAATTGCTTTCGAAACACTGAGTCGTCTCTGGGTATATAGTACTGTAGTTTTTATTTGTGAATAAAACATTCACTACATATAACTGGCCTCTAACAAGCGAGCCATTACAATCTGGCTTGGTAGCTCAATTGGTAGAGCAGTAGGGCTAAACACCCCAAGTCGTCAGCTCGAGTCAGTATTTTCATGTAAGAAATCATGTCTATTCGAGGTATTCCCTGACGATGATTGATAATTTAGATTTCTATGTGCGCTTCGTCTATGTTATATTACCTGTATGTCGTTTGCCATTTTAGGAAAGAAGTAGAGGAGTTTGTCCTTGGGTCGAGGCTTAGAACAAGTTCTACTGATGGCTTCATCCTGATTCTGGAGACTCACTAATGCAACGGCTGTGAGTTCCAGGGGCTCAGTACCAGTTTCCCACCACCATAAAGCTGGTCTCCGTAGTACAATATTCTTCAGTAAAGAAAACTTAAACAAATATAAATAAACGTGTTTGTCGAACATGGCCAGACGATAAGCTAGCCAAGATATGTTTGTTGTTTACAACACTCCAAATGATCATCAAGATGCTTCAACACCATTGTGACTAATATTTGCATTTGTAAACAGAAAAGATGTGTGATGCAATGTGATTGTAAACGTTGTGAAATGTGGTTTACTTTCCGAATTTCCTGATTCCCCGATTCTCAATTCGTGCGATGAAGTGAAATAACGCCCAGAACCTGAGTAAAATGGTCAAGACCAATAAATCATGATCATGTCAGCTAACCAACGGACAGCAATTACAGTAGCTTTTTTAAACAAAGGCGCTATTTCTTAGAGATGAAATGTGGCCCAGTTTACCAAATGTCCGTATAATAATTTAATCAAACCCCTTTGTTGTTCAGCTCTGATGGTTTGTTTTGTGGCTTGGATGACAGATTCCTGACCGTAATGACGTGATCCCAGACTGGAGCATTGTCTCTGATACATACGCTGCATTCGCTGACAATACTCCCAGACTGACAGGGTCTTTTGTACCCCAAAATACTGTGATGAATAGCAGTTGGAGCTGCTCGGGGTAGATAAATCCGGGAAAAACGTCCATAAAGCTGCCAGTAATAAATGGATATGTTTTAATCAAGCCTTGCTAAATGATCTGTATAATCGGCTTTTCAAACGTGTAATTGATTTACCGGAATTTAAACGGGACACTCTGTGGGCAACAGCTATTAATCCTCACCAATATGCTTAAAAATCACCTTCCTTCCTTTATCTGTGGAATGTATAATAATCCAGAGGACATATTCTTCAGCAATTACAATACCTAATATCTTGGTAAAATATAAAATGCTTGGGGGGGGGGGGGCGTCCGTAGCTCAGCTCGCTCTCGCAGCACAATGACCCGAAGCCTCCCACCAATGCGGTCGCTGTGAGCTCAAGACCAGCTCGTGCTGGCTTCTTCTATAGCGGTAAGTGGGAAGATCTGCCAGCAACCTGCGGATGGTCGTGGGTTTCCTCCCACCATAATGCTGGCCGCCGTCGTATAGGTGAAATATTCTTGAGTACGGCGTAAAACACCAGTCAAAGAAAATAAATAAATAAATATAAAATGCTGACAGTGAAGATAGTGTCAATTTATATACGATTGGAAAAGATTTTAGAATTTCGACACCTGTTAAATACGGACAAAGGGCGTGTGATTCTCGATCATAAGATTAATATGCCTATGTCACAAATATGGCAATATCCCATGTTACAACTTCGGCAGATAAATCTTCCAGAATTTTGGAATGGTTGACTGTTTATCGATTGAGATACGATATCTGCAACAGAGGATTGGTTTCTTTTAACTGGTTTTAACAATTTTCTTCTATTTTATTTGGCCTTGAATCTTCTAATCCTGGTCTGAACATTTTCTCGCCCGTCATGCTCTGGGTGGTTTCTCTCCGCAACGTCTTCTCTGATCTTTCTTTCAGTATCTTGCGGGTGGTCGTGGGTTTCCCGTGGGACTTCCAGTATCGGGAGATTTTGATTAGTTTGAATAATGAATAATCATTACTCAGCTGATGTCATCTTATGTCGGCTTCTGTATGGATATTTAAGCTACATAAACAACCCATGGCGTTTCCGATTCTTCATGGCGAAGAAACAGATGAATAGCTAGGTTTAAGTGAGTACGTGGATCAACCAGCTCCCTACAATCGCATAGGACGGTTTGAAAGTTTACCATCACACATGGACACTCGGCTACATCACAGATAACTCGTATTCTAAGAAAGAGTTTCCTTTCGGAAAGGCAATATCACCGTGAACACGAACATGCCTACATGAAGACCTATGTTGACAATTTGCAAAATGAAGTATTATTTTCCTCAGTCCATGATTGCTCAGACATTGCGATTTGAACTAGTCACGACGAGGTCGCCATCAAAGCTCAAATTCCAAGCCTGTGACCTCTCATCACAACAAAATTATGGTGACTAACAGATGGCACCACAAATCTACATATGTCTAGCAGGTCAAAAAAAGATAATATTATCACCCCTTCTTATCGCAATGGTAATCTGATCAAGTAACAGTTCTAAAGAGATGCCCCCGTGGGGTTCCCGGGAGTGAAAAGAATAGGGCCCCAGTTCTCTAGGCAAGCTTGTCGTACGAGGCGACTAACCTAGGGCTCTCCCGTGTGGTTCCGGTGAATAGAATAGTTCCACAGCCTCCCCGGGCTGGTCGTACAAGGCGACTAAAAGGGGCAACCTGTTTGCCGTGGGTTGCGACCCGTGATGGGGGAGGACGGGATCCTGGTGGCTGAGGGCGGGTTCATCTTGCGAGATCCTCACGCCCAACACTCCACTTCGGCCCTTACTTCTCCAAAGACGGGCGGTCGGATGGCCCGATCCGATCAATCGGCTGGTCACGCCTTGCCTCTGCGCGGTCCCAAAACTTCTCTCTATAAACACTCTTTAGAGAACAAATGATTTTTTCTCAAATTTCGTTCGTGGGATTGCGTTTGAGGCGGTGGCTGTAGGGTCACTCAAGTAGTCCGTGTCTAATGTGCAACCTCTTTCATAGGGTGGGTGATGGAGGAGCTCGGGTGGGGAATGGGGTGTGCATATTAAGGCCATCTATTTGAGTATACCCCATGTGGAATCCTTGGTGTCTTTCCTGCCGGGTATCCCCAGGTTGAGGCATCGCCCTTGTTGGCACTCCGTGGTGGGTGGGGAACACGTGGGGTGAATTCCTAATTATTTATTATGAATACCCTAAACCTTTCAAAAAATGTTTCAAACATTCGATCGTCGTCTCAGCCGAATTCAGGGGCTGATAAAAAGAGGAAGCTGGAGGTTCTATCAGACCCTCTAGACATTGGACAGGAAAGTTGGCCGGCTTTTATTGTTCTCTCAACAAAGAGTGAACAAAAGCCGGCCTCGAAAATACATCCCTTTCTTTTGAAGAGGGCCTTGGAGGGTGCAGCAGGCACTTTAAAAAATGTGAAAAAGCTGCGATCCGGAGACATTCTGATAGAATGTTTCCGGAAACAGCAATCTAAAAATTTACTATCGCTGAATAAAATTTCTGATATATCCGTTTTTACATCCCCTCACAATACCCTGAACAGCTGTCAGGGAATAATACGTGACAGGGATGGGGATATTTTCGACCTAACTGAAGAGGAAATATGTACAGAATTAAAGCCACAGGGTGTTGTCAGAGTGAAACGTTTCACAACAAAAAGAGCTGGCAACATCCTCAAATTAAACACCTATCTGATAACCTTTAATAGTACCTCTCTACCATCATATATCTACATTGGCCCGTATAGGGTTAATGTGGATTTATACATACCTAACCCGACACGCTGTTTTACTTGCCAAAAGTTTGGTCATGGCAAAGGCCAGTGTAAAAATAAACTGGTTTGTTTCAGATGCGGCAGTGAAGGTCATGATGGTTTTGACTGCAGCAGCACAATCAAGTGCTGCAATTGCGGCCGAGATCACATGGCCTCCTCTAAGGACTGTCCTCTTTTCATTAAAGAAAAACAAATAATCAACTTAAAAACTAAAAACAACATTTCCTATCAGGAGGCCCGCAAATTGGCCTCACTTTCGAGTACGCCACCGCAGACTTCGTTTGCCAATGTGGTCAAGCGAGCTGCAACATCTGTTGCAACTCAAACTTCTTTGACTTGGCCCATTGGAAACGACAAACCTAGTTCGATCACTGTGGAACCTTCAGCTCAACCTGCCCGGAACTCTTGTTCAACTCAGACCATCTCAGTACAAGAAACAAAACCAGTAAACAATGTAAAACAAACTGATAAACCTGAACCTCAGCCCTCTAAAAATCATAATGAAGAAAACAAATCCAAAAGTACAACTCCAAGTAGTAAGATTAAAGCCAGTAAACCGAGTGGCACCAGAGAACATCTTTCTAAGGCCACTCGAGATCCTGTCCAAACATTTAACAGGTTTGGATCGTTGGAGGACGTTGTCCCTTCAACATCAGATGCGGATGTGATGGATACATCACCCGCACCAGGGAGATCTTCCAGCCGATCTCCAAGGAAGGCCCCCGTGGAAGGGTCGTCCTAGATCCAAACATAAAGAGAAATCTCCTATACGCCTCCCTCCGTAATGTCTACATACGACAAAATTATACAGTGGAATTGTCGAGGTCTTAAGGGTAATATGATTGAAATAACACAGCTGGTCCAATCATTAAACCCTATTGCCCTTTGTCTTCAGGAAACTCACCTGAAGAAATCTGACAAAGATAAAATAACCCTCAAAAATTATTCACTTTATAGTACATTTTGTCAGGAAGAAGAGCGAGCTGCAGGCGGCTCCTCTGTCTTCATAAATAACAATATTATCCACAGTCCTGTTGCTCTGGATACAGAGCTTCAGGCTGTGGCCGTTCGTGTCTCATTGTCTAAGACAGTCACTTTGTGTTCGGTTTATATTCCTCCGAACACTTCTTTGTCAGCTTTACAGTTACATAATTTGAAAGAACAATTACCTACACCCTTCGTAATAATGGGCGATTTTAATTCCCATAACCCCTTATGGGGAAGTAACAATATAAATAATAAGGGCAAGGTAGTAGAAGATTTTTTAACCAAGGAAGAACTGTGTTATTTCAATGATGGTTCTAATACTCATTTGCATGCGGGTAATGGCATCTATTCTGCTATCGATCTCACTATCACTGATCCATCACTTCTCCTGGATTTTTCTTGGAGAGTGCACGAGGATCTTTGTGGTAGTGACCATTTCCCTATTATCCTAGAGCATGTCACTTCTAATTCTTTAGAACGTGTAGCTAGGTGGAAGTTCGATAAAGCAGATTGGATGGCATTTGAGATGTTCTGTGAGGCTGATATCACTCCACAGACTCTCAATGCAGCAGATGACCCAATATTTAAATTTAATCAGCTTATATTACGAGCTGCAGATAGAACTATCCCTAAGACCTCGACCAGTCCAAAATCCAAAAGTAAACCCTGGTACGACAATGACTGTCGTAAAGCCATAAAGGACCGTAAAAGGGCCGAACGTATATTCAATCATTGTCCTACTGATAAAAATTTAAACCAGGTTCGTATTCTGGCAGCTAAGGCTCGTCGATTACTTAAGTCCAAGAGACGATCTTGCTGGCGGAACTTTGTTTCAGGCATTACGTCCAAAACACCTATGCGTAAGGTCTGGAATATGGTTCAGAAACTAAAGGGTAAAAATAACAAAGCAAAAGTCCAGCACTTGAAAGATGGAGATAACATACTAACTTCTCCATCCGATATAGCTAATAAATTAGCGGAATCAATTTCTAAAAAATCTTCTTCTGAGAATTATACTTCAGAATTTCAACATATCAAAAACCAGAAGGAGAAAATGAAATTGCCCTTTTCTTCTAAAAACTTAGAAGATTATAATCGTCCTTTTAATATCGATGAACTAAAAACTGCACTCAGAAAGGCACATGATACAGCATGTGGTCCTGATAACGTATATTATAAATTTCTGAACCATTTATCAGCTGAACCACTTGAGACTCTCTTGGACTTATTGAACGATATTTGGATAACTGGTAATTTTCCACCCTCATGGAGGGAGGCATGCATTATCCCGGTTCCCAAACCGGGTAAGGATCATACTGATCCAAATAATTACCGTCCCATAGCTCTTACCAGTTGCGTCTGTAAGACTATGGAACGGATGATAAATGATAGACTTGTTTGGTTTCTCGAAACCAACAAGTTACTATCTAATATCCAATGTGGTTTTCGTCAAGGTAGATCCACAGTGGATCACCTTGTTCGACTTGAAAGTTTCATTCGCCATGGTTTTATTAATAATGAACATGTGGTGTCAGTATTTTTTGACCTTGAAAAGGCCTACGACACCACATGGAAATATGGCATTTTAAAAGACCTCGCGGATATGGGCCTTAAAGGTCGATTACCTATATTTATATCCAAATTTTTATCAAATCGTCAGTTTAAGGTACGGGTGGGGTCCACTCTTTCGGACTCTTATGAGCAAGAGATGGGTGTACCCCAGGGCAGTATCCTTTCACCTACGCTGTTCAGCATCAAAATTAATAGCTTGGCCCAAACATTAACATCTGGAACCGAGGGTTGTTTATATGTAGATGATTTTCTGATATGCTACCGGGCGAAAAATATGAATAACATCGAGCGGCAACTGCAGCTTTGTCTCAATAAGATCGAGAAATGGGCAGTTGCCAATGGTTTTAGATTTTCTACGTCTAAAACCGTCGGTATGCATTTCTGCAATAAACGCAAACTTCATCTAGACCCTGAGCTTAAATTTTGTGGTGAACCAGTGAAGATTGTTGGGGAAAATAAATTTTTAGGAGTTATATTCGATAGTAAATTATCTTTTATACCTCACATAAAAACGCTTAAAGCTAAATGTATAAAGGCTCTCGATATAATTAAGGTCGTGTCTAGCACCGATTGGGGTGCTGACCGATCTGTTTTACTTAATTTATATCGTTCTCTGGTGAGGTCTAAATTGGACTATGGGTCCATCATTTATGGTTCCGCTAGGAAATCATATCTTAAAATGTTGGATCCGGTCCATCACCAAGGTCTGAGGCTCAGCCTTGGTGCCTTTAGAACCTCACCAGTAGAGAGTTTATACGTGGAGGCCAATGAGCCTTCTTTACATAACCGACGTATTAAACTCAGCCTTCAATACGCAACAAAGCTTAAAGCTCACCCAACAAACCCTGCCTACGACTGTGTTTTCAATCCATCATATGTAGACAAATATACTAAATGTCCTAACAAGATCCCTCCGTTCGGTCTTCGTATACAGGACCATGTTGTGGAAGCTAACATCAAGCTAGAGGAGATAGCTCCGGTATCTTTTCCGGAGTCTCCTCCCTGGCTTCTTCCACAACCTAAACTAATATTTGATCTACGTCAATATAATAAATCGAATACAAACCCTCTTATAATTCAACAAGCTTTTGCTGAAATTAAGGGTAATTATCCAAATTATAAATTTATATACACTGATGGGTCAAAGGATGAGGACAGGGTTGCGGCTGCGGCTGTCTTAGAACAGCGGGTCTCTTCTCTTCGTCTTCCGTCTTCATCGTCTATCTTTTCTGCAGAAGCCAGGGCTATACTCCTGGCCTTATCATATGTTTCCTCTGGGCGTGCCCAGAGGGCTATGGTATGCAGTGACTCGCTCTCCTGCCTTTTGGCAATGGAGAATAATAAATTCAAAAACCCGCTTATTATGGAAATTTTAGCCTTACATAGAAAATTGATTAAAAGAGGCAAAGATATTATATTCTGTTGGATACCAAGCCATGTTGGTATCCATGGAAACACAGTCGTGGACAGGGAGGCAAAGGCTGCCCTAAAAAAATCCCTATCAAAAGTTAAAATCCCATACGCTGATTTTAAATCTAACATTCTTAAGTATATTCGTCGCCTTTGGCAGGGTGAATGGGACGTGCAGGTGTGTAATAAACTGCACGCTATTCACCCTGTCATTGGCCATAACTCTTATACACTGGGTATGTCTCGTAGAGACCAAGTGGTTTTAACAAGATGCCGTGTTGGGCATTCTCGTCTAACACACAATTTCATCCTGGATGGGAGCAGTGCTCCCGAGTGTGTTGGATGTGGTGCTGAATACGGCATCAAACATATACTGGTTGACTGTGTGGACTTTGCCCATGTGCGGCAAAAATTCTACACAGTAAACTCCATGTATGATTTGTTTGACAGCATCGCTGGCGACGCTGTCATAAAATATTTGAAGGCCATTGGCCTGTATCATAAAATATAAATTTTATTTTCATACGTACTAGTGATAAAACTTCCTTAATGTGCTGGTTTTCGAGTTTTAGCTGTTTTGGTTTTCTTACCTGATTTTAATCATGTCCGTAGGTTTTTGGTTTGTTTTTAATGTTCTCATGTCACCATCGAAAACCTGAACTGTCTCGTGGTTCCACCTTGTTCTCGCCACGATATGGCTGAGATATTGCCGATGTGGCGTTAAGCCATAATCATTCATTCATTCATTCTAAAGAGATGGCATCCAGGCTACGTGGAACTGACAGATTTTTAAGACGACCTCCACATTAGTAAACTGTTATATGTGATTCTGATAAAGTGCCTTTAAGGGGACGATTGTTACATTGTTTTTGCAAGGCAATCGGGTAGGTCTCCCAAAAAAGGTCATCCACGATCCAAACATGAATCTCCCATTGGCCTCCCTCCATAATGACTTCCTTACACAAAATTATACAGTGGAATTATCGAGGTCTTAAAATAAATTTTCTTGAAATAACATCGCTAGTTCAACCTTTAAATCCATTTGACCTTTGTCTTCAGAAAACTCACCTGAAGACATCTGACAAAGATAAAATATCACTGAAAAATTATACACTATATAGCACTTATTCTAATGAGGAAGAGCGACCTTGTGGCGGCTCCTCTATTTTAGTGAATAATAATATAATTTACAGCCCTGCTGCTCTCGAAAATAATCACTTTGTGTTCAGTTTATGTTCCTCCTCGTTCTTCTTTGTCATTTTGGCAGTTGCATAATTTAAAAGACCAACTGCGTCTTCGTCTAAACGGATGATAAATGATAGGCTTGTTTGGTTTCTTGAAACCATTCAAACATTGAATTCTTTATATGTAGATGATTTCCTGATATGCTACCGTGCGGACAAAATTTGAACAATATCGAGCGGTAACTGCATCTTTGTCTGAATAAGACCGAGAAATGGGCAGTTGCCAATGGTTTTAGATTTTCTACCTCTAAAACCGTCGGTATGCATTTCTGTAATAAAGGGAAACTTCATCTAGACCCTAAGGTTAAAGTTTGTGGTGAACCAGTGAAGATTGTTGGGGAAAATAAATTTTAAGGGGTTATATTCGATAGTAAATTACCTTTTATACCTCACATAAAAACGCTTAAAGGTAAATGTACAAAGGCGCTGGATATAATTAAGGTCGTGTCTAGCACCGATTGGGGTACTGACCGATCAGTTTTACTTAGAACACACCAGAGAACGGTATAAATTAAGCTGGACTATGGGTCCTTCATTTATGGTTCCGCTAGGAAATCATATCTTAAAATGTTGCATCCGGTTCATCACCATGTTTTGAGGCTCAGCCTTGGTGCGTTTAGAACCTCACCAGTAGAGAGTTTAGACGTAAAGGCTAATGAGCCTTCTTTATTTCACAGGCGTATAAAACTCAGCCTTCAATACGTTACAAAACTTAAAGCTCACCCACCAAATCCTGCCTACGACTGTGTTTTTAATCCGTCATATGTAGATAAATATAATAAATGTCCCAGCAAGACTCCGTCGTTTGGTCTTCCTCTTGGGGACCATATTGTGAAAGCTAACATCAAGCTGGAGGACATAGTCCCGGTTTCCTTTCTGGAATCTCCTCCTTGGCTTCTTCCACAACCTAAATTAATATTTGATCTACGTCAACATATGAAATCCGATTCAAACCCTCTTATAATTCAGCAAGGTTTCGCTGAATTTCAGGCTAATTATCCGGATTATAAATTTATATATACTGACAGGTCAAAAGATGGAACAGGGTCGCGACTGCGGCTGTCTTGGAACAGCGAGTCACCTCTCTTCGCCTTTCATCCTCGTCTTCACTCTTTTCTGCCGAGGCCAGTGATATGCAGTGATTCGTTGTCCAGCCTTTTGGAAATGGAACAAAATAAATTAAAAAATCTGTTAATACTACAAATATTAGCCATTCATAGAAATTTAATTAAAAGAGGTAAAGATATTATATTCTGTTGGATACCAAGTCATACTGGTATTCACGGAAACACAGTCGCAGACAGGGAAGCGAAAGCTGCTCTTAATAAACCCACATCTAAGATTAACATTCCTTGTACTGATTTTAAATGTAATTTTCTTAAATATATTCGTCGCCTTTGGCAGGGTGAATGAAACCTGCAGGTCGATAACACACTGCATGCCTTTCACTATGTCATAGGCTAGAATTCTTTTATTTTTGGTATGTCTCGTGGAGACCAAGTAGTTTAGCAAGATGCCGTGTTGGGCATTCTCGTCTAACAGACCATTTTATCCTGGATAGGAGCAGTGCTCCCGAGTGTGTTGGATGTGGTGCTGAATACGGCATCAAACATATCCTGGTTGACTGTGTAGACTTTGCCCATGTTCGGCAAAGATTCTACACAGTAAACCCCATATATGATTTGTTCGACTGCATCGCTATCATAAAATATTTGAAGGTTATTGGCCTATATCATAAAATATAAATTTTATTGTCATAAATATTTAAAGAGCAAAAGTCATAAAATTTCCTAGATATGCTGGTTTTCGAGTTTTAACTGTTTTGGTTTTTCTTACCTGATTTTAACCATGTCCGAACATTTTTGTTTCGCTTTGGATATTCTCACGTCCAGATGGAAAACCTGAATCGTCTCGTGTTTCCACCTTGTTCTCGCCACGATATGGCTGAAATATTGCCGATGTGGCGTTAAACCATAATCATTCATTCATTCATCCCAGACGACCGCAAAGGAAGCTAGCATAAGATGGACTTGAACTGAAAGGGACCGCATTGGTTAGGGCCTCAGTCACTGAGATGCGATGTCCCCTCGGTAACCGAGTCTCCAAGGCGCGGCATACGGCGACTATTCTCAGATCACTATAGAGGGGCAGGAGGCTTTTCGCGAGAAACAAAACTGTGGGGAGATGAGCGAGATGTTAAAACCTGGATTAGACCAGCTGGGGGTTTGTGAATTGCTCATTTGCGGTGCAAACTATTAGTCACCATTGTGTTGTATTGAGGTGTCTCAGGCATGGAATGTTGAAAACTGCGTATAAATTCCCGCTCATACAAATGTGAAACGTGAGCGTCGCTGGCAAAGACACCTTGTTTAATGCAAATTCCTACGTCTGAGCAATCTGGGACTGCAATTTTCTTTAACTTGTACAATCTAGATCTAGGTAGTACTTCAAAAATATATATAAACTGATAGACGAGTTTTGTGCGTATTCGCCATATATCTTCAGAGAGTGCGTCTCTCTGTTCAGATAGGATTACTACTGTGACAGACAACTGGTAATTCCACATATGCATTAAACACCAAGGTTGGACAGATCTAAACGCCAAAGCTGATTAGCTCCCGAAGATTAAGTCCGTGTTTCCTCCCTGGCCCTGCGGACCCTGGGGAAATCGAAAAAGCCAGAACCATCACCAGGACGCTCATACTACCAGTTTGTGAAATCGAACAGATGACTACATTACACGGGTTTTATGTTCACGCTTTTGACTAAATGCACGAGATTATATGAACGTGAAATTGAATGAATGATTATGGCTGGACGCAAGGTCGGTGAAATTTCAGTCATATCGAGGCGTGAGTATGCTTCAAAAAGGAATCCGTGAATGGTTTTCAACGCGATGCATGACTGAATGATTATGGTCTAACGCCACATCGGCCATGGTTCAGCCCTATAGTGGCAACAACATTCAAATACAATTCAAATTCGGACATATGTAAAACCACTTAAAGAACAAAATCGCGTTTATATTGTGAAAATAATTTTAATCTTCGCAATTATTTACGTGTTTATACTACAACTTATTTGACATTTGTTATATGCGAATCATTCTGAGTACGGCTTGAAAGGTAGGCTTTAGCGAACATCAAAGGATCAAATAAACGCAATGTTATGGATCTGTGAAACTATTTAAGCTTCATTGCTATCGAAATATGTAAAACGCATACAGATCAGGTGTTTCTCGTGCTGCTCATGTGTTACCACTAAAAGCGACTGTAATGGTAAAACCAGCGAAGAAGTATCGGAGTTAGGTGAAGCGCACACTTGTTAACATTGTACATTTGGGATTAATACTACATCCTGTTTTCACATTCTTTCGTGCATTACTCTTTGCCATTTTAATCATATGTCACAGAAGATACCTAGTTGCATGATAGCAAATTTAGAACACAAATATAGAAAAGTTATCAACGAAAATTTTAGTTGAAATTTAATGCTGGCATGCAATCTCAATTTTTGATTAACCACTGTTTTACACGTGAAAAATCTATCTTACATTGTCAAGAGATGAAATCTAAGCCTTGAAACCTGCCGTCAACCATAAAAAAATCACTCCGGGTTATTGATTGCGAATTCCAGTTCCAAAACAACGTTCAACAAAAACAAAGAACAAAGAAAGGTATAGAAAGTAAGAAATTAGAAGATAGTCCAGTTGAGAAAAACAACATTCTAGTTTCTGTGGAGTTGAGATTTTGGGAACGTCGGTATCTGTGAACTGTACCCGTAAGATTTATTCAAACACAGGTAGTGGCGTTTGATGGGGATATTCGAGATTATTTTCACTGCTCTAAGTTTCACTCGCATACATACAATAAGTGTGACGCTTGTTAACTACAAAACGATGAATCCGGCGCGTTTCTGAAATCTTCATCTTTTAAACTTCACCATGCAGTTCGACTAAAGCCAGACGACCTAATACAGCAATAACTGTAATCATGGGTAACATGATTTGTCGGAAACTCAATGTGCAATTGGAGCACGATACAATACCTCCATTCAGACAGCGGGCAGGCAGTAATCAGGACTTTGCGCCACTAATTCCCATTGCCGTGGAAATAAATTGTCCAATATAGCGATTTGAATGGCGATCGATTATAAAGCCAGCCACTTTCCCACCCATCCATCTTCATTTCGCTTGATCTCTCCGACACCATTATACAGGTATTATCGTTGGAAGTCTCAACATTATACTGCAGGTTGTGGGGGTCAGAAAGAGGTTGGCAATTTAGAGGTAATCCTAAGGTTTAGGCCACCTGTCTGCTCTTGGTTGTCATGGTTACTGGTATCTATTTCTACTAAACTGAAGATAGCGTGAAGGACGTGGACATCTTCTTTGTCGACTGGGATAATTTATTTTCCGAAAGACATTAAAGAGTTCGGCGTAGGGATCACTTTCGGGACAAGGTTTATGCACAAGGGAAAACACTCCGCCTCATTCCGGTGCTGCGAGTTTTCTCCCTTGACGAGAGCAAAGCCACTGAGCCCTGAGAATATTCGCTTCTATGCGCTGGTTGCGGGGAAACCATCTCAAGTACCGCCAAAGCATTAATCCAGCCCGAGCTAGGCTTGAACTCTCATCGCCCTCATTAATGGAAAGCTTTTCAGTCCTTCTGTGCTAACGTCCGAACCTGTCCGCCACGGAAGTCCCCAAATGCATGCCATATTTATTTATCTATTTGATTGGTGTTTTACGCCGTACTCAGGAATATTTCACTTACACGACGGCGGCCGGCATTATGGTATGAGGAAACCGGGCAGCACCCGCGGGGAAACCCACGGCTAACCGTAGTTTCTGACAGACCTTTCCACGTGCGACCGCCGATCAAGCCAGTCTAGGCTGGACTTGAACTCATAGCGACCGTATTGATGACAGGCTCCGGGGTCATCACGCTTCATTCGCGCGCTAACCCCTAGGCCAAAGAGGCCGTCAATGTGCACTAAGGTTTAGATGCTACAATGAGACCTTGCAATGTTAATTACACGGAGGGATAAAGGTTTTGCTTCCAAACACTACTGCAATACCTCACAAAGATATAGGAAAGTGAACAAAACACTTATCTATATATAAAGACTACATCAAAGAAAAGAAAACAAACGCAATGACGACATCATCGTTCACAAATGGCAGCACATATCCGGAGAAACACGGCCTCATGTCAGTTTACTCATGTAACCCACGTTCGAATGAACTCTATAGTTGATTTATACAATCATGTAATTTAACGCGTATGTAGTATGCGAAATCTAAGTGTTGGACAGTCACTTTTAAAATCCTGAACACGTCTGTGGGCCAGGGACGAGGACGAATTTCACGGTTCCCAGCAGACTCACTCTAAGGGCCCTATGGCATGAGGTAAGTGAAAAGAAAAACACACTCCAAGTCAGAGTCCCACTCCAAGTTTGATTTATTTTCCCCCAACGTTCGGTTACCTAAAAAAGGCCAGGAGTAAAACATGCTTTACTGCTCTCCGTTAATACATAAAATTTTGACTCATGCAAGATAAAGGGTTAATATAATTCTCCACATAATTTTCTTAGAGCAATCTCGCAATTTTTCCCGCTCGGGTATTTAAAACCAAAATTAACCCTAACTTTTAGTCCATATTAATCAGCTTCATAAAACAGTGAACAAAGTCTGAGTACAAGCACTTCTAACTTCGTAAGTTGCGTTTACATTTGATGGGTGACTGCACACTGGGACATGAAATGAAACGTGTACCTTCGCAACAATGTTTAAACACATGATAGCATAACGCAGCTTTCATCGCTATTGAGACAGTTTCTTTAAAATACATCTAGATCAATGAACAGCCGACTTGAGGGCGTAAATTGTCAGATTTTAGATCACTTCAAATCTTCATACATGCACGAGATATCTTATCTCTAGATAGTGTCACGACATTAAAATGTTTCCGTTCAATCTACGCAACAACGTAATTTACACAGAATTTACCCGTGGCATGCAGAACTCGGTCTTTTAATGTACTGCTTAGTGGCTTGAAAGAGAACATCGTAGAGTGCTTACCTATCAGCTAAAAATTTAAGGGAAGTTAGTACAAAGCATATACTACAGACGAAATACTCCTCAAGCAAACAAACCATACATACATGTAATGTTAGACACTGATCAGCGGCATATCAACAGCATGTGAAACACTCTCTCCCCAAATTTTTACGCTTCTTCCCTGAGAGAAGATGCATTCGAAAACCTTACCTAACAAAAACCATCAGTGAGCATCACTTTTATCACACGGCCAACCACACGATATTCACCGGGAAAGGTTCAGAAAATCTGACACGCCGTCTGACATCAACAATCTCCGGCAATCATGTACACAAACGTATGTCTGGCGAAAAGGGCTTATTTTACCTCCATCCTGAAGAGCGCCATGTGTATACTAATAAACTCACGTGGTATCGCTTTTCAGCTGGACTACACTCAATTAGAACTTTTTTCCATTACCCCCCGTAGGGTTCCCGGGAGTGAAAAGAATAGCGCCCCAGTTCTCTAGGCTAGTTTGTCGTACGAGGCGACTAACCTAGGCCTGTCCCGTGTGGTTCCGGTGGAAAGAATAGTTCCACAGCCTCCCCGGGCTTGTCGTACAAAGCGACTAAAAGGGGCAACCTGTTTGCCGTAGGTTGCGACCCGTGATGGGGGAGGACGGGATCCTGGTGGCTGAGGGCGGGTTGATCTTGCGAGATCCTCACGCCCAACACTCCACTTCGGCCCTTACTTCTCCAAAGACGGTCGGCCGGAGGGCCCGATGCGATCAATCGGCTTGTCACGCCTGCCTCTGCGTGGTTCCAAAACTTCCCTATATAAACACACTTTAGAGAACAAGTGATTTTTCTCAAATTTCGTTCGTGGGATTGCGCTTGAGGCGGTGGCTGTAGGGTCACTCAAGTAGTCCGTGTCTAATGTGCAACCTCCTTCATAGGGTGGGTGATGGAGGAGCTCGGGTGGGGAATGGGGTGTGCATATTAAGGCCATCTATTTGAGTATACCCCATGTGGAATCCTTGGTGTCTTTCCTGTTGGGTATCCCCAGGTTCAGGCATCGCCCTTGTTGGCACTCCGTGGTGGGTGGGGAACACGTGGGGTGAATCACGAACTTTTTATTATGAATCCCCTAAACCTTTCAAAAAATGTTTCTAATTTGCGATCGTCTTCTCAGCCAAATTCAGGGGCTGATAAAAAGAGGAAGCTGGAGGCTTTATCAGATCCTCTAGACATTGGACAGGAAAGTTGGCCGACTTTTATTGTTCTCTCAACGAAGAGTGAACAAAAGCCGGCCTCGAAAATACATCCTTTTCTTTTGAAGAGGGCTTTGGAGGGTGCAGCAGGCACTTTAAAAAACGTTAAAAAGCTGCGATCCGGAGGCATTTTAACCGAATCTTTCCGGAAACAACAATCTAAAAATTTACTATCATTGAATAAAATTTCCGATATATCTGTTTTTACATCCCCTCACAATACCCTGAACAGTTGTCAGGGAATAATACGTGACAGGGATGGGGATATCTTTGACCTATCTGAAGAAGAAATCTGCACAGAATTCAAACCACAGAGTGAAGCGTTTCACAACCAAAAAAGCTGGCAACATCCTCAAATGAAACACATATCTCATAACGTTTAAAACCACCTCTCTACCATCTACATTGGCCCGTATAGGGTTAATGTCGATTTATACATACCTAACCCGACACGATGTTTTACTTCCCAAAAATTTGGTCATGGTAAAGGCCAATGTAAAAATAAACTGGTTTGTTTCAGATGCGGCAGTGAAGGTCATGATGGTTTTGACTGCAGCAGCACAGTTAAGTGCTGCAATTGCGGCCGAGATCACATGGCCTCCTCTAAGGACTGTCCTCTTTTCATTAAAGAAGAACAAATAATCACTTTAAAAACTAAGAACAACATTTCCTATCAGGAGGCCCGCAAACTAGCCTCACTTTCGAGTACGCCACCGCAGACTACGTTTGCCAATGTAGTCAAGCGAGCTGAAACATCTGTTGCAACTCAAACTTCCTTGACTTGGCCCATTGGAAACGAGAAACCTAGTCCGATCACTGTGGAAAGTTCAGCTCAACCTGAACGGAACTCCTGCTCAACCCAGACCATCACAGTACAAGAAATAAAAAAAGTAAACAATGCAAAACAAACCGATAAACCTGAACCTCAGCCCTCTAAAAATCATAATGACAAAAACAAGTCCAAAAGTACAACTCCAAGTAGTAATATTAAAACCAGTAAACCGAGTGGCCCTACAGAACGTCTGTCTAAGGCCACAAGAGATCCTGTCCAAATATTTAACAGGTTTGGATCGTTGGAGGACGTTGTCTCTTCAACATCAGATGCGGATGTGATGGATACATCACCCGCACCAGGGAGATCTTCCAGCCGATCTCCAAGGAAAGGTCGTCCACGGTGCAAACATATAGAGAAATCTCCTATACGCCGCCCTCCGTAATGTCTACATACGACAAAATTATACAGTGGAATTGTCGAGGTCTTAAGGTTAATTTGATTGAAATAACACAGATGGTCCAATCATTAAATCCTATTGCCCTTTGTCTTCAGGAAACTCACCTGAAGACATCTGACAAAGATAAAATAACTCTGAAAAATTATTCACTTTATAGTACATTTTGTCACGAAGAAGAGCGAGCTGCAGGCGGCTCCTCTATCTTCATAAATAACAATATTATCCACAGTCCTGTTGCTCTGGATACAGAGCTTCAGGCTGTGGCCGTTCGTGTGTCATTGTCTAAGACAGTCACTTTGTGTTCGGTTTATATTCCGCCGAACACTTCTTTGTCAGTTTTACAGTTACATAATTTGAAAGAACAATTACCTACGCCGTTCATAATAATGGGCGATTTTAATTCCCATAACCCCTTATGGGGAAGTAACAATATAAATAATAAGGGCAAGGTAGTAGAAGATTTTTTTAACCAAGGAGGAACTGTGTTATTTCAATGATGGTTCTAATACTCATTTGCATGCGGGTAATGACATTTATTCTGCTATCGATCTCGCTATCACCGATCCATCACTTCTCCTGGATTTTTCTTGGAGAGTGCATAAGGATCTTGTGGTAGTGACCATTTTCCTATTATCCTAGAGCATGTCACTTCTAATTCTTTAGAACGTGTAGCTAGGTGGAAGTTCGATAAAGCAGATTGGATGGCATTTGAGATGTTCTGTGAGGCTGATATCACTCCACAGACTCTCAATGCAGCAGATGACCCTACATGTACATTTAATCAGCTTATATTACGAGCTGCAGATAGAACTATCCCTAAGACCTCGACCAGTCCAAAATCCAACAGTAAACCGTGGTACGACAATGACTGTCGTAAAGTCATAAAGGACGGTAAAAGGGCCGAACGTATATTCAATCATTGTCCTACTGATAAAAAGTTAAACCAGGTTCGTATTCTGGCAGCTAAGGCTCGTCGATTACTTAAGTCCAAGAGACGATCTTGTTGGCGGAACTTTGTTTCAGGCATTATGTCCAAAACACCTATGCGTAAAGTCTGGAATATGGTTCAGAAACTTAAGGGCAAAGATAACAAAGCAAAAGTCCAGCACTTGAAAGATGGAGATAAGATACTAACTTCTCCATCCGATATAGCTAATAAATTAGGGGAATCAATTTCTAAAAAATCTTCTGAGGAGAATTATACTTCACAATTTCAGCATGTCAAAAACCAGAAGGAGAAAATGAAATTGCCCTTTTCTTCTAAAAACTTAGAAGATTATAATTGTCCTTTTAATATCGAAGAACTAAAAACTGCACTCAGAAAGGCACTTGATACTGCATGTGGTCCTGATAATGTATATTATAAATTTCTAAACCATTTACCACCTGAACCACTTGAGACTGTCTTGGACTTATTGAACGATATTTAGATAACTGCTAATTTTCCACCCTCATGGAGGGAGGCATGTATTATCCCGGTTCCCAAACCGGGTAAGGATCATAATGATCCAAATAATTACCGTCCCATAGCTCTTACCAGTTGCGTCTGTAAGACTATAGAACGGATGATAAATGATAGACTTGTTTGGTTTCTTGAAACCAACAAGTTACTATCTAATATCCAATGTGGTTTTCGTCAAGGTAGATCCACAGTGGATCACCTTGTTCGAGTTGAAATTTTCATTCGCGATGGATTTATTAATAATGAACATGTGGTGTCAATATTTTTTGACCTTGAAAAGGCCTGCGACACCACATGGAAATATGGCATTTGAAAAAACCTCGCGGATGTGGGCCTTAAAGGTCGATTACCTACATTTATATCCCAATTTTTATCAAATCGTCAGTTTAAGGGACGGGTGGGGTCCACTCTTTCGGACTCTTATGAGCAAGAGATGGATGTACCCCAGGGCAGTATCCTTTCACCAACACTGTTCAGCATCAAAATTAATAGCTTTCCCCAAACATTAACATCTGGAACCGAGGGTTGTTTATATGTAGATGGTTTTCTGATATGCTACTGGGCGAAAAATACGAATAACATCGAGCGGCAACTGCAGCTTTGTCTCAATAAGATCGAGAAATGCGCAGTTGGCAATGGTTTTAGATTTTCTACGTCTAAACCCGTCGGTATGCATTTCTGTAATAAACGGAAACTTCATCTAGACCCTGAGCTTAAATTTTGTGGTGAACCAGTGAAGACTGTTGGGGAAAATGAATTTTAGGGGTTATATTCGATAGTAAACTATCTTTTATACCTCACATAAAAACGCTTAAAGCTAAATGTATAAAGGTTCTGGATATAATTAAGGTCGTGTCTAGCATCGATTGGGATGCTGACCGATCTGTTTTACTTAATTTATATCGTTCTCTGGTGAGGTCTAAATTTGACTATGGGTCCATCATTTATGGTTCCGCTAGGAAATCATATCTTAAAATGTTGGATCCGGTCCATCACCAAGGTCTGAGACTCAGCCTTGGTGCCTTTAGAACTTCACCAGTAGAGAGTTTATACGTGGAGGCCAATGAGCCTTCTTTACATAACCGACGTATTAAACTCAGCCTTCAATATGCAACAAAGCTTAAAGCTCACCCAAAAAACTATGCCTACGACTGTGTTTTCAATGCATCATATGTAGACAAATATACTAAATGTCCTAACAAGATCCCTCCGTTCGGTCTTCGTATACGGGACCATGTTGTGGAAGCTAACATCAAGCTAGAGGAGATATCTCCGGTATCTTTTCCGGAATCTCCTCCCTGGCTTCTTTCACAACCTAAACTAATATTTGCTCTACGCCAACATAATAAATCGAATACAAATCCTCTTATAATTCAACAAGCTTTTGCTGAAATTAAGGCTAATTATCCAAATTATAAATTTATATACACTGACGGGTCAAAGGATGGAGACAGGGTTGCGGCTGCGGCTGTCTTAGAACAGCGGGTCTCTTCTCTTCGTCTTCCGTCTTCCTCGTCTATCTTTTCTGCAGAAGCCAGGGCTATACTCCTGGCCTTATCATATGTTTCCTGTGGGCGTGCCCAGAGGGCAATGATATGTAGTGACTCGCTCTCCTGCCTTTTGGCAATGCAGAATAATAGATTCAAAAACCCGCTTATTCTGGAAATTGTAGCCTTAAATAGAAAATTGATTAAAAGAGGCAAAGATATTATATTCTGTTGGATTCCAAGCCATATTGGTATCCATGGAAACACAGTCGTGGACAGGGAGGCAAAGGCTGCCCCAAATAAATCCATATCAAAAGTTAAAATCCCGTACACTGATCTTAAATGTAATATTCTTAAGTATATTCGTCGCTTTTGGCAGGATGAATGGGACGTGCAGGTGTGTAATAAACTGCACGCTATTCACCCTGTCATTGGCCATAACTCTTATACACTGGGTATGTCTCGTAGAGACCAAGTGGATTTAACAAGATGCCGTGTTGGGCATTCTCGTCTAACACACAATTTTATCCTGGATAGGAGCAGTGCTCCCGAGTGTGTTGGATGTGGTGCTGAATACGGCATCAAACATATCCTGGTTGACTGTGTGGACTTTGCCCATGTGCGGCAAAGCTTCTACACAGTAAACTCCATATATGATTTGTTTGACAGCATCGCTGGCGACGCTGTCATAAAATATTTAAAGGTCATTGACCTGTATCATAAAATATAAATTTTACTTTCATAAATACTCGTCACAGAACTTCCTCAATATGCTGGTTTTCGAGTTTTAACTGTTTTGGTTTTCTTACCTGATTTTAATCATGTCCGTACGTTTTTGGTTTGTTTTTAATGTTCTCACATCCCTGGCGAAAACCTGAACTGTCTCGTGGTTCCACCTTGTTCTCGCCACGACATGGCTGAGATATTGCCGATGTGGCGTTAAGCCATAATCATTCATTCATTCATTTTTTCCATTACCGTTTCGCGAAAAAGTAGCAATATACATGCCCACTAAGAAGGCAGGTTATAATACAGTAAAATTAGGTAAACGATAGGCAGTGATGTTATTAGCAGTTTATTATGTCTCTAGGCTAGAATCGGTCAAATTGCATGATATGTAAAACCGTACCCTTATATTTTAGTACTGATGTGGGTTTTCGGGAATTGCATTTTTCCGACGATTTCGATAGGGCTTCCAGTGACCTATAACAATCTGTCTGAATTCGATACCAGTTACAGATGAGGTATCTGGCGTATCCAAAGACCATGTCCACAAGGTCTTGGCCTTTTGTATTCACTTCCAAAGTCACTGTGTTGCGCCACCGTTCGGCGTTATGGCAAATTCTATGGGCTCGAAGGTGGTAAGTTTAGTGAAATTTCCGCTCGTTGGCCAAGTAATGGGAAAGGTCACTCACCTCAGATATAGTTGTTTTAAGTCATTCTTTCCACGTGGGTCATTGGCACGTGCTGGAGCAGTCAGATGAAGTTTGCACTATTTGATGTAAGCGGCCGAAGATGGCCGATGTCTACCCGGTTTAGGGGAAGCTCTTGTCATTCAAATTTAGCTCAAGATTCTTCAGTGAGTGAAAAACCCCGAGAATTTACGGAAGGCTTCATCGCTTGGGATTTACACACATTTTACATCGTGGAGGCTAGTGCAGGTGAACCTCACTTTTGTTCATTTGTTTAGTAAAAAACTGGCTGAGTTGCACGTCTAACGGAAAACAGGAACTATAGGGAAGCTTAGCCAAAATTTATGGTACCATAATGAAGACTTAAGTGTGAAATAAATTATAAATGATAAGGCAAGTGGCCTAATATATATTCAGACTATGTTCTTTTTTTTAAATTGTACCACTTTTATTTTAGTACCCGGTATTCCTGATTTCGACAGAATTTGTGGAGCTTTTCTAGAGACAGAAGCGCCTGCAATCTGGAAGCATCCTGGATGAAGTGGTCATGAAGTCGGATCAGTCTAACGTTAGCATGGTACCCAGGGGAGAGTGGGCTGTGGAGAAGAGTGGATCCCGGAAAGTCAGAGTAAATGCCATCGATGACAAAAGGCCTGTGTCCTGTGCGTTATTTCAAAACGACTCATGCGATTATATTATCAATAAAAGTGCTATGAACACTACGGTCCCCAACTGCTTTTGTTTCATGTTTGGCTTCATGTAGTAATTCTGTTATTTGATTTCTTTATTTGATTGCTGTTTTACGGTGTACGCAAGAATATTTCACTTACACGACGGAGGCCCTCATGAAGTTGGGCGGAAACCAGCTTCAAGCCCTCAATCAAAACACGACTTACCCAACTCCACAATTTTACCATGCCCTCCAAGCTTCACTGTTTGGTGATCTTTTGCCATTTTCAAAGCAGATGCTTCACGACAAAAATTGAACCAGCATATGGTTGAGCTTCAATTTCATGACGGAGGTAGGTTAAGCTTTGTTCCGCCCACCTAGGATACCTGAATTCTACAATTTACCAGTGAGATAGTCTAGATCTCTCAAACCAGGGATTCACGCGGATAGTCTTAGATTTGCGGCAATATATCTTGTAACACCGCCATCTTAAATAGGTTTTTAATGTCTTAAAACATCGTTAATTCGATCGGACCTCTTCCCCTGTCACATCTCCTCACCACAAACGTAACAGTCGACTGATCTGGCCATGACTTTGTGGTGGCGACACCACACAACACGCCTCTCCCGGGAATATTCGGTTATTAACGGTAAGTTTTGGTGGTACAGCGGCATAATTTCTATGTCGGGACTCCCATCAAACAGTTCAGCTGTTGTCTTCATCGCCATGTTCTGAATTACTGAAACACATACTCTGGTCCGCAATTAAGAATAACTTAACACCACATTCACATGTAAAAGACATCGACATCTTAATTTCTCCTTGCCTATTCAAATTAGTCACTTTCTCCTGTGCCGTCCTACACTGCACATTTTCAATCATGCTACGTCAACATGGCATGCAGCCTCTCCGCACATATAGCAACTACACGTCATGTACACGTCACTTTATTTCAGTAACATTCCCACTCATTCTGGCTAAGGACATTGTGACAAAGTCTTGTGGTTTTCCTACTTAATCACCACCAGGTCCATCTCGTTCGCCCTTTCATGTGCGAGTGATATATAAGTTCACACTTCGTCTTGCAAATCACACGACGCTGAAAATGTCCTCCCGAAACCAATAAATTTGCGATATATGGCTTCTCATTCAAGATTTGATAGGGTCAGCGGCTTCATGGCTGAGCACCATTCACCGCCTGTTCTGGACACGAAACTTGACGAACTTTCAACGCCTCCGTGTAGCACCTTTTGCTTTCTTTAATGGACTCCAACCATCCACACTTTTGGATTGGGTACAGCTGAGGCATTTAACACACCACTCAGCTCACTTGCAGTTCCTCCCCAATGTATTTTAACAAGGGAGATACTCATTTTGCCAATAACGTGGCTGCGGGGGGGGGGGAATAACTGTGGCTGAATGGCAAGAGGAAACACCGCTAGTATACAGGAACAACCCCCCCCCCCCGACTCCACCCCCCGGGCCCAGTTTCCTCCCACCATAATGCTCTCCGCCGTCGTATAAGTGAAATATTGTTGAGTATGGCGTGAAACACCAATCAAATGAATTATCTAGCACAACGGTATAAACATCATTGTTCTTCCAGCTTTCAACTTCTGCTTTTTTTTGGCATCCAACCAATCATTTACAATTGTCACGTTCCCTGTATTACCTACATTTACAAAATGAGCAGTATCGGGTTGCAATTTAAGATTTACAATCCGACCTTAGTTTACTGACTGTTTTACACCCTGCAACAGTTCTGGTGAAGTGTGCTGTACATTGTACCATGTCGTATACTTGCGTCCCCTTTTGCCCCGACGACCAATTATCCTTACAGCTACAGTTTCACCATTTTCACAGGTTGCACTAACCCCACTTGACTTTTGAAACATCTATATTGGAGCTTTTACACCTATGAGACAGGTTTTCATTTTCTGAATACATGTTTGAATCATCCCCATTACATTTCCCACCCTTAGAGACATCATTTTCGGAATGCACGCTTGGATCATTCACATTACATTTGTCATCATCTGGAAGAGGATCTACATCATCAGTCAAAATCCTTAACTAAATCAGTTTTCAATTTACCCTTTACATCATTGTTAATACCATTACATAACTAAATGTCATTACTTTCACTGGTACCACTTTCCAAATTATTATTCATGTGCTGACCAAATACATCGGACAAGTGCTCCGCCCTGCCGAGCAAAGTTTATAGCACCGTCTTGTGTAATCACTCTGGCTGGATCTTTCCGTTCAGTACTGTCTGGACGTTTGTGATGCACTCTGTCACCAGGTTGATGAAAGTTCACCATCGGGCGAGACTGTCGTCTCAAAACTCATCGGATTTTCTCCGAGCTTTCAGCTTCCACGGAAGAATGCCTGGCATTGCACATTGCTGAATTATGTTTTCCCACAATGGAAGTACTGACGGCAAATTAGGATTCCTCACAAACCAGCTGGTACGAGTTGTATCCTTGGCAATACTGTAAACCATTTTTGGCCATGACTGCCCGGCTGATTGCAGTTTCGCAGTCACAGTTTCTGTAAGTTTTTACATACAACACCATTAACATAAGTGTCTGTGTCTTTAAAGAAGCCCATTGCTCCATGCATATACATACTGGGCACACCACTCATACCGATCCAACATTAGCAGGGCGTGGAATAAAACAGAAATGTGCGGAAATACTGAAAATCACATGTACACCTAAACGTTTAAAACCCCCAAAATAAAACATATCCCCATTTTATTTGGCAACCCCATCCCATTAATAACAGACAATTTTCAGACAATTAAGTAACCTATGAAAAATTTCATGAATCACGTGACCGGGGGAATATGTATGGCTTTATACACAACTTGTAAAACGACACGCCCAACATCTTCAACTTTACAAATCCCGTACTTTGTTCTTTTGTGTTTTCCAGTCCAGTATTAAGGTACAACACTTTCTGAGAGTCAACCGGTTGTTTTCAGGTCTTTTATATTCTGGTAAAGCCTCATAGCAACCCAAGTCAAACTGATCTTTAACAACGGGTTAAAAAAGAAACCCCTCGGGTAACAAGTAGGTTTGCCCCCAAAAAGTCTAAAAATAAAAGTTGCAACCCTGATCCATCCCAAAATCCTTCAACATTCACGTGTCACCATTTGCTAACCATCACATCGTCGTCGCTGGTCGGGCTTCTCTCTCTCTGCTAAAATCTTTTGTAACCTGATTGAATGATCATCGATATACGGTCTGGTAACTAGGATCGGCCTGCTTATATTTATCGAGTAACAGTTACCTTTGTTCAAGTCCAAATCTCAAAGTTGCTACCCTGACCTACCCAAAAATCCACGAACCGCTGCGTGTGATAGGGTAACCATAACGGCGTTATTGCAGATACATTTTTCCAGTTTTATGTACTGGTTCACTGATGAGCAACAGTGCAAAAATTAACGAAGTTACAGAAAAATAAAATGAAAGGTATAGTTCTGTATCTAGAGTTTTACCGCGCTTAAAAATAGTCAATGTATGGCGCAGGCTGTTTGTTCTGCCTCTTTTGTCGGAACAAGATAGCAGACAGCTAACCTAGCACCGCTGAATATCGAATCACTCAAACCTAACACTCGGCAGTCAATTTGTGAAATATTTATTCTGAGTGGAAAGCGGTAAAGGCTGGAACGAAGAAAAATAAACAATGAGAACAAAGTTGACAGCGGAATTATAAACAAAGAGTCAGCCAACGTGCGTTATTTTACAATGTCACATACAAGTAAGGGACAATACTTTGAAGGCAATAAATCGTAGTTATCAAGAGTTAGCTCCCTTGTATTGATTTATCGGGCGTGAACTCTGGGCTATACGTGTACCGGTACTGTTCAAATTATAATAAACCGGAGTCCTAACATCTCAAATTACAACTACAAAAGCGTCAGTAATTTTACGTTAGAAACAGAAATTTTACCTGGCCGAAAATAGCCGTAATCATGATCATCTGCGTAAGAGTCCTCTACTAAAGTTTGTAGGCTTAAAGTCAGGGATTTGCTGTATATGTCGTTGTTGCAAAGTTCGAAAGTTTTTCTCCTCAGGATTCTCAGGAACAAACACAGTTCACAAACTTAATTCGTAAACAAGAGATTTCCTGAAAGTTTCTATATGTAACTGTCACTCACACTGTGGTGGGCTCCACAATCACAGAATCTCTCGGATTTCATCGCGGCGTGCCCACGTGGGGTTCCCGGGAGTGAAAAGAATAGGTTCTCTAGTCAAGCTTGTCGTTCGAAGCGACTAACCTAGGGCTCTCCCGTATGGTTCCGGTGAATAGAATAGTTCCACATCCTTCCCGGGCTGGTCGTACAAAGCGACTAAAAGGGGCAACCTGTTTGCCGTGGGTTGCGACCCGTGATGGGGGAGGACGGGATCCTGGTGGCTGAGGGCGGGTTTATCTTGCGAGATCCTCACGCCCAACACTCCACTTCGGCCCTTACTTCTCCAAAGACGGGCGGTCGGATGGCCCGATCCGATCAATCGGCTGGTCACGCCTTGCCTCTGCGTGGTCCCAAAACTTCTCTATATAAACATTCTTTAGAGATGAAATGATTTTTGTTTAAGTGGCATTTAGAAGTTGGGGTGGAAGTACACTGGAACATGTCTTTCTTATGGATATACAACTTCTTGGTTTATTATCACGACGTTTCGATGTAGATACTAACATCGTTATCAAGTGAGTGTGCTGGTATTGAGAGTTCAGGCGGTCTAGTAATACGGTCGGATCATCGTTCTGGTGTAGAGCTACAAAGGTGTCGTCGACTTTACGCATCCAGCAAATGGGTTGGACAGGTGATGTCGACAAGGCTTTGTTCTCCAGTTCTGTCAGGTAGATCTCTGAGACTATCGGGGAGAGTGGGGATCCCATGGGGAGGCCATGAATTTGCTCATAAATAGTATCACCCCATGTGAAGTATGTGGATGATAAGCAGTGTTCTAGCAGGCGCACGATGCTTCCTGGGGATAGCGGGGTGACGGGTGGGTCGTCTGTTACTTTTTGTCTGATCAGATCGAGAGCTAGGTTAGTGGGGACATTAGTGAAAAGGTCGACAACATCATAGCTCACGAGTTGGCATGGTTCCTTTATCTGTCTGATTTTGTTGCAAAATTCTGCCGAGTGGTTTATAAAGGAGTTAGCTGCTTTGGACCATGGTGCTAGGATTTTGGTAAGGAACTGGGCAGTGTTGTAAAAGACTGTTCCTCTTGAGCATATCAGGAGTCGGGCTTTTACTGGGTCCTTGTGGATCTTGATGGTTGCGCGGGCATATGGTGGTCGTGGGTGCTGTACAATTAACTTCCTTTGGGTTTCATGGGTGATTTCTCCATTAGTTTTGAGTTGGTTAAGGAACGATCTGTGCTGGCGGTCGTACACTCACTTGATAACGATGTTAGTATCTACATCGAAACGTCGTGATAATAAACCAAGAAGTTGTATATCCATAAGAAAGACATGTTCCAGTGAAATGATTTTTGTCAAATTTCGTTCGTGGGATTGCGTTTGAGGCGGTGGCTGTAGGGTCACTCAAGTAGTCCGTGTCTAATGTGCAACCTCCTTCATAGGGTGGGTGATGGAGGAGCTCGGGTGGGGAATGGGGTGTGCATATTAAGGCCATCTATTTGAGTATACCCCATGTGGAATCCTTGGTGTCTTTCCTGCTGGGTATCCCCAGGTTCAGGCATCGCCCTTGTTGGCACTCCGTGGCGGATGGGGAACACGTGGGGTGAATCCCTAACTATTTATTATGAATACCTTAAATCTGTCAAAAAATGCTTCTCACATTCGATCGTCGTCTCAGCCAAATTCAGGGGCTGATAAAAAGAGGAAGCTGGAGGTTCTCTCAGACCCTCTAGACATTGGACAGGAAAGTTGGCCGGCTTTTATTGTTCTCTCAACAAAGAGTGAACAAAAGCCGGCCTCGAAAATACATCCTTTTCTTTTGAAGAGGGCTTTCGAGAGTGCAGCAGGCACTTTAAAAAATGTTAAAAAGCTGCGATCCGGAGACATTCTTGTCGAATGTCACAATTTATTATCACTAAAAAAAATTTCCGATATATCTGTTTTTACATCCCCTCACAACACCCTGAACAGTTGTCAGGGAATAATACGTGACAGGGATGGGGATGTTTTCGACCTATCTGAAGAGGAAATCTGCACAGAATTAAAACCACAGGGTGTTTTCAGAGTGAAACGTTTCACAACAAAAAGAGCTGGCAACATCCTCAAATTAAACACATACCTGCTGACATTTAATAGCACCTCTCTACTATCATATATCTACATTGGCCCGTATAGGGTTAATGTCGATTTAGACATACCTAACTCGACACGATGTTTTACTTGCAAAAATTTGGTCATGGCAATGGCCAGTGTAAAAATAAACTGGTTTGTTTCAGATGTGGCAGTGAAGGTCGTGATGGTTTTGACTGCAGCAGCACAATTAAGTGCTGCAATTGCGACCGAGATCACATGGCCTCCTCTAAGGACTGTCCTCTTTTCATTAAAGAAAAACAAATAATCACTTTAAAAACTAAAAACAACATTTCCTATCAGGAGGCCGGCAAATTGGTCTCCCTTTCGAGTACGCCACCGCAGACTTCGTTCGCCAATGTGGTCAAGCGAGCTGCAACATCTGTTGCAACTCAAACTTCCTTGACTTGGCCCATTGGAAACGACAAACCTAACCCGATCACTGTGGAACGTTCAGCTCAACCTGAACGGAATTCCTGCTCAACCCAGACCATCACAGTACAAGAAATAAAACAAGTAAACAATGCAAAATAAACTGATAAACCTGAACCCCAGCCCTCTAAAAATCATAACGACAAAAACAAGTCCAAAAGTACAACTCCAAGTAGTAATATTAAAACCGGTAAACCCAGTGGTCCAACAGAACGTCTAAGGCCACAAGAGATCCGGTCCAAACATTTAACAGGTTTGGATCGTTGGAGGACGTTGTCCCTTCAACATCAGATGCGGATGTGATGGGTACATCACCCGCACCAGGGAGATCTTCCAGCCGATCTCCAAGGAAGGGTCGTCCTAGATCCAAACATAAAGAGAAATCTCCTATACGCCTCCCTCCGTAATGTCTACATACGACAAAATTATACAGTGGAATTGTCGAGGTCTTAAGGTTAATTTGATTGAAATAACACAGCTGGTCCAATCATTAAATCCCATTGCCCTTTGTCTTCAGGAAACTCACCTGAAGACATCTGACAGAGATAAAATAACCCTCAAAAATTATTCACTTTATAGTACATTTTGTCACGAAGAAAAGCGAGCTGCAGGCGGCTCCTCTATCTTCATAAATAACAATATTATCCACAGTCCTGTTGCTCTGGATACAGAGCTTCAGGCTGTGGCCGTTCGTGTGTCATTGTCTAAGACAGTCACTTTGTGTTCGGTTTATATTCCGCCGAACACTTCTTTGTCAGCTTTAGTGTTACATAATTTGAAAGAACAATTACCTACGCCGTTCATAATAATGGGCGATTTTAATTCCCATAACTCCTTATGGGGAAGTAACAGCATAAATAGTAAGGACAAATTGGTAGAAGATTTTTTAACCAAGGAGGAACTGTGTTATTTCAATGATGGTTCTAATACTCATTTGCATGAGGGTAATGGCATTTATTCTGCTCTCGATCTCACTATCACCGATCCATCACTTCTCCTGGATTTTTCTTGGAGAGTGCACAAGGATCTTTGTGGTAGTGACCATTTCCTATTATCCTAGAGCATGTCACTTCTAATTCTTTAGAACGTGTAGCTAGGTGGAAATTCGGTAAAGCAGATTGGATGGCATTTGAGATGTTCTTTGAGGCTGATATCACTCCACAGACTCTCAATGCAGCAGATGACCCAATATTTAAATTTAATCAGCTTATATTACGAGCTGCAGGTAGAACTATCCCTAAGACCTCGACCAGTCCAAAATCCAAAAGTAAACCCTGGTACGACAATGACTGTCGTAAAGCCATAAAGGACCGTAAAACTACTGAACACAAGTTCAACCATTGTCCTACTGATAAAAAGTTAAACCAGGTTCGTATTCTGGCAGCTAAGGCTCGTCGATTACTTAAGTCCAAAAGACGATCTTGTTGGCGGAACTTTGTTTCAGGCATTACGTCCAAAACACCTATGCGTAAAGTCTGGAATATGGTTCAGAAACTAAAGGGTAAAAATAACAAAGCAAAAGTCCAGCACTTGAAAGATGGAGATAAGATACTAACTTCTCCATCCGATATAGCTAATAAATTAGCGGAATCAATTTCTAAAAAATCTTCTTCTGAGAATTATACTTCACAATTTCAGCATGTCAAAAACCAGAAGGAGAAAATGAAATTGCCCTTTTCTTCTAAAAACTTAGAAGATTATAATCGTCCTTTTAATATCGATGAACTAAAAACTGCACTGAGAAAGGCACATGATACAGCATGTGGTCCTGATAATGTATATTATAAATTTCTGAACCATTTACCACCTGAACCACTTGAGACTCTCTTGGACTTATTGAACGATATTTGGATAACTGGTAATTTTCCACCCTCATGGAGGGAGGCATGTATTATCCCGGTTCCCAAACCGAGTAAGGATCATACTGATCCAAATAATTACCGTCCCATAGCTCTTACCAGTTGCGTCTGTAAGACTATGGAACGGATGATAAATGATAGACTTGTTTGGTTTCTCGAAACCAACAAGTTACTATCTAATATCCAATGTGGTTTTCGTCAAGACAGATCCACAGTGGATCACCTTGTTCGACTTGAAAGTTTCATTCGCGATGGTTTTATTAATAATGAACATGTGGTGTCAATATTTTTTGACCTTGAAAAGGCCTACGACACCACATGGAAATATGGCATTCTAAAAGACCTCGCGGATATGGGCCTTAAAGGTCGATTACCTATATTTATATCCAAATTTTTATCAAATCGTCAGTTTAAGGTACGGGTGGGGTCCACTCTTTCGGACTCTTATGAGCAAGAGATGGGTGTACCCCAGGGCAGTATCCTTTCAACAACGCTGTTCAGCATCAAAATTAATAGCCTGACCCAAACATTAACATCTGGAACCGAGGGTTGTTTATATGTAGATGATTTTCTGACATCCTACCGCGCTAAAAATATGAATAACATCGAGCGGCAACTGCAGCTTTGTCTCAATAAGATCAAGAAATGGGCAGTTGGCAACGGTTTTAGATTTTCTACGTCTAAAACCGTCGGTATGCATTTCTGTAATAAACGCAAACTTCATCTCGACCCTGAGCTTAATTTTTGTGCCCCCGTGGGGTTCCCGGGAGTGAAAAGAATAGGGCCTCAGTTCTCTAGGCAAGCTTGTCGTACGAGGCGACTAACCTAGGGCTCTCCCGTGTGGTTCCGGTGAATAGAATAGTTCCACAGCCTCCCCGGGCTGGTCGTACAAGGCGACTAAAAGGGGCAACCTGTTTGCCGTGGGTTGCGACCCGTGATGGGGGAGGACGGGATCCTGGTGGCTGAGGGCGGGTTGAACTTGCGAGGTCCTCACGCCCAACACTCCACTTCGGCCCTTACTTCTCCAAAGACGGGCGGTCGGATGGCCCGCTCCGATCAATCGGCTGGTCACGCCTTGCCTCTGCGTGGTCCCAAAACTTCTCTATAAAAACACTCTTTAGAGATCAAAGATTTTTCTCAAATTTCGTTCGTGGGATTGCGTTTGAGGCGGTGGCTGTAGGGTCACTCAAGTAGTCCGTGTCTAATGTGCAACCTCCTTCATAGGGTGGGTGATGGAGGAGCTCGGGTGGGGAATGGGGTGTGCATATTAAGGCCATCTATTTGAGTATACCCCATGTGGAATCCTTGGTGTCTTTCCTGCTGGGTATCCCCAGATTCAGGCATCGCCCTTGTTGGCACTCCGTGGTGGGTGGGGAACACGTGGGGTGAATCCGTGATTAATTATTATGAATACCCTAAACCTTTCTAAAAATGTTTCTAATTTGAGATCGTCTTCTCAGGAAATTTCAGGGTCTGATAAAAAGAGGAAGCTGGAGGCTTTATCAGATTCTATAGACATTGGACAGGAAAGTTGGCCGGCTTTTATTGTTCTCTCAACAAAGAGTGAACAAAAGCCGGCCTCTAAAATTCATCCTTTTCTTTTGAAGAGGGCTTTGGAGGGTGCAGCAGGCACTTTAAAAAACGTTAAAAAGCTGCGATCCGGAGACATTCTAATCGAATGTTTCCGGAAGCAACAATCTAAAAATTTATTGTCATTGAATAGAATTTCTGATATATCTGTTTTTACATCCCCTCACAATACCCTGAACAGCTGTCAGGGAATAATACGTGACAGGGATGGGGATATTTTCGACCTATCTGAAGAAGAAATCTGTGCAGAACTAAAACCACAGGGTGTTGTCAGAGTGAAGCGTTTCACAACAAAAAAAGCTGGCAACATCCTCAAATTAAACACCTATCTGATAACCTTTAATAGTACCTCTCTACCATCATATATCTACATTGGCCCGTATAGGGTTAATGTGGATTTATACATACCTAACCCTACACGGTGTTTTACTTGCCAAAAGTTTGGTCATGGCAAAGGCCAGTGTAAAAATAAACTGGTTTGTTTCAGATGCGGCAGTGAAGGTCATGATGGTTTTGACTGCAGCAGCACAATTAAGTGCTGCAATTGCGGCCGAGATCACATGGCCTCCTCTAAGGACTGTCCTCTTTTCATTAAAGAAAAACAAATAATCACTTTAAAAACTACAAACAATATTTCCTATCAGGAGGCCCGCAAATTGGCCTCACTTTCGAGTACGACACCGCAGACTTCGTTTGCCAATGTAGTCAAGCGAGCTGCAACATCTGTTGCAACTCAAACTTCCTTGACTTGGCCCATTGGAAACGACAAACCTAACCCGATCAATGTTGAACGTCCAGCTCAACCTGAACGGAACTCCTGCTCAACCCAGACCCTCACAGTAGAAGAAATAAAACCAGTAAAGAATACCGAAAAAAATATACCTGAACCTCAGCCCTCTAAAAATCATAACGACAAAAACAAATCCAATAACAAAGTTCAAAGTAATATTAAAACCAGTAAACCGAGTGGCCATACAGAACGTCTGTCTAAGGCCACTCGAGATCCCATCCAAACATTTAACAGGTTTGGATCGTTGGAGGACGTCGTCCCTTCAACATTAGAAGCGGATGTGATGGATACATCACCCGCACCAGGGAGATCTTCCAGCCGATCTCCAAGAAAGGGTCGTCCTCGGTCCAAATATAGAGACAAGTCTCCTATTCGCCTCCCTCCGTAATGTCTACATACGACAAAATTATACAGTGGAATTGTCGAGGTCTTAAGGTAAATTTTATTGAAATAACACAGCTGGTCCAATCATTAAACCCTATTGCCCTTTGTCTTCAGGAAACTCACCTGAAGACATCTGACAAAGATAAAATAACTCTGAAAAATTATTCACTTTATAGTACATTTTGTCACGAAGAAGAGCGAGCTGCAGGCGGCTCCTCTATCTTCATAAATAACAATATTATCCACAGTCCTGTTGCTCTGGATACAGAGCTTCAGGCTGTGGCCGTTCGTGTCTCAATGTCTAAGACAGTCACTTTGTGTTCGGTTTATATTCCGCCGAACACTTCTTTGTCAGCTTTACAGTTACATAATTTGAAAGAACAATTACCCACACCCTTCATAATAATGGGCGATTTTAATTCCCATAACCCCTTATGGGGAAGTAACAGCATAAATAATAAGGGCAAGGTAGTAGAAGATTTTTTAACCAAGGAGGAACTGTGTTATTTCAATGATGGTTCTAATACTCATTTGCATGCGGGTAACGGCATCTATTCTGCTATCGATCTCACTATCACAGATCCATCACTTCTCCTGGATTTTTCTTGGAGAGTGCACGAGGATCTTTGTGGTAGTGACCATTTTCCTATTATCCTAGAGCATGTCACTTCTAATTCTTTAGAACGTGTAGCTAGGTGGAAGTTCGATAAAGCAGATTGGATGGCATTTGAGATGTTCTGTGAGGCTGATATCACTCCACAGACTCTCAATGCAGCAGATGACCCAATATTTAAATTTAATCAGCTTATATTACGAGCTGCAGATAGAACTATCCCTAAGACCTCGACCAGTCCAAAATCCAAAAGTAAACCCTGGTACGACAATGACTGTCGTAAAGCCATAAAGGACCGTAAAAGGGCTGAACGCAAGTTCAACCATTGTCCTACTGATAAAAATTTAAACCAGGTTCGTATTCTGGCAGCTAAGGCTCGTCGATTACTTAAGTCCAAGAGACGATCTTGTTGGCGGAACTTCGTTTCAGGCATTACGTCAAAAACACCTATGCGTAAGGTCTGGAATATGGTTCAGAAACTTAAGGGTAAAAATAACAAAGCAAAAGTCCAGCACTTGAAAGATGGAGATAACACACTAACTTCTCCATCCGATATAGCTAATAAATTAGCGGAATCCATTTCTAAAAAATCTTCTTCTGAGAATTATACTTCAGAATTTCAACATATCAAAAACCAGAAGGAGAAAATGAAATTGCCCTTTTCTTCTAAAAACTTAGAAGATTATAACCGTCCTTTTAATATCGATGAACTAAAAACTGCACTGAGAAAGGCACATGATACAGCATGTGGTCCTGATAACGTATATTATAAATTTCTGAACCATTTATCAGCTGAACCACTTGAGACTCTCTTGGACTTACTGAACGATATTTGGATAACTGGTAATTTTCCACCCTCATGGAGGGAGGCATGTATTATCCCGGTTCCCAAACCGGGTAAGGATCATACTGATCCAAATAACTACCGTCCCATAGCTCTTACCAGTTGCGTCTGTAAGCCCCCGTGGGGTTCCCGGGAGTGAAAAGAATAGGGCCCCAGTTCTCTAGGCAAGCTTGTCGTATGAGGCGACTAACCTAGGGCTCTCCCGTGTGGTTCCGGTGAATAGAATAGTTCCACAGCCTCCCCGGGCTGGTCGTACAAGGCGACTGAAAGGGGCAACCTGTTTGCCGTGGGTTGCGACCCGTGATGGGGGAGGACGGGATCCTGGTGGCTGAGGGCGGGTTTATCTTGCGAGATCCTCACGCCCAACACTCCACTTCGGCCCTTACTTCTCCAAAGACGGGCGGTCGGATGGCCCGATCCGATCAATCGGCTGGTCACGCCTTGCCTCTGCGTGGTCCCAAAACTTCTCTCTATAAACACTCTTTAGAGAACAAATGATTTTTTCTCAAATTTCGTTCGTGGGATTGCGTTTGAGGCGGTGGCTGTAGGGTCACTCAAGTAGTCCGTGTCTAATGTGCAACCTCCTTCATAGGGTGGGTGATGGAGGAGCTCGGGTGGGGAATGGGGTGTGCATATTAAGGCCATCTATTTGAGTATACCCCATGTGGAATCCTTGGTGTCTTTCCTGCTGGGTATCCCCAGGTTCAGGCATCGCCCTTGTTGGCACTCCGTGGTGGGTGGGGAACACGTGGGGTGAATCCGTGATTAATTATTATGAATACCCTAAACCTTTCTAAAAATGTTTCTAATTTGAGATCGTCTTCTCAGGAAATTTCAGGGTCTGATAAAAAGAGGAAGCTGGAGGCTTTATCAGATTCAATAGACATTGGACAGGAAAGTTGGCCGGCTTTTATTGTTCTCTCAACAAAGAGTGAACAAAAGCCGGCCTCTAAAATTCATCCTTTTCTTTTGAAGAGGGCTTTGGAGGGTGCAGCAGGCACTTTAAAAAACGTTAAAAAGCTGCGATCCGGAGACATTCTAATCGAATGTTTCCGGAAGCAACAATCTAAAAATTTATTGTCATTGAATAGGATTTCTGATATATGTGTTTTTACATCCCCTCACAATACCCTGAACAGCTGTCAGGGAATAATACGTGACAGGGATGGGGATATCTTCGACCTGTCTGAAGAAGAAATCTGTGCAGAACTAAAACCACAGGGTGTTGTCAGAGTGAAACGTTTCACAACAAAAAAAGCTGGCAACATCCTTAAATTAAACACCTATCTGATAACCTTTAATAGTACCTCTCTACCATCATATATCTACATTGGCCCGTATAGGGTTAATGTGGATTTATACATACCTAACCCGACACGCTGTTTTACTTCCCAAAAGTTTGGTCATGGCAAAGGCCAATGTAAAAATAAACTGGTTTGTTTCAGATGCGGCAGTGAAGGTCATGATGGTTTTGACTGCAGCAGCACAATCAAGTGCTGCAATTGCGGCCGAGATCACATGGCCTCCTCTAAGGACTGTCCTCTTTTCATTAAAGAAAAACAAATAATCAACTTAAAAACTAAAAACAACATTTCCTATCAGGAGGCCCGCAAATTGGCCTCACTTTCGAGTACGCCACCGCAGACTTCGTTTGCCAATGTGGTCAAGCGAGCTGCAACATCTGTTGCAACTCAAACTTCTTTGACTTGGCCCATTGGAAACGACAAACCTAGTTCGATCACTGTGGAACCTTCAGCTCAACCTGCCCGGAACTCTTGTTCAACTCAGACCATCTCAGTACAAGAAACAAAACCAGTAAACAATGTAAAACAAACTGATAAACCTGAACCTCAGCCCTCTAAAAATCATAATGAAGAAAACAGATCCAAAAGTACAACTCCAAGTAGTAAGATTAAAGCCAGTAAACCGAGTGGCCCCAGAGAACATCTTTCTAAGGCCACTCGAGATCCTGTCCAAACATTTAACAGGTTTGGATCGTTGGAGGACGTTGTCCCTTCAACATCAGATGCGGATGTGATGGATACATCACCCGCACCAGGGAGATCTTCCAGCCGATCTCCAAGGAAGGGTCGCCCTAGATCCAAACATAAAGAGAAATCTCCTATACGCCTCCCTCCGTAATGTCTACATACGACAAAATTATACAGTGGAATTGTCGAGGTCTTAAGGTTAATATGATTGAAATAACACAGCTGGTCCAATCATTACATCCTATTGCTCTTTGTCTTCAGGAAACTCACCTGAAGAAATCTGACAAAGATAAAATAACCCTCAAAAATTATTCACTTTATAGTACATTTTGTCACGAAGAAGAGCGAGCTGCAGGCGGCTCCTCTGTCTTCATAAATAACAATATTATCCACAGTCCGGTTGCTCTGGATACAGAGCTTCAGGCTGTGGCCGTTCGTGTCTCATTGTCTAAGACAGTCACTTTGTGTTCGGTTTATATTCCTCCGAACACTTCTTTGTCAGCTTTACAGTTACATAATTTGAAAGAACAATTACCTACACCCTTCGTAATAATGGGCGATTTTAATTCCCATAACCCCTTATGGGGAAGTAACAGCATAAATAATAAGGGCAAGGTAGTAGAAGATTTTTTAACCAAGGAAGAACTGTGTTATTTCAATGATGGTTCTAATACTCATTTGCATGCGGGTAATGGCATCTATTCTGCTATCGATCTCACTATCACTGATCCATCACTTCTCCTGGATTTTTCTTGGAGAGTGCACGAGGATCTTTGTGGTAGTGACCATTTTCCTATTATCCTAGAGCATGTCACTTCTAATTCTTTAGAACGTGTAGCTAGGTGGAAGTTCGATAAAGCAGATTGGATGGCATTTGAGATGTTCTGTGAGGCTGATATCACTCCACAGACTCTCAATGCAGCAGATGACCCAATATTTAAATTTAATCAGCTTATATTACGAGCTGCAGATAGAACTATCCCTAAGACCTCGACCAGTCCAAAATCCAAAAGTAAACCCTGGTACGACAATGACTGTCGTAAAGCCATAAAGGACCGTAAAAGGGCCGAACGTATATTCAATCATTGTCCTACTGATAAAAATTTAAACCAGGTTCGTATTCTGGCAGCTAAGGCTCGTCGATTACTTAAGTCCAAGAGACGATCTTGCTGGCGGAACTTTGTTTCAGGCATTACGTCCAAAACACCTATGCGTAAGGTCTGGAATATGGTTCAGAAACTAAAGGGTAAAAATAACAAAGCAAAAGTCCAGCACTTGAAAGATGGAGATAACACACTAACTTCTCCATCCGATATAGCTAATAAATTAGCGGAATCCATTTCAAAAAAATCTTCTTCTGAGAATTATACTTCAGAATTTCAACATATCAAAAACCAGAAGGAGAAAATGAAATTGCCCTTTTCTTCTAAAAACTTAGAAGATTATAATCGTCCTTTTAATATCGATGAACTAAAAACTGCACTCAGAAAGGCACATGATACAGCATGTGGTCCTGATAACGTATATTATAAATTTCTGAACCATTTATCAGCTGAACCACTTGAGACTCTCTTGGACTTATTGAACGATATTTGGATAACTGGTAATTTTCCACCCTCATGGAGGGAGGCATGTATTATCCCGGTTCCCAAACCGGGTAAGGATCATACTGATCCAAATAATTACCGTCCCATAGCTCTTACCAGTTGCGTCTGTAAGACTATGGAACGGATGATAAATGATAGACTTGTTTGGTTTCTTGAAACCAACAAGTTACCATCTAATATCCAATGTGGTTTTCGTCAAGGTAGATCCACAGTGGATCACCTTGTTCGACTTGAAAGTTTCATTCGCCATGGTTTTATTAATAATGAACATGTGGTGTCAGTATTTTTTGACCTTGAAAAGGCCTACGACACCACATGGAAATATGGCATTTTAAAAGACCTCGCGGATATGGGCCTTAAAGGTCGATTACCTATATTTATATCCAAATTTTTATCAAATCGTCAGTTTAAAGTACGGGTGGGGTCCACTCTTTCGGACTCTTATGAGCAAGAGATGGGTGTACCCCAGGGCAGTATCCTTTCACCTACGCTGTTCAGCATCAAAATTAATAGCTTGGCCCAAACATTAACATCTGGAACCGAGGGTTGTTTATATGTAGATGATTTTCTGATATGCTACCGGGCGAAAAATATGAATAACATCGAGCGGCAACTGCAGCTTTGTCTCAATAAGATCGAGAAATGGGCAGTTGCCAATGGTTTTAGATTTTCTACGTCTAAAACCGTCGGTATGCATTTCTGTAATAAACGCAAACTTCATCTAGACCCTGAGCTTAAATTTTGTGGTGAACCAGTGAAGATTGTTGGGGAAAATAAATTTTTAGGAGTTATATTCGATAGTAAATTATCTTTTATACCTCACATAAAAACGCTTAAAGCTAAATGTATAAAGGCTCTCGATATAATTAAGGTCGTGTCTAGCACCGATTGGGGTGCTGACCGATCTGTTTTACTTAATTTATATCGTTCTCTGGTGAGGTGTAAATTGGACTATGGGTCCATCATTTATGGTTCCGCTAGGAAATCATATCTTAAAATGTTGGATCCGGTCCATCACCAAGGTCTGAGGCTCAGCCTTGGTGCCTTTAGAACCTCACCAGTAGAGAGTTTATACGTGGAGGCCAATGAGCCTTCTTTACATAACCGACGTATTAAACTCAGCCTTCAATACGCAACAAAGCTTAAAGCTCACCCAACAAACCCTGCCTACGACTGTGTTTTCAATCCATCATATGTAGACAAATATACTAAATGTCCTAACAAGATCCCTCCGTTCGGTCTTCGTATACAGGACCATGTTGTGGAAGCTAACATCAAGCTAGAGGAGATAGCTCCGGTATCTTTTCCGGAGTCTCCTCCCTGGCTTCTTCCACAACCTAAACTAATATTTGGTCTACGTCAATATAATAAATCGAATACAAACCCTCTTATAATTCAGCAAGCTTTTGCTGAAATTAAGGCTAATTATCCAAATTATAAATTTATATACACTGATGGGTCAAAGGATGAGGACAGGGTTGCGGCTGCGGCTGTCTTAGAACAGCGGGTCTCTTCTCTTCGTCTTCCGTCTTCATCGTCTATCTTTTCTGCAGAAACCAGGGCTATACTCCTGGCCTTATCATATGTTTCCTCTGGGCGTGCCCAGAGGGCAATGGTATGTAGTGACTCGCTCTCCTGCCTTTTGGCAATGCAGAATAATAAATTGAAAACCCCGCTTATTCTGCAAATTTTAGCCTTACATAGAAAATTGATTAAAAGAGGCAAAGATATTATATTCTGTTGGATACCAAGCCATGTTGGTATCCATGGAAACACAGTCGTGGACAGGGAGGCAAAGGCTGCCCTAAATAAATCCGTATCAGAAGTTAAAATCCCATACGCTGATTTTAAATCTAACATTCTTAAGTATATTGGTCGCCTTTGGCAGGGTGAATGGGACGTGCAGGTGTGTAATAAACTGCACGCTATTCACCCCGTCATTGGCCATAACTCTTATACATTGGGTATGTCTCGTAGAGACCAAGTGGTTTTAACAAGATGCCGTGTTGGGCATTCTCGTCTAACACACAATTTCTTCCTGGATGGGAGCAGTGCTCCCGAGTGTGTTGGATGTGGTGCTGAATACGGCATCAAACA